>JAEAOA010001987.1:0-335000 GCA_016746295.1 Potamilus streckersoni
AATGATATCGATATAAGAATCAATATGGTGAAGATGTGTGGAGAATTCCATTTTTTAATGATTATATCCCACAGGAAGGTGAAATTCTGGAAATACATGAAACAAGTCCAACATTTGTAGACATTAAAGATCACATCCTTGATAGAATGAATAATGATTTTTTGTTGCTATTACCGTCGTTAAGATCTGGCTTTCTTACACAAGCTGAGTTTACTAGTGTAGTCGCCGCGGGTAATAAAATCATCGATGACATGGAAATATTTAATTCGAGGATTACTAATCTCTTCACTGATGAAAATAGCCCGATTTCAAAAACTAGCTCAGCTCAAGATTATAAAAAAAATATAAATGAAAATCCAAATTATAAATTACCAGGATATACTGTTCCCGAGTTAAAGAAAAAACTCAGAACTGCCATCGACGAAGGATTTAATAAAATTTATCAATCATGGAAAGATAACCAGCCGAAGCCTATTATCCTCACTTATAATAATTCTCTCGACGGCGACGGTAGACATATCGCACCGAACAATGTGAATATTTCATCGGTGATCGCACTTAATTTAACGTGTGATGTAATCGAAGGAAGTTATCAAATTAATATGGAACAATCAAATCAAGCCCGACAAGGTTACATTCTTTATTCATTTTCACCAACAGCACCCCCCGGATTTTTAATTGTTGAGAATCCGACTAATCCAGTCTATATGCAATGTCAAAATGATTTACTAACTTGAATTAATTTTACACTCACCGATCAGTCAAATAATTTGATTGATCTACGTGGTGAAGTATTATCGATTAGTCTGTTTGTGAAAAGCTAACAAATATCGGTTAAATAATTTGTATTAATCAGCAGCAGGGAGGGTGAAATGACAACATATTTGCGACCGTAGATGGCAGCAATTTGAGGGTGGTTATGACAATGTATTTTCGACAAAATCGCTAAGGCTCCATTTGTAAAATGGGGCCTTTAATTTTTTTTTGGTTAAAATATGAGATTTCGTAGGAAGGTTCCATTTGGCATTCTGAGGCTTTAATCGATTTTGTCGCAAAAATTTGTAGGGTTCACCCTCCCTGCTGCTTCATTTTTGTCCAGAAAGTTTGCATTTTGATTAAAATATTTAAGTACTTCGTAACATCGTTGATCATTTACAGATGGCGCTACTATACACAACCTATTCCACTTGAGTCATTGCACTATCAGATTTAGCAATAATAGTGTCTTCCCACTTCCTGATGAGCTTATTATAATCATTGTTAGAATTTGGTAACGCTGGATGGTGCCTTACTGGTTCTTGTTTTCGCGTCGCAGAAAAGTCAATTATATTCATATGATAATAATATGAGTTTATATTGTGTTCGATGCAGAGCAACAACCCCCACAGTTGGATTGACAACGATAATTACAAAAACTAAGAGGCGCAATTAAGGGTAAATGCGCAAGATGTGTTACAAGAAAATATAAATTTATTTCCGCGTCGCAAATAGCGCGTGGTGGTGATATTGTTCCATCGCTAGGGAAATTGCCAGGAACTCCATGGGCAAAATACTCCGGTCAGAAACATCTTTCAGGATATAATAATTGTGGTCCTGAAACTTGTCTCGATATCAGACTCAATAACCATGATCAACCAAAACCTGGAGAGATTCCAGTAAATAAGATCGAGCAAACGTGTTACATCCATAATGTTGAGTATAAAAGTCCAGATTTGCAATAACTGCATCTCGCAGATGTAAACTTAATTCACGCGTAAAATTCTATAACTAATAAATCTCTCAGAGAATCTATCGCTAGTTTCCTAAACAAATCTGCTATGAAAGGTAAAATAATGACAAGGGATGGTAATAAATCAACTGATTATTATAATGGAATCTGTTTATTGGAATATTGGAGAGTTAAAGCAGCGATTAGCAAACTTGCCGCTTCAACAAAAGTTTCAGGTGATGTTGCTGCAGCGTGGTTTGCACGACAGGCAATATCGCAAATCTTTCTAAATCCATCTAAACAATTTCAATACGCATATATGTGCTTACATACATACATACATACATACATGCATGCATGCATGCATACATACATACATACATACATACATACATACATACATACATACATACATACATACATACATACATACATAGATACATACATACATACATACATACATACATACATACATACATACATACATACATACATACATACATACATACATACATACATGCTTGCATACATACATGCAATTACATATGTGTATACATGCATACATACATTTAAAGCAGTCTTTTACACATGTGACTGGACAGATTTATAGGCCATTACATCAGTCTTTTACAAGTGACTGTTTAGATTTTTAGGCCATTACAGCAGTCTGTTTACACATGTGATTGGGTAGATTTTCAGGCCATTACCGCAGCCTTTTACACATATGACTGGGTAGATTTTTAGGCCATTACAACAGTCTTTTACACCTGTGACTGGGTAGATTTTTAGGCCTTTACAGCAGTCTTTTACACATGTGACTGGGTAGATATTTAGGCCATTACAGCAATTTTTTTTACATACATATATATATATATATATATATATATATATATTACTTTAATGTATTCATGCAATAGCTGTTCATTTTAGCTTTTTCACCTTATTGATGCATTTGCTATTGGTTGATTTATTACTCTTTTCATTATAGAAAATCCTAAATATTTGATATGTATCTGGCATTTATTATGTTATACCAGTGTATTCACCTATAATACAAATAATTAAAATGAGAGTAATTTCTTGACTGTAAATTACTTTAGAACTTGGTGGTATGTTATGATCATATATAAATGATTGGAATATACTAAAACCTAACATTTATATAAATATGGCAAGTATGGATGGTTCCTGGTATTTTCTTAATGGTTTTGTTCAAATCTTGCAATCAAGGTAATTAATCATATATGTTCACTCACAGGCAATATCACAACAAAGATATATGTTGGGTTTTAAAGTGCACTAAAATAGCATTGATTATACCAGTAATTCCAGAGGTTTTAATGAATTTCCTAACATGATAATGTAAACCTGTAATTGTCACTCAGTGCACATATATTCTTTTGCTTGTTATGACATCAATGTGTCATTTTAACCAGGAAGCTTAAGGAACAAAGCAGGAGGACAATGACATCTTCATATTGAACAATGAGCTTTTACTTGGGTTTATGACTTGTTCAGTACAGACTTTTGGATAAAAATCCAAAAGGCAAAACCGGATATTTTATATTTGAATATTAGTCTAGAATCAGAAGATGGCTTGTTGATAGATCACCCCTTTTGGCAACAAGAGGTAGTCACTCAAGACAGGTGTGGTCTCTTAAGAGATCTGTGCAAGAGGGATGGGTTTCATGGTTTATATTCAGCTGGGATGAAGAAGACAAAATAATTATAAAACATATTTTGTTATTTATTCATGTAAAAAATAATTTTACACCAAAATTACATTGATCATATATATTATAACTTTCATTCTAAGTTTATTTGTAGTCAGAAGGCACTGCATTAAGGTATATGAATTACAGAGATACTGATAGTGTAACATATATGTATTCTGTCAATAAATTGTCAAGTTAACTATAACACTTAATAAATTTATTTACAACTAAAAGCCAACCTTAATCATCCACAACAAAGATAATAACTGGATCAAGTCAATAAGCAAAAGCATGTGGTAGATGTGCTATAGTGAACAGATAATGAGACCTCTTACCATTGCATGTAGTCTTGTCTGTGGGTTTGAACAGTAATAGCATCAAGTGTAAAAGAATACGGACCTTTACAACATCAGAAAAATATTTATCTGGAAAACTAAATATGTCTGTAACAGAACGAAACAACCTGCCATCCATCCCAGTCATTACATACAGTAACTCCACAGGCAAGCAATTTAAGACAGTACCTGCCACATTATAGTAAAACTAGGGTGATAATTACAATAATAATAATAATAATAATAATAATAATAATAATAATAATAATAATAATAATATAATAATAATAATAATAATAATAATAATAATAATAATAATAATAATAATAATAATAGTTTTTGTACTTCTAAATTGTTGTTAAAATTCTGTATTAGATTATAAGTAGATGTTTTATACAATAGCTTTGTCATGTACTCTGCTACATCTCCTTTGATTCATTTATAAACCAGAACTGCTTTCAGAAAATGTATTCGTTTGTTTTTTAATCAATCATTGAGCAATTTAACAGAACATTTACTGAGTGATTATTTGGATAAGAGTAAGGCCAGGAACAAACAATAATGTTCAGATCTCGTGAATGGGTTGCAAGACTACCAACATTGATAGCTGAAATTACTTAGACAACGTCTCTGAAACCAATCAGTAAGATCACAAAATACATATACTTGAACATCGACATTAATCTTTCTCAGAACAGCCAGTACTAAGTAATGTGATTGCAAGAAATTTATATGAACCTGTTAAGCTTGAAGGTGGTAAAAAGCAAGAGCAACTTATCCTATTTGGAGTGTGACCACACATAAAATCTCCAACATGGTAAGATTTACTGGTAGACCTGCAAGCTATAGACTAGATTCAATTGCTTCTAAAAGTGGATTTGTAGGCAAACAATTTCGAGTACTTTGCGAAGATACACAATTACCCCTGCCTTCACTTCTGTGAAAGAAGGACACCAGCACCCCTACATCGTTTACACTCAAGCCATAGAACATCAGTACCTTAGGAGTCTTGTTTTTCTAATCTCAGGCTATGGAATCAAATATTTTAATGTCAGATTGAAATCTAAACAAAATTATTCTATTTGTCTTTTCTTATTGATCTTGTTATTGCTGAATACATTCTGTGTTGTTTAGAAATAGTGTACATAAAAACCTTTATTCTTATCACTTATACATAGTTTACTTTATAGTCTGATCTATCATTGTATCATTTGCAAATTGCATAAAAATATTACAAATTCTATATTAAGAAAAATTACCAACCATAAATGTTATCAGGTGTCAAGATTTTATCCAATATGTTCACCATGACAGCTAATTTTAAACACTTGTTTTAAGACAAAAATATCAACACCGACATTATTTACAAGGAAGAAATAATCTTATCTTGAATTCCTGAAGTTCTTTTCAGGCACAAGAGCATCTGATTGAGATTTATGAATAGACTATTTGAATTGAGTTTTTACAGAAGGTGATATCGCATAGGATTGGGGCTATTTTGATAAAGTCCACAGATAAATTACTTTAGCATATCATTTATGGACTGGTAGATTGCTCACTTTTGTTATTTGCTACCATCCTACTATATCATATACAAATTGCATTCAATTTTCATGCATTCTGCTATGTAACTGTTTTATTGGACTTTTTTGTAGTATCTTAGATCAAGTTAATTTAGTAATATAAGGATATGGCAAACAAATTTAGTCATTCCTGTTTCAAAATTTAATTCTTCAAACAATTTGCTGTACTGTACAGATATAATTTAATAATGATTTATTAAAATGATTGATTGGAATTACAAAGTGCTCATTGAAAGTTTTGAAGAAAAAAGTTATCTTGGGATTTATATCAATTCATTCAAAGACATTCTAGATTATATCATTTTGATACATAAAGACTGTTGGTATATTAACCTATCCAAAACTATAGGTCCATCAATACATTCAATATTGGAGTGCATTTAGAATACATTAGTCCCCCTCTTATACGGCCACCCCTACTGCACCGGGAAAGTGGCCTTTTAAGGCGGTTGGCCTTTCCAGAGGGGAGACTAAATTTTTGTGAGAAATATATGTACGTAGTAAGAAAGCTTCATTTTTCAAAGCATTAGATATCTTCGTTTAAAAGCAGCATTAAATATTAAACGGTTCTTGTGCTATAATAGTTGACGTATTTCAACTGAGTATGCATTAATAGTTCTTATTCTTGGCAAAATCGCGATATGCGAGCGGGTGTTGTCATGCACATAGCAGAACCATACAAAAACGTCATTTGAATCTCGGTACATACGCAATTATCTATCCATTTGCACCATTTTCCTACTGCTGCTAAATAACTTATCGGTTACAATGTTATTTATTCGAGTCGTTTCAACATAAAATTGTTTTATTCGAGTCTTTTCTACCTAAATTTGTTTGACCAGTCCCCCTCCCCACCTCACCCGATATCGTAGACTATATATAATAACCGACGTTTTCTGAAAAAAATCATCTTCGTTTACGTGATGACATGTTAATGTTTGGTAATGAGTTATTCCGATGTTGCTAACTGTATGCGATTTAATTATGCAGACGACGCTTTTGTTGAGCGGACGACATGCTTTCTTCATAAAAAAGCGACAAGTTGTGTTGTCACGTGATTTTTCGGTCTTTGTCTAGTACACTGTTTCTATTTTTAGCCAATGCTGACCGCGTGATCTTGACCTTACATCCAGTTATAATCATCAATGTTGCAACTACCAGACGGATGAAACAATTTTTTATTCTGCATTTAAACAAGATGCCGTATATTTTTAAAGGCAGTGATTATCACGTGATTCATTAGTCGTAGTCTAATACCCTATTGTTTTTAGATATATTTTTTTTTTACTCTAAGTGTGAAAAACGCCTTGGTTACGTACGCAGATTTGATCTGAACAATAGCACCTCGCGGCCGTTAAGATTTATAAACTTTACAATTGTTGCGTAATAACCGCTAATTATGTAAGTTAACAAGCTCAACGTCTCGCTAAGAAAAAGCCACCAAGGCTATAAAACCATTTTCCGCGCAGACTTTCGTATGGTACGTCAGGTACGTCAATATTGCCACTTCTCCGATATTACTACTATTAATAAGAGTAATCTTAACAATTATCCGTGGATAAACCAGACTTCTAGGATAACGCGCAGTACGGATATAAGGATTACCTTTATGTATGGATTAAAATTTGAGTCTTTCTCAGCTTTATGAAATAAATGTGGCTTCTCGTAAGGTGTAAAGGATATAATATTAACCTTAGTGGTACCTGTAGAACACTTTTTAGAAGAACGAAAACCCGACCTCGGGAAACAGAAATGCGATTGCTTAACACAATTAGAAAAAAAAATGTTCTAGATACATATTAGAAAATAAAATGCGGCCGCTTGTGAGGGGTAAATTTTATGTTTTTGCAAAAATATGCTGGCCGCTGGTCGCGTTAGCTTGGTGGCATTTCGTGAGGGGTAATTTTGAACACAAATTCGACGGTGCCTTCAGATTCTGGCCGTAAGGAGCGGGTGGCCGCTGGTGAGGGGATGGGGCCGTTCAAGAGGGGGACTACTGTATTCTATTCCATTTGACTTGTGATAGTACAATCAGGATTATTTAGGATTTGACTTGCAATACTATTTTCCTGTTAAATTTTCACATAGACAAATAATTTCCTAATTTTAATAAATAGTCACAGGAGTGAGAAAAGCAATAAAAATGACAAAATCAAGAAACAAATGGAGGTAAGGAAACCTTTGGAGATTCTTTTGCATTGTTTCTTTCAGTGTACAGGTACTGGATTGTGAATGTTTTTATATGATAACTTTAACATGTCTAAGTGTGGTGCATGTGTGCTTATGGCTCATCAAAATAAGGCAATGTGGTCTTCCATAACTGCTCCATCTGTTAAATCAAATTGTAAATGAACAGTTTGATTGCAGGATGCACATCTAGTAAAACATTGTTTATCCTAGAATTAACAGCCTATTTTAAAAAAAGTCTTGATGTTCCTGGACACTTCATGTGCATGTGTGTTTGTATGTCTGGATTTGGCCTGCATGATACCCATATGTGAATGTACATAAATTCTTGTTATGCATTAATTCCATATTAACGATCATATACAAAATTTGGGGCATTATTCAAACAAGAAAGTTTGCAGATTCTCCTGTTTAGTCATTCATTCTAACAATAATATGAAAGTGTTGTATGTTTTTTCATTACATGAAAACAAATGTTACCATGTTGACATGAAAATCAATGCAATATGACCTTGTTTATTTTAACTACAAGGGATTGGGAATACAAATTTGAAATTTCATAAAGATGTAATGCTATGGTATTTACCTGGATTTCTAAAATGGACCATCCTCAACGCCAATGTTGTTTAATATAAAATTTTAAAATGGGCAATATAAACACAATAATATGGCATGATTATCTCCCAAAATGAAATACAAGACCAATTAAATATATATATATATATATATATATATATATATATATATATATATATATATATATATATATATATATATCACTTACCACACAGGATTTTAAGGAATAGGTGCCATATATATGTAAAAAAGTCAAAAATCAATAAAAATTTTTAGATGTTGAAGTCTAATTGGATAAGACACAGTAATGATATTAATAAGATCAAAGGGGAGGATTATTCACTGGAACAAAAATATTTCTGTATTAGTCCATCTTTTTCGTTTTTTACTCCATTCATTCTGTAGACTCATATTATGGATAATAGGAAACTGGTGTCCATTCATTCATCATCTTTATAGTAAATACCATTTCTCTCTCTCTCTCTCTCTCTCTCTCTCTCACTGATAGAAATATATCAAATTTTTGATGAACTGTCATCACATGGAATATGTTTTTAGAACTATTAATGGAACATAAATTAAACGTCTTCCCTGCATGAATCAATGCATAGACATGATGTCTTTACAACTGATGTTTTAAATATATTTAATTCTTCTTTATACCCAGCATCAACATTCAAATATAATACTAATGTACAAAAATGTAATGCATTTTTTGAAAAGATGATCAACAAATACATAAATAAATTACCTTTTCTTGGATATTCTAACAAGAATATGATAGAACATTAGTGCTAAACATACAAGTGTAAGACTTTTTAAAAAAAAATGCAAACAGGTGTCAGGATAATCAATAAAACTCTATGGAAATATACATATCATTCATGCATAGTTTCAAAACAAAGATTTTGTGGGGTTTTTTGTCTTTTCATTGATTTTTAGGCAGATTACATACAAATTTACTATTTTTGATATCTAGTTTTATGTATATGCGATAAGAGCCTTTTAGCAAAAACATCTAAAATATCTAAAAGAGACGAATATTAGCACTACAACTAAGAAAAAACCATATGGTTAATTTCCTTTATTAAAAGCAGTCCTGGATAAACTAAAATACGTATTTAAGGAAGGATGTGAGACATATTTTGTCAATATAAGATTTATATGGATCTAATTATGGACAAAATTTTCTCTCACATCTTTATGAAAATTAAGCATATGAAAATTAAACAACAATTAAGTGGCTGAAACAAAATTCTTGTCCATACAAGTTCATTAAACAATGTAATTATGAGGTAGAACATCTTCCAGATCATGTTTGAAATTATTTTTTTTTTAAAAATCATCACATGTTTATTCATGTATGCTACTTTAAATAGCCATTTAATGATCAGAATATTAGCATAACAAATGATGAATAAGTTTATATTTTAAGTAATTTTTGCCTTGATCTGGCAATCATGAAGTGTATAGATGGGTCAGAAGTGTCTATATCAGCCTACTAATGTAAGTACTTTGAATTTTACTACATGCATCAAAGTGAAACAATAATTAAGCAATTATAAATATCTTCACTTAGTCATAATTAGTGTGATGAAAGGTTTAGTACTTTAAGAGAAAATCAAAACGCATACAAACTGAATATTTTCAATAATGCAACATCACTGTCAACGAATAACCATTATTTTCATCATCAACTCCAAAACAAAACAAAATTTTCTGACAGCACTGATTAGGAAATAAACTTGAAACAATGACTTCTGTCAGTTTTTCCTGAATTTTATTAGGACTCGTTGGTTGCCTCAGTCAAGCTGTATTATCTGTGTATTTTCATATTTTGCTTCAGAATCTGTAAATAAGAGAAAATTTCTACAACTCCAGATACATATTATTAAACTACAAAATATCCATGAATACAAATTTATGATAAAATAATGCTGTTTCTAGGTAAACAAAAACATGTTACATATGATATAAGTAAGTTTTGAAAGTAATTATCATTCAACAATAAATCATGATAGACCTAATACAAAAGTAATAAAGAGACACATAAATACATTTAATCATTTTTCTCAAGTGATATGAACCTAATACTAAATTTGTGTGTAAATTAAACAAATAATTTCTATATAACATTCAACTAATGAGCTACTTTCCGAATAACAAGCTCAATAATTTTTTAACATTGATGTTTGCTATATTAACATTTAGAAACCTAAGGTATGAAAATGACAATGACTCCGTTATAAGCCACCAAGGTATGGATTCAACAATTATGATTAATCCATCAAGCATTACAAACCACCATGGTAGTTTTCACAGTGTATAGAAACTGAAAGTTAAAAAGTAATCAACTGAGAAAATGACAAAGAGATGGAAACAATTATTTATCTTGCTATTAAATATGGGCATTGCTGTTTAATGTGAAGTTGAGATTCAATTGTTTATTGACACTTCCAATTAAAATAAACATGCATACATAGTCATCACATGTTTACAGTGGAATAGACTGCCACAAAAAATGTACCCTGTCATACAAGCCAGTAGTTCAACACAAATGAAATACGACCAATTTCCATGAAATATATAACGCAAAAGGAACATATAACTCTAAAACACTGATAATTGGACAGATTGAACACAGAAAAAATAAGACCAATTTCCATGAAATATATAACTCAAAAGGAACATAAAACTATAAAACACTGACCATTGGACAGATTGAACACAGAAAAAATAAGACCAATTTCCATGAAATATATAACTCTAAAGGAACATAAAACTATAAAACACTGACCATTGGACAGATTAAACACAGAAAAAATAAGACCAATTTCCATGAAATATATTACTCAAAAGGAACATAAAACTATAAAACACTGACCATTGGACAGATTGAACACAGAAAAAATAAGACCAATTTTCATGAAATATATAACTCTAAAGGAACATAAAACTATAAAACACTGACCATTGGACAGATTGAACACAGAAAAAACAAGACCAATTTCCATGAAATATATAACTCAAAAGGAACATAAAACTATAAAACACTGACCATTGGACAGATTGAACACAGAAAAAACAAGACCAATTTCCATTAAATATAACACTTAAAAGGAACATAAAACTCTAAAACACTGACCATTGGACAGATTGAACCCAGATAAAATAAGACCAATTTCTATTAAATATAACACTCAAAAGGAACATAAAACTCTAAAACACTGACCATTGGACTAATTGAACACAGAAAAAATAAGACCAATTTCCATGAAATATATATCTCAAAAGGAACCTAAAACTCTAAAATATAGACCATTGGACAGATTGAACCCAGATAAAATAAGACCAATTTCCATTAAATATATAACTCTAAAGGAACAGAAAACTTTAAAACACTGACCATTGGACAGATTGAACCCAGATAAAATAAGACCAATTTCCATTAAAAAGGAACATAAAACTCTAAAACACTGACCATTGGACAGACTGAACCCAGATAAAATAAGACCAATTTCCATTAAATATAACACTCAAAAGGAACATAAAACTCTAAAACACTGACCATTGGACAGATTGTTTAATAATAACTGTAAATCAAATATCATAATGTTTATTAGGTCTACAAGAGGCAACATAAGGCTCCACAATCATATGAGTATTATCTAGTCCTTTTTATTTCTGGGCCAAATTTATAGTTAAAGAAAATTCAACAAACTACTCATGATTACCATTGGATGCTTCTGGGATCTTCAGTAAGCTGTACATCTGGATTTCATTGTTTGCATAAGAGTGCAATTTTTCATAGGAATCACTTTCAGGAGATCTTAAAAAAAATATTATTATATATTATAAAATATATCATATCCAACATTGCTGAAAATAAATTCTTAAAAAGAAGTGCTCAAATGTCTATTTTGCATTATATGTTTACTACTTGTACATACAATTTTTAAAAAAAATATGTAAAGCTAGCGTTGTCTTCTTTCTTGTCAGTGAATATACTCCATTTGCCTATGTCTACGATTATGAACAAAATTAAAACAGTTAAATTACACTGCTTAATTGCTTTCTTTATTGGAAATTTGATATATTTCCTAGTTAATAATAAACTTAATAGGTAAAGATTAAATATATGTAAATATCTATTTATCTTGTTTTCTTCTATATTCATATCATGTGCCTGTACCTTGTTTTGGGGTCTCTATTGTCTTCCATTGCGATATCTGGAAACAAACAAAAAGCACAATATATATATATATATATATATATATATATATATATATATATATATATATATATATATATATATATATATATATATACTATATATATACTATATATATAAATAATAACATTCAGTATACTGACTTGATCTAAAAGACATGTTCAATATTCAGTATGTTGATCTGACCTAAGAGATACAATCAATATGAAATTGAAAATCACATGTGAAAGACTTTAGTTTAATGAACCTGCATTTACAAAGAACAAACTGTCAGTCCTGCATTAATGCATACATGTTGTATTTTTACTGTTTTAAATGATTTTTTTAAGTATCAAAAATAGTCTTTGAACTTTTAGTAACTCACAAACTTATAACATGTCATATCTGAAACCAGAAGGTTAGTAATAGAGAATAAAACAAATTATATCATTTTTCCCCTGCAGTAAATCTTAAAATTACTTTGCGGCAGATGAAAGAGAAAAACATGTTATACTTTTCCATGCTACATATTAATAACTTATTACATTACAACATGCAGTCATATATTACTAAAAGTACAATTTGCTATTTTCCTTGAATTAGCATATCTTTTTATAACATTGACATATCCAGCCTTAAATTCTAAGTTGTTCCTGGTGTTAATTCTCCTGTTGAATTGTTCTGATTATTTCAAAGGGTGCAGTATGAACATTTAGCCTATAACACTGTTGTTCAAGAACCCAACAGTTTGGAATTATAACAACAGATTGAACGGCAAAAGCACAAGAAGTATGCATTACCAAATATGGGATTGTTTTGCTGGCCATATAAAGTACACCAATTTACCCAGTGTGAGTACATACTTACCAATGTTAGTGCTGACCCCTAGTTAATACACTAAGTTACCACAGTCAGTACATGCTTACTGCTATTAGTGCTGGCCCCTTGTAAATACACTAATTTACTCAGACTGAGTACATACATCAAATATTGCTGGCCCAAGTAAATACTCCAATTAACCCAGAGTGAGTAGGTGCTTAAACCTATTAGTGCTGGTCAGAGTAAATAAACCAATTTAGCCAGAGTGAGTACTGCTGTTAGTGCTGGCCCTAGCAAATACACCAATTTACCTAAAGTAAATACAAACTTAATACTGTTAGTGCTGAACCTAGTAAATGCACAAATTGACTGAGTGAGTACTATTATTAGTGCTGTCCCTAATAAATATACAAATTTACCCAGAGTGAATACATAACTATTGCTATTTCTAATGCTCAGATTGAACATACTAATTTATTCAGAGTGAGCACCTGCTATTAAAAATAGGCAAATCCTACTATTTCTACATGAATAACTCATTATGATAAGTACATACATTGTCAGAATACATAATCAATTGTTTAATGTTAGCTATTGAGTTTTGTAAGATTTCACTTGTAGAAACCTTGGAATAGTGTAACAACTGTGTTTATGTGTATGTGTCTGAGAAAGCATACTTGTAAGATATGCCAAATTCTTGAATTAATTTAGAACATGTATAACATGTGAGCCTTCCCGAAACCGTGTATCTGGCGAGAAGAGCAGTCTCTTTTATAATCCATGCAAGCAGCAGAAATAATTGTATTGTACTGAATTTCTTATTTACCAAACATGTAATTTAAACTTCATAGTGTAACTGTAAAGAGGCACCTGACAAATCTTTTAAATTCATATGTTATGTAGATTAAAATAATATCCTACTTCTAAGTCTTTATACACTACTAATGACAGCCCTGCTATTTCCATACACAGATTCCTACCTCTAAATTTTTATCCCCATCTAATGATTGCCCTTCTTTTTCCATACATAGAAACCTACTTCTAAGTCTTAATCCCCTACTAATGACTGCCCTGCTATTTCCAAGTCTTTATCAGCTACCAATGACTGCCCTGCCATTTCCAAGTCTTTAACTTCTACCAATGACTGCCCTGCAATATCCATACTTCTAAGTTTTTATCCCCTACTAATGATTGCCCTGCTATTTCCATACAAAGAAACCTACTTCTAAGTCTTCATTTCCTACTAATGACTGCCCTGCCATTTCCAAGTCTTTATCTCCTACCAATGACTGCCCTGCAATATCCTTACTTTTAAGTCTTTATCCCCTACTAATGACTGCCTTCCTATTTCCATACATAGAATCCTACTTCCAAGTTTTTATCCTTACTAATGATTGCCCTGCAATTTCCATATATAGAATCCCACTTCTAAGTCTTTATCCCCAAAAAATGACTGCCCTGCTATTTCCATACTTAGAATCCTACTTCTAAGTCATTATTCCCTACTAATGACTGCCCTGCAATTTCCATAAATAGAATTCTACTTCTAAGACATTATCAACTACTAATGACTGCCCTGCTATATCCATACACTGAATCCTACTGCAATTTCTCTATCACCTACTAAAACTGCTCTGCTATTTTCAAGTCTTTATCATTTACTAATGACTGCCCTGAGACTTCCAAGTCTTTATACCCTACTAATGATTGCCCTGCAATATCCATACATAGAATCCTACTTCAAAGTCTTTATCCCCTACTAATGACTGCCTTCCTATTTCCATACATAGAATCGTACTTCCAAGTTTTTATCCTTTCTAAAGACTGCCTTGCTATTTCATAGATGCAATCCAACTTCTAAGTCTTTATCCCCTACCAATGACAGCCTTCCTTTTTCCATACATAGAATCCTACTTCCAAATTTTTATCCTTAATAATGACAGCCCTGCTGTTTCATACATGGAATCCTACTTCTAAGTCTTTATTCCCTACTAAAGGCAGCCTTCCTATTTCCATACATAGAATCCTACTTCTAAGTCTTTATCCCATACTAATGACTGCCCTGCTATTTCCATACATAGAATACTACTTCTATTTCTTTATCCCCTACTAATGACTGCCCTGCTATTTCCATAGATAGAATCCTACTCCTACGTCTTTATCCCCTACTAATGACTGCCCTGCTATTTCATACACAGAAACCTACTTCTAAGTCTGTATCCATTACCAATGACTGCCAAGCTATTTTATACATAGAAACCTACTTCTAAGTCTCTATACACTACTAAAGACTGCCCTAATATTTCCATAAATAGAATCACACTTCTAAGTCTTTATCCCCAAATACTGACTGCCCTGCTATTTCCATACATCCAATCCTACTTCCAAGTCTTTATCCCATACTAATTACTGCCCTGCTATTTCCATACATAGAATCCTACTTCCAAGTCATTATCCCCTACTAAAGACTCTTCTATTATTTGTATACATAGAATCCTACTTCTAAGTCTTTATCCTCTACTAATGACTGCCCACCTACTTCCAAGTTTGTATCAACTACTAATGACTGCCCTGCCATTTCCAAGTCTTTATCTCCTACCAATGACTGCCCTGCAATATCCTTACTTCTAAGTCTTTATCCCCTACTAATGACTGCCTTCCTATTTCCATTCATAGAATCCCACTTCTAAGTCTTTATCCCCAAAACATGACTGCCCTGCTATTTCCATTCATAGAATCCTACTTCTAAGTCCTTATTCCCTACTAATGACTGCCCTGCAATTTCTATACATAGAATCCCACTTCTAAGTCTTTATCCCCAAAAAATGACTGCCCTGCTATTTCCATACATAGAATCCTACTTCTAAGTCTTTATAAACTACTAATGACTGCCCTGCAATATCCATACTTCTAAGTCTTTATCCCCTACTAATGACTGCCTTCCTATTTCCATACATAGAATCGTACTTCCAAGTTTTTATCCTTACTAAAGACTGCCCTGCTATTTCATAGATGCAATCCTACTTCTAAGTCTGTATCCCCTACTAATGACAGCCTTCCTATTTCCATACATAGAATCCTACTTCCAAATTTTTATCCTTAATAATGACAGCCCTGCTGTTTCATACATGGAATCCTACTTCTAAGTCTTTATTCCCTACTAAAGACAGCCTTCCTATTTCCATACATAGAATCCTACTTCTAAGTCTTTATACCCTTCTAATGATTGCCCTGCTATTTCCATACATAGAATCCTACTTCCAAGTTTTTATCCTTACTAATGACAGCCTTCCAATTTCCATACATAGAATCCTACTTCTAAGTCTTTATCCCCTACTAATGACTGCCCTGCTATTTCCATAGATAGAATCCTACTCCTACGTCTTTATCCCCTACTAATGACTGCCCTGCTATTTCATACATAGAAACCTACTTCTAAGTCTGTATCGATTACCAATGACTGCCAAGCTATTTCATACATAGAAACCTACTTCTAAGTCTCTATACACTACTAAAGACTGCCCTAATATTTCCAAAAATAGAATCACACTTCTAAGTCTTTATCCCCAAATATTGACTGCCCTGCTATTTCCATACATCCAATCCTACTTCCAAGTCTTTATCCCATACTAATTACTGCCCTGCTATTTCCATACATAGAATCCTACTTCCAAGTCTTTATCCCCTACTAAAGACTACCCTATTATTTGTATACTTAGAATCCTACTTCTAAGTCTTTATCCCCTACTAATGACTGCCCACATACTTCCAAGTTTGTATCAACTACTAATGATTGCCCTGCTATTTCCATACAAAGAAACCTACTTCTAAGTCTTCATTTCCTACTAATGACTGCCCTGCTATTTCCAAGACTTTAACAACTACCAATGACTGCCCTGCAATATCCTTACTTCTAAGTCTTTATCCCCTACTAATGACTGCCTTCCTATTTCCATACATAGAATCCCACTTCTAAGTCATTATCCCCAAAAAATGACTGCCCTGCTATTTCCATTCATAAAATCCTACTTCTAAGTCTTTATTCCCTACTAATGACTGCCCTGCAATTTCTATACATAGAATCCCACTTCTAAGTCCTTATCCCCAAAAAATGACTGCCCTGCTATTTCCATACATAGAATCCTACTTCTAAGTCTTTATAAACTACTAATGACTGCCCTGCTATTTCCAAGTCTTTATCTCCTACCAATGACTGCCCTGCAATATCCATACTTCTAAGTCTTTATCCCCTACTACTGTCAGCCTTCCTATTTCCGTACATAGAATCCAACTTCCAAGTTTTTATCCTTACTAATGATTGCCCTACAATTTTCATACATAGAATCCCACCTCTAAGTCTTTATCCCCAAAAAATGACTGCCCTGCTATTTCAATTCCTAGAATACTACTTCTAAGTCTTTATTCCCTACTAATGACTGCCCTGCAATTTCTATACATAGAATCCCACTTCTAAGTCTTTATCCCCAAAAAATGACTGCCCTGCTATTTCCATACATAGAATCCTACTTCTAAGTCTTTATAAACTACTAATGACTGCCCTGCAATATCCATACTTCTAAGTCTTTATCCCCTACTAATGACTGCCTTCCTATTTCCATACATAGAATCGTACTTCCAAGTTTTTATCCTTACTAAAGACTGCCCTGCTATTTCATAGATGCAATCCTACTTCTAAGTCTGTATCCCCTACTAATTACAGCCTTCCTATTTCCATACATAGAATCCTACTTCCAAATTTTTATCCTTAATAATGACAGCCCAGCTGTTTCATACATGGAATCCTACTTCTAAGTCTTTATTCCCTACTAAAGACAGCCTTCCTATTTCCATACATAGAATCCTACTTCTAAGTCTTTATACCCTTCTAATGATTGCCCTGCTATTTCCATACATAGAATCCTACTTCCAAAATTTTATCCTTACTAATGACAGCCTTCCAATTTCCATACATAGAATCCTACTTCTAAGTCTTTATCCCCTACTAATGACTGCCCTGCTATTTCTATAGATAGAATCCTACTCCTACGTCTTTATCCCCTACTAATGACTGCCCTGCTATTTCATACATAGAAACCTACTTCTAAGTCTGTATCGATTACCAATGAGTGCCAAGCTATTTCATACATAGAAACCTACTTCTAAGTCTCTATACGCTACTAAAGTCTGCCCTAATATTTCCATAAATAGAATCACACTTCTAAGTCTTTATCCCCAAATATTGACTGCCCTGCTATTTCCATACATCCAATCCTACTTCCAAGTCTTTATCCCATACTGATTACTGCCCTGCTATTTCCATACATAGAATCCTACTTCCAAGTCTTTATCCCCTACTAAAGACTACCCTATTATTTGTATACTTAGAATCCTACTTCTAAGTCTTTATCCCCTACTAATGACTGCCCACCTACTTCCAAGTTTGTATCAACTACTAATGATTGCCCTGCTATTTCCATACAAAGAAACCTACTTCTAAGTCTTCATTTCCTACTAATGACTGCCCTGCTATTTCCAAGACTTTAACAACTACCAATGACTGCCCTGCAATATCCTTACTTCTAAGTCTTTATCCCCTACTAATGACTGCCTTCCTATTTCCATACATAGAATCCCACTTCTAAGTCATTATCCCCAAAAAATGACTGCCCTGCTATTTCCATTCATAAAATCCTACTTCTAAGTCTTTATTCCCTACTAATGACTGCCCTGCAATTTCTATACATAGAATCCCACTTCTAAGTCCTTATCCCCAAAAAATGACTGCCCTGCTATTTCCATACATAGAATCCTACTTCTAAGTCTTTATAAACTACTAATGACTGCCCTGCTATTTCCAAGTCTTTATCTCCTACCAATGACTGCCCTGCAATATCCATACTTCTAAGTCTTTATCCCCTACTACTGTCAGCCTTCCTATTTCCGTACATAGAATCCAACTTCCAAGTTTTTATCCTTACTAATGATTGCCCTACAATTTTCATACATAGAATCCCACTTCTAAGTCTTTATCCCCAAAAAATGACTGCCCTGCTATTTCAATTCCTAGAATACTACTTCTAAGTCTTTATTCCCTACTGATGACTGTCCTGCAATTTCCATACATAGAATCCCACTTCTAAGTCTTTATTCCCAAAAAATGACTGCCCTGCTATTTCCATACACTGAATCCTACTTCTAAGTCTTTATACCCTACTAATGACTGCCCTGCTATTTCCATACATAGAATCCTACTTCTAAGTCTTTATCAACTACTAATAACTGCCCTTCTATTTTCAAGTCTTTATCACCTACTAATGACCGCCCTGCAATATCCATATATGGAATCCTACTTCCAAATTTGTATCCCCTACTAAAGACAGCCTTCCTATTTCCATACATAGAATCCTACTTCCAAGTTTGTATCCCCTACTAATGACTTCCCTGCTATTTCCATACATAGAAACTAACTTCAAAGTCTTTATCCCCTACTATTGACAGCCTTCCTATTTCCATACATAGAATCCTACTTCCAAATTTGTATCCCCTACTAATGACTGCCTTGCTATTTCCATACATAGAATCCTACTTCCAAGTTTGTATCCCCTATTAATGACTGCCCTGCTATTTCCATACATAGAAACTAATTTCTAAGTCTTTATCCCCTACTAATGACAGCCTTCCTATTTCCATACATAGAATCCTACTTCCAAGTTTGTATCCCCTACTAATGACTGCCTTGCTATTTCCATACATAGAAACTAATTTCTAAGTCTTTATCCCCTACTAATGACAGCCTTCCTATTTCCATACATAGAATCCTACTTCCAAGTTTGTATCCCCTACTAATGACTGCCTTGCTATTTCCATACATATAAACTAATTTCTAAGTCTTTATCCCCTACTAATGACAGCCTTCCTATTTCCATACATAGAATCCTACTTCCAACTTTGTATCCCCTACTAATGACTGCCTTGCTATTTCCATACATAGAATCCTACTTCCAAGTTTTTATCCTTACTAATGATTGCCCTGCTATTTCATACATGGAATCCTACTTTTAAGTCTTTATACCCTACTAATGATTGCCCTGCTATTTCCAAGTTATCCTCAATGAACATATGATCCAAATTGTAAAGTGCTTTTGGTTGTTCTTGATTTATTTTCATGGAACCAGACAATCTTCATTTTTTTAGAACATATTTATTTAAATCCTTACTTACAATACCAATGTAAATTTTATGATATACATCACATGTAAATTTATTTCCATCATTCAAGTCTCTCTCTCTTTCTCTCCTTCCTCACACACAATATGCATGGTGCTTTCATGGTAGGGAAAAGCTGAATCTAAGTTGGTGAACTTGCTGCCTGATCCCAATCAATTATGACAGTCATAATATAATATTTTTAAGTTTGCAATGTTAAAAAGAAAATCAATTTAATTGAATTATTTTTTTTCAGAAATGTTTTTTTTCTTCGCTTGCCTCTAATTCTTGGTCTTCTACCACCTTCATGACATTTAGTAAATGTATAAAATATATCACTCTAAAACATCATTTATAGTAATCACTGATTTCTTGGCAATGTTACCTTTTGCACAAGTTAGGTAAGACCTTCCATTTCATGCCCACAATTAATGCATTACCAGGTAATAATTACAATTATGTTACCTTTTGCACATGTTGGTAAGACCTTCCATTTCATGCTTACAATTAATTTGTTAGTGATACCAGGTAGTAGTGGCAATGAATAATGACCTTTGGTCATTAAATATTGACAAAAGTTTGAAAATTCTGATTCAAACAGATGAGACTGAGTCTAGAAGTGCTGGGATTGGTTATGGTGTGAAAAAAATCCCACCAGAATTGTATGCCACATGACACTATAATTTCTAGCTTTTATGAGAATGAAAGCATACCTACAAATATTAATTTTGTACCAGAATGTTGCAACGCAACTCTAAATCAATGAAGTTTGTGAGCCATCTTAATAAAAAAATCAATTACAATATTTAAAATGAGTCAACAACGCAAACTTAATGAATATATGGCAAGAATTAAACAAGTTAATTTACCATTAAGTTGTAGGTATTGGGTGGCTTCAGCTTTTGTAAAATTGAGTCCCTCATATTCTTTTCCTCTGGACACATCCTGTTTGACAGCTGCGTCTTTTATTCGAGTTCTTCTTGTGCTTGACACAGAACATAAGATTATGTTTTGAACATTGGGTTTGTTAGAGAAAGAATCAAGCACATCTTTCAAACTTTGACTAATGCATATCATCAAACTAACATATGAAGGATATTAACCTGTTTTTGAAGCATGCATCATTAATATATAATCAACTGATAAGTTGTGAACTTGCTTCTGAATTTTGTACATAAGCTTCATACTAGGGAGCAATTCAACACAAAAATGCAAATAAATATACATTCTTATGAACTGTATTAGCACTTTCTTACGGTATTGTTATTTACATCTAAATCTTTCAGGTGACCTGTGGCCTGAGTGACCTGAGTTCCTAGTAACTGCAAACCTAAACGTAACATGCTGCATACCTGTTAGACATGTATGTAGATCTTGGATTTATTTTGTATACTGCTTCAGAAACAAATTTATTTGTTGAATTTTACAAAACATCGTGGGTTTTGCTCCTTATATATAAAACTGAGTAAAAAACACCACATACATGTGTTGAGGAGACATTCAACTTGGTACAACCAATTTTTGAGCTTTTCAGTTAAATTATAGAAAATTTATATTTCCAGAGAAACATTTCATGATGTATTCACAAGATTGTACCTACACAATTGAAAACTGAATTTATATGATTACAATTAAATTCAAAATAAAAAGTGTTTATTATTGTAATATCTCTGAAACAATGACATTTAACCTGTTTGTGCTGTACATATCTGCCATGACATTTCTGTATAGCGTAATAATATATCATCAAATATGATTAACATCAGTCATACCTTTCTTTATCCTTCCCTGCTACATCATTTTCTGTAATAATAATAATAATAATAATAATAATAATAATAATAATAATAATAATAATAATAATAATAATATATAATGAAGCAAAACTTGGTGTCGTATCATATTTAACTGTTAAAAATGTAAAGAGACCTTATGTGTCAATTGTCCATCAATAGATTTAGAAATCCAATACATTCCTAGTAACATTGGTATTCAATTTATTTTTGGCATATTATGTGCATATTAGCACTGAAATGCAATTGTTTAGGAGCTGAATCTTCCCATTTGAAAAGTAATGTTATAAAGACACTTTTTTATATTAAATGAGAAATAAATTCATTGTTCCAAACATGTACAAATAATACATGCAAGCTGGAATTTAGAGACAAAAGTTGGACATAATGAAATACATTTACATATGAACAAGCATGCAATTGGGAAATTAAAATTATTGTCCTTGAATCTAGAACCATACATGTCATATTTTGTAAACCTTATGTTATATTGTAACATGCCATATAAATATATACATGACATTGACAGTCCATATTACAATGCTGAAATATGATGATGCAAATGAGTTCTCATTGAATATAATAATGTAGGTCAAGTATCACATCAAAAAATAATGATAAAATGTTAAATAACAATGATGACTATAAAAGTCACTGACAAGACTTTGTATTTATTTCTGCCATTCCTAACAAATACATTTAGGACTATATTTTACATTATTAGTTGGAGCAGATGATGATAATCTTTCTTACCGTGTTCATTTTTCTTTGCATGTTGATATCTTCTCCAAAGGAATATGCTTATAACCACACCTAGAATGATGACAATTCCAGCACTTATGCCTCCAGCTATCCCTGCGAATGGTAATTCAGGACTTTCAGAATTACTTGGTACTGCAAATATGAAGAACAGTCGTATAAATTAGAACTATTTGTAGCAGAGTTCACGTAGTTGGTCACATACCAGTTCCTACTGTAAATAAAAGCACACAAAATTCATATTATAGGATTGGGTCAGAATATGTGACTAAATTCAGTCTAATATCTAAAAAGATTTATCTGATTTGATTCCTTTTGTAAAATATGAAATAAAACATCATAGTTGATTAATTATGTGGTACACTGCATCTTATTTGCATTTATTATCATTGCATTTATGCAAGTAGTGGGGTTATTATTAATATTTACTTCCTATGTGTCTGTCTGTCTGTCAATCCATTCTTAGCTAAGTTTGTCAATGCATTTTCTCTACACCAATTAGGGAACTTTAATGGTTGTACCTACTGCCAGCCCGTTGTGCAGTCAACTTATGTTAGGATGTTTGGGGCCAGGATGAGGTCAGCCATGTTGGCATAACAGTGATCAAACCTGGGGTAAGCACTGTCAGAACAAAGAAAGCCAGAAGTCAGTTAGGTCTGAATGACTAATGAACATTGCAATGTTTGACTGCCTGTGTACACAAGTACCTAAGAATCTTTTAGTAATTAATTATGATGCATGCAAACCTTTTTCATACGTATTTCATATGTACTGTTGTCAAGCAGCACATCATAAATAATAACAAAACTTCAAATAGGAAAGTCATCAAATCTAATTTTATCAAGTTTCTTTTCATTGCCTTTTTGGTACCTGTACAGATGTCTAAACTGATCATTCCTGCCTTGATTGAAGAACATTTTTTAATCAAATTCATATTCACTTTTGTAAACAAGTGGTGCCTGATTTTGTCATAGTTGAGTGTAAAGCCTTATTTCTCTACACAGCTTGTACATAACTCATTCGAATTGTCTTCCTCTAAAGCTAAATTAAGGCTGATGTACTAGGCATTAAGTACAGCTTACTTAGATTAAACTTCTAATTCAGCAAAAGGAGGTTTTGTGCCACCTAGGGTGGTGTAGTCTGTGTCCATGGAATCAGCTAGTCCTCATGGTGTCCCATTCTTATAAGCAGATTTAAAATTAACATGCAGTATTGATTCACCTTGTACCCTATGTCACTGGAAAGAAAAGTCTGAAACTTGTGAATGAGTACAAAAGATATGTGACACAAAATTGTGAAACCCAGCTTTGTTATCAAACTTTTCTTGCATGTAATCTGACTGAAAGTGTGGCAATTCAGTGAGAATTATACTTCTATGTAAGTGATCTATATAAGTTTTTGTTGTGCAGGGAACATGGATTTGGTTTGTGATGCAAATGTCTAAATATGCAAAACAGGTGTCTTATAATTTGAGCTATCCTGCTTGATTGAATGTTGTGTGTAATTCTACAGTTCTTTGATATAATCATGTATGAAGACACACAGAATATGATCTGGGAATAAGTAATTTCAACAAGGTCTATAATTATAATCTCAAGGCTTGCACCTCTAATTATAAAATCATTTATACAGTTGAGTATTAAATTTCATTTGCCTAGCAAGTGATCTATCATGCACCTCAAGCTGTTTCCTTCAAATTTGTTGTGTCCATTATGGATGACAGGATGAGGACACTAGTGCAATTAATCTAGGTTACAGGTGCCACTACTCAGGTCAAGAATTTAATTCTTGGTTAGGATGATCAATGAGAAATCATGCCATGAAGTGATACCATCCATGTATCCAGTACTTGCCAGTCTCAAAATCTTGTAAAGTATCTTCTTTCTGAGAATATTTCTTTCTTTCTCATGAGTATGTACAAATTAATATACTAACATTTGCAAAAAGAATGGTGACTTGTTGTTGTTGTTGTTGTTGTTGTTGTTGTTGTGGGGCTTAATGCCATTTTTCAGCACTAGATAGGCTATACATGGTGGCCAGTATTAATGGTTTAGAAAGAAACCGGGAAATCCGCAGAAAGAACCACCGACCCACGAGAGACTACTGGCAAGCTTTCTCACATATCCACATTCGACAAATCTTAGACTCGAACCCACGCAGACAGAGGTGAGATGGCAGTGATCCGTAACAGAGAGTGCTTTAGACCACTTGGCCAATCGGGGCCCCAATGGTGACTTGAAAATTGCAGAAATTATGCTATGGATTATAATATGCAATTATCATATATATATATATATATATATATATATATATATATATATATATATATATATATATACACACACACAAAATTACAAAAAAGTAATCCTAGTCATGACAAGAAATGCATCAGTTGCATAAAAGAAGCAGAGTTGTAGAACATAAATTTTTCCTCGTATCATTTTGGATATCTCTTGTTTTATCCAATATAATCTTGTTGAAGTTACTGCTATTGACAGATCGTTTGCACATCTAAACTTGTGTTGTGGTGATTCATGTTTAAAACATTATATTGTAGTCTGCATGACAGATCACAGCAGGAGTTGACATGACAGATCAGTGGAAGTTGACATGACATATCAGTGAAAATTGACATGACAAAGTAGTAGGATTTGACATGACATATCACAGCAGGAGTTGACACTACATATCATAGTGGGAGCTGACATGACAGATCACGCTAGGAGATAACATGACAGATCAGTAGTTGACACAACAGATCACTGTGAAAGTTGTTATGACAGATCACTGTGAAATTTGACATGACAGATCACTGTGAAAGTTGTTGTGACAGATCACTGTGGGTGTTGATATGACAGGTCAAAGCGGGAGGAGCCAACTATCATTTTCACATGACACTTATATTTATTTTTGAAAGGTGGGTTGAGTTTGTTTATGTGTGATTTAGATATTTCAATGTAGCTTCATTCATATAACTACAATGTCTTCAGTGTGTTATGTATTGGCTCATTCAAAGTAACAGAAAGAAAAGAGTCAAGACAACAAGCTTTGTAAGTTTTAACAAAAATAATTTATTTCCCTAGGAAACACAGTGAAAATGTAAAAATATGAAATATGACTTATGATTTACAAAGAAAATCCAAACATTTGTCCATGAGTTGGGGAAAACATACAAGTCCTATCAGAAAACAATTTTAATTGAAGCTAGTTTGAATTTCAGTTCTAATAGAAGATGGTAGATGATGATGTCAGATGAAGTTTTTACACAAATGTCCATAATTTTCATTTTGAATCTCAATTTGGAATGTTTTGTTCCATTTTAGAATTAATTTCATGTAATGTCATTGTCAAAAGCCAGTTGTGTAGTTCTACAGGGAAAATATTGTTTAACAAGTAGATGCACTACATCTATCATATATAACAATATACATCTTTTTTTACAGAAGTACAAATTAACAACTCTTTCGAACACCAGAAAAGAATACCTTTCTTCAAGGTTTATGAACAACTGGTTAAAATATGACTCTCACTATTTCACAGGTACTTAAACTGAACAAAAATGTCATTTTATGTACATATGCACGAGGAACATGTGGTAATTTTGAAATATCACCACTCATACAAAGTGTAAACAAGAATATTAGAAATGACCTTGAAAATGTGGCCTTGGTCACAACCAATCAAACAACCTAAGAAGATTGCTTACAAAATCCTAAGAGTGATATTTAAAATAAGTGATATCTAAATAAGCACAGCAGACCCTATAAACATAATCATCATCAATAATAATTATATTTCATGATAAAAAAATTAAATAAAATGAATTCAAATTTTAATACAAGTAATTAAACTACATGGTCATAACAAGCAGACATGTGGCATAATGTCCCACCCAGTCACATTATCCTGACACCAGGTAGAGTATTCCTAACACTAGCCTTTTAAATGCTAAGCACCAAGTGAGGCAGCTGTAAGTACCTTTTTCAAAATCTTTGGTGTGACTCGGCAAGGGTTCATACCTATGACCTTCCAAATCCGAGGCCAATGATCTATTTTAAAATGGTAAATGAAATGTTGAACCAATGAAAGAATAAGTTTGTTGCTTGCTGAAGTATTCTTTGGGCGAAAGGGCAAAATTAATTAATTCCCTTTCTTAACACATTGTAATACCTGTACACCTGCAAATAAAAAATACTGTAGATAGACATAATCTATTATCTATATCAACTACTATAAAACAGAAGTGTGAAAAATATATGACACATTTAAAGAATATATGAAGCTCACTAGCGTAAGGTTAAGTTTGGACTAAGGACAATTCTGGAACAAAAATTAAACAATAATAAGCATCACCCACACACAAATAAAATAATTTGAAAAGTGTTTGATGGAATAAATGCCAAATATTAATTTACCTCCCACAAGATGCCAGCCATGACTGTTGATCTAGGCTTAAGTTTTCAATGTTGCAAGTGTTTATGACTACACAACAATATGTATTAGAACCATACATATTTACACCACGATGACAGAACAAACACACAAAATGTTAACAGGCAAAATAAGTGTACATTCAAAACAGCATAAACAGAATGATGATATAATAAAGACAAACACAGGGACATAAATCATTTATATTGAGATACAAGTTTGTCATAAGCAGCATCCAATAAAGGTTAGAGAATTACCATTTTTCCAGGTGAGTGTAAAATATTCCACACATAAATGAATAATAAGTAGATTACCTTCAGGAATGAATACTGTAATCACCACATCTGAATGAGGACCTCTGCCAATATCATTCCAGGAGTACATTCTGTATTCATATTTTCCTGGGGGAGGCTGGGTAATGTTAACAAAATAACTTCCATTAGTTATCACTGATTCCTTTAGATCTGTAACACTTGAGTTCCTCCAAGATGAGTCAAGACTGACAATGGACTTGTATTCTATGACAAATGTCTGGACACGACCACCATTAAATCCAGGCTTAAAGTGAAATTCCAGCTGGTTTGCTGTAAACCTGATAAAGTTAAATGTGTCAACCATATTAGGAGGACCTGGAAAAGAGGAAAATTTAATTTTAAATTCACTTCAAATTGAATATCTAAACTATCTAAGAAACTACTCTGTCTGAAATGAAAAACATGTTCATGTTTGTCAACTGTGGCATATAATCATTCTGGATACTGTTTCAATCCAAGTTTGTATCACTTCCATGGTAACCTAATACAAACAACAGGGAACATGTAATCAAAATGTGTCATGTGACTTTGTTAATAACATCTTTAAATGATGACAGACTGATGACAAATTAAGTCTTTTGAGGTTACATCAAGCTTCATACAGAATTGGTTGAAATACAATAATAATTAATCTATATTTTCATGTACAAGTCAAATACAAATGCAAACCATCATAGACCATCATCTGCAATTGCAATATTTGCCATAACATAATGTAATACAATCCAATTTGTGCTAGGTCAGAATAGATGGAAGGAAGATTGGAAGGATGAATGGATACATAGACAGGAAAGCATGAATGGATATATAAAGAGGAGAGCTATCATATACAATAGACTAAGAGTGCATGACTTAGGAATCTAACAATGAGACAAAGACAAAGATGGGTCTCAGTAACTTAACAGATTAATTTATTATGAAATAATTCCTTCAGACAAGCAATGCTTCCATACAGAAAGAACTGAATTTATTATGAAATAATTCCATCGGAAAAATAATGATCCAGTACAATAAAAATTAAATTTATCATGAAATAATTACATTAGACAGGTAAAGCTTCCATAAAGAAAAAACTAAATTTACTTTACAGAGTACCAATATTCCAATCACAGATCATCAGAAGAGGCAAAGCAATTTACTGGTGAAATTTACTAAAAATATTTTTAAAAGGAGAAAGACAAGATTCAAGTGGCTTTTGACCACACAAGCATATATCTAAATGCCATGTTCTACACCCTACACTTTCTTATATCTTCACAATCAAATTTAAATATTTCAGACATACAGTAATTTTATTCTAAATAACAGACTAACTAGCAATATTCAATTATAAATTTGGATTCAAGATGGTAACCAGCTGGGACAATTAAATTAGAAGTCACTTAATTAGTATGTGTATATCTAACTCAATGTTGAACATGTCTGAGAGCTATATTCCAAGTGTGATTAATATAAAAAAGTATGATCTCCTGGTGGTAAGAGTAAAACTCTCAAACAATCTGATGCAATATCACCTCATTAATATGCATAGATCCTGTTTATTACTGAAATCATTAGAAATGATGATATAACCAAATATTCCAAGTTTGATCAAAACGGTAGGGCTTTTACAGACAATTGCTGATGGATGGATAATGGATAACATGAACAGTCAATGGAAAACAAGAACTGAGAATAGAGATTGGATAACATGAACAGTCAATGGAAAACAAGAACTGAGAATAGAGATTGGATAACATGAACAGTCAATGGAAAACAAGAACTGAGAATAGAGATTGGATAACATGAACAGTCAATGGAAAACAAGAACTGAGAATGGAGATTGGATAACACAAACAGTCAATGGAAAACAAGAACTGAGAATGGAGATTGGATAACACGAACAAAGGACAATCAGTGCAGAGAGTAAAACTAAAAGCTCACTTTGTTTTACAAATGAAAATGGCCAATGTGTGCATATTAAACCTATAGCTCACTTGCCCTTAAAAGAAACTAATCTAAATAATAAAATATTAATAAAACTATATGACTTGTTAGTATAAATTAATATGCCTTGGACAATGTGCATTTGTTCTATACTATGTCAGTTATGATGTGTTATAAAATGTATTTAAAAAGTATAATAATAATAATGTGGACTTAGTAAAGTGCATAATCTGTATATGCTCTAAGTGCCTTAAACTATTACAAGACAAAAGGACAAAATTATAAAACATACAACAATTGAAATTACCAAACAAAAACAAACTAATTAAAGAAGTGAACATTATTAAGTCTTTAATTCTGTTCTTGTAGTGTCGAAAAAGCTGAATTTTAGAGCAAATCTGAATAAGGTCACAGTGTCCTTGTGTTTAAGATCTAAGGGCAATTTATTTAAATTAGATGAATCCTGGTAAGGAATAATGAATGTTGTCCATATGACTGAGTTTTAACAGTGGGAACAATGAGAATATGAGTGCTAGCAGAGAAGTGTAACTTTCTATGGAGTGTACACATTGATGAGGTCAGTTAGATATACTGGACTGGAGCCCTTCAACTTTTTTAATTCTTTTGAAAAAAGAAGCATTATACAAACGAGAGAAGTAATTTCAACTCTTTTGGAAAAAAAGCATTATATAGAAGAGACTTGCCTGCTGCCTCTAGATGCAGTCTGAATTCCTTTGTTCCCAGAAAATTCCTCAACACCAGGGTGTAGTTATCAAAATCATCCTGTGTTAGATTCTGAATGAAAAGATTTGCCTTTGCAGCCTCAAGTTTTATTGGTATGCCATAAAACTTGGAATCAATGAAACTTGTTGAAAGATTCATGCTGGTCCTACTATTGTTTTGAAGTCTAGTCCCATTTTTTTCAAAGATGAAACTCTCAATTGCTGGGTTGCTATAAAAGGGTATGGATATATGGATGGAATGACCAGCTAACTCGGTAAAATGAAATTCCTCTTCTTTCAATACAGCTGGTGCTCCTACATGCAAAAGAGAACATAAGATTATGTTGAATAGTTTAGGGATAGACAATTTCATTTTCTGGTAGGGACATGACCATTTTTAAAAACATTATTTGTCCCATAAGGAGCATGTAAAAAACATTGCTCTAATTTCCATAGAAAGAAACTGTTATATATTCAATTATATTCATTACACAAAATTGAATAGTCTTGAAGCAAAAAGAAAAGAATATTCCAGCTCAAAAGAAAACATATTCCTTCCTCTTTCAAGATTAAATGGTTAGCCTTGTAGTAATATTTATTTCCTTTATGTTATACACATGCATTTGACTTATGTACAATTTACATAACTTAATTATTGTTTGTTACCTTTCCTTAATGATTATACATTATCTGTATTTTGTACTTCACCTTGTCTAAAATCTAGTTCATGGTGTACTTGACCAGTAACATTTATTCTGTATACAACAGAATACATATCTAAAATTGTCTCTATGATTATGGATTAAAATGTTACTGTTACTAGTAAACATGAATTGGAATTAAAGTTACAGCCTGTCAACACTTCACCACATTTCAGGTCATTGGCAAATTGTCATGTTCATGGCTATAGGCATATCAACACATTCAATTTTGGAATTTATTTGGAATACCACCAAAAATTTAATTGAAGCCTCATACACTTGGACTGAGATAAAAACTTTCAGAACTATTTTGGATTTAATTCACAATAATGTAAGTTCTTTTTAAATTTTCTAGGGAAATAAATTATTTGATGAAATTGAGAAAACTTGGTTTTTGCTCTTTTCTATTGCTTATTTTAAGACCATGAAGAGAGATTATTTCCACACTATTGTCATACATATTGAATCATATTGTTGTTTGTTTATGTATATTTTAATCTTCTGTTTTGTTAGTAGCATGTTTACAGACCATTTCATGACAAATTCATCTCATGATTTGTTTTCCTTGCATCATAATGTAAAATTAATTGTTCAAGTCTTAAAATTTTGTGTTTAATATTTGCTTTATCTTGGATGATTTGAATTTCTCACCATGATCAACATGAAATACTGAAAAGGTGTGATTAAAACTTCTACCTACATTATTGACAGTATACATACACAAACAGTAAAGTTGGTTTATAATGTTACACAATCTGGCATTTTCTGAAAATTATAACTAAGAAACAAAATTCAATAGCAAATAGATTTTAATCATGAAAATGCAAATTTAAGATTAATAATTTTAAAAATGATATTACCTTGACAAATGGGCTGCTAAAGTATTGAGCAGCATATAAATGTGATTCCTCTATGAAGACACAATGACAAAATTTGAAATTAAGCTGTCATCTACACTACCATAGATTGGAATGAGATGAACACTACCATACAAACTGTAAAGAGAGAAACATTACCATACAGAATGTAATGAGATAAACACTACCATACAGATAATAATTAGACAAACATTACCATACAGAATGTAATTAAATAAACACTACCATACAGTTAGTAATGAGACAAACATTACAATACAGAATGTAATGAGATGAACAGTGCTATACAGACTGTAATGAGGCAAACATTACCATACAGAATGTAATGAGATAAACACTACCATAAAGACTGTAATGAGACAAGAATTACCACACAGAATGTAATAAGATGAACACCACCATACAGATAGTAATGATACAAACATTACCATACAGAATATAATGAGATCAACACTATCATACAGATAGTAATGAGACAAGCATTACCATACAGAATGTAATAAAATAAACAATACCATATAGATAGTAGTGAGACAAACATTATCATACAGAATATAATGAGATCAACACTATCATACAAACTGTAAAGAGAGAAACATTAACATACAGAATGTAATGAGATAAACACTACCATACAGATAGTATTTAGACAAACATTACCATACAGAATGTAATAAGATGAACACCACCATACAGAAAGTAATGAGGCAAACATTACCATACAGAATGTAATTAAATAAACACTACCATACAGATAGTCATGAGACAAATATTACCATACAGAATGTAATGAGATAAACACTACCATACAGATAGTAATGAGACAAACATTACCATACAGAATGTAATGAGATGAACAGTGCTATACAGACTGTAATGAGGCAAACATTACCATACAGAATGTAATGAAATAAACACTACCATACAGATAGTAATGAGACAAACATTACCATACAGAATGTAATGAGATCAACACTATCATACAAACTGTAAAGAGAGATACATTACCATACAGAATGTAGTGAGATAAACACTGCCATACAGACAGTAATTAGACAAACATTACCATACAGAATGTAATAAGATAAACACTACCATACAGATAGTAATGAGACAAATATTACCATACAGAATGTAATAAGATGAACACCACCATACAGATAGTAATGAGACAAACATTACCATACAGAATGTAAAGAGATAAACACTACCATACAGATAGTAATGAGACAAACATTACCATACAGAATGTAATGAAATAAACACTACCATACAGATAGTAATGAGACAAACATTACCATACAGAATGTAATGAAATAAACACTACCATACAGATAGTAATGAGACAAACATTACCATACAGAATGTAGTGAAATAAACACTGCCATACAGATAGTAATTAGACAAACATTACCATACAGAATGTAATAAGATGAACACCACCATACAGATAGTAATGAGACAAACATTACTATACAGAATGTAATGAAATAAACACTACCATACAGATAGTAATGAGAAACATTACCATACCGAATGTAATGAAATAAACACTACCATACAGATAGTAATGAGACAAATATTACCATACAGAATGTAATAAGATAAACACTACCATACAGATAGTAATGAGACAAACATTACCATACAGAATGTAATGAGATGAACAGTGTTATACAGACTGTAATGAGGCAAACATTACCATACAGAATGTAATGAGATAAACACTACCATAAAGACTGTAATTAGACAAGCATTACCATACAGAATGTAATAAGATGAACTTTACCATACAGATAGTAATGAGACAAGCATTACCATACAGAATACAATGAGATCAACACTATCATACAGATAGTAATGAGACAAACATTACCATACAGAATGTAATGAAATAAACACTACCATACAGATAGTAATGAGACAAACATTACCATACAAAATATAATGAGATCAACACTATCATACAAACAGTAAAGAGAGAAACATTACCATACAGAATGTAATGAGACAAGCATTACCATACAAAATGTAATAAGATGAACACTACCATACAGATAGTAATGAGACAAACATTACCATATAGAACATAAGAAAATCAACAATCACCACACATAATGTAATGTGATGAACACTACCATAGAGACTGGAATGAGATGAACACTACCATAGAGACTGTAAGGAAATAGTTGCAATTATGTGTAATGAACAATGGAAAAGGAGGATAATACAATTATGACTGTATTAGTTAAATGACTTTGAAGACAGAAACTTTATGTGTTTTTATACACCACCAACACTGCCATACCAACTGTAATGAGATGAAATAATAGCAATTTTCTGTAATGAATGATTGAAAATGAATGATGATACAGTTATGATTGTGTTAGCTAGCCAACTTTAAAGACATGATGATGTGATGTGATTATGAATTTTAACATAGCTTGAACAATTTTCAGTCATATCACTACAAATTGTCTTCAGTGTGGCAGTTTGTAGTCATGTCTATCACTGGGGCATCATGCTGCAGAAATGTGGCATGATGTCCCACACAGTCACATTTTCCTGACATCAGGCCTAACACTAACCTCTTATTGCTAAGCGTCAAGCAAGGCAGCTGTTAGTACCATTCTTTTATGTCTTTGTTATGACTCAACTTGGGATTGAATCCATGGCATCCCGCATCTGAGGTGAATGCTTTAACCACTAGGCCACAGGAGTTTTTTTTTAAAAGACAGAAACTTTGTGTATTTTTATACCCCAACATGATAGTTATAGAGACATACAGCATTGCCTATGTTTATATGTCCATGATACCTTGGTTAATTTTGTGTTTATGTCATTTCATGAATATATATGAAAGTATTCATGTATGTACATTTGTGCATATTTGGATGGGTTTTCATGTATGTATGTGATGGTGACACATTATAACGAAATGTCTGCATTGTAGTCTTATTTTTTATGGGCTTGAAGAACCATAGAGTTTAACTGCATTTGTACAACACCGCTTAGTTTTTCTCAACTGCACGACATTGATTGGTTTGTTCACTATCTAAAATATTCCCCTCCAACACAGTGGGCCAACATGACTATGGAAATAGCCAATCATTATCACTTGATGTTTACAAACTATATGAACCAGAGTAAGCTAAAAATAATGCTAATATAATACTTTTATGTTCTATACAAACAGAATTTACTTGAAAAAATATTGAATCCCATGAAAATTATCATTACAATAAAATGTATTGAAACAAAAATAAAATAAAAAAGAATTTGTATAAAAGACAGACACACAATGGTCAATATAATTTGTATAAAAGATGGACACAAAATGGTCAATATAATTTATATGAAAGGCAGACATATTGGTCAATATAATTTGTCTAAAAGAAAGACACACAATGGTCAATATAATTTGTCTAAAAGACAGACACAAGTACATTGATTTATATGCTAAACTGCTTGAACCTCACCTTGTATGCACCACTGTAACTTCCAAAATTTAAGAGGATACATACATACATACATACATACATACATACATACATACATACATACATACATACATACATACATACAAACATACATACATACATACATACATACATACATACATACATACATACATACATACATACATACATACATACATACATACATACATACATACATACATACATACATACATACATACATACATACATACATACATATAAGCAAACAATATCAGAAATAAAAATCTGGACTAAGTATATAATATGCCCAACATATATCTCATTAAGGAAAATGTTAACCTAGACTATGACCTTTTAACCTTGAAATCTTACAAATAACAGCATACAAATAAAGATTTCTAAAGAGAATAAGAAGAGTATGCTGCTAATGGAGTCCAATGACTACTGTCAAGCAAGCTGTTATGAAGGTGATTCATCCCATCAAGCTAAAATTCCCATTCCTTGATCTCTAAATATGCAATGCTTGTTTACCTGTCACCTTGAGGTCTACAGTACCAGTCTGTTCAAGCTTTCCATCAATTCCTGTAATACTGTTGTCAACAGAGCAGATGTAAGTCCCCATGTCCTGATGGGACAACCTCTCTAATTTCAATGTATTGTGATTTGAGACTGGAGTTCCATGAAGATTGGACCGGATCACTTTATCTCCCCACATTTGCTTCCAGGGATGAAATGTGTACTCATCTGGATGTCCTCTTGCTTTACAAAGGACAGTCAGAGTTGTATTCTCCATGGCTGGACCAGGGACAGTCACACTCATATCTGGGGCATCTGGAAATAGAGATTATTTATATCCTGTTCACTAAAAGATTATAATTGTGTCCGAATAAATGACCTATGAACACCCATCAATGAATTACTGCTTATCTGTGATCATAGTAACCAATTACTAATTAGAAAAAAGCTGTCTGATATTCCTAATGCAACCATCCCTGTACCATGTCTCTGTCAGAATCTTTGCTAGAATCTGACATGAGGAACTTTTATCTAGAATCATGGAAAATATACCTTGCTATAACTTACTTTTTTTGAATAATTTTAATTCATTTTTTACATGATACTCAAAATTAATGCCTAAATACATTTTCATTTTCAAAGGATATCCTAAGATAATCATTAGGACAAGTTGATTACAACTTATTAATAGGCCATGGGCCAATCATGCTGTAAGCACAAATAAGAAAGAGTTGTTGATGTTGTAGGGCTTAACGCCACTTTTCAGCACATGATCGGCTATACATGGTGGCCAGTATTAATGGTGGAGGAAGAAACTGGGAAATCCGCGGAAAGAACCAATGGCCCACGAGAAGCTACTGACAAGCTTTCTCACATATCCACATTCACCAAATCTTAGACTCGAACTCACACAGACAGAGGTGAGATGGCAGTGATCCATAACGGACAGCGCTTTAGACCACTCGGCCACTAGGGGCATCAAGAAAGAGTTGATTATACAACTTACTAATAGGCCATGCACCAATCATATTGTGAGCATAAGACAGAGTGGATTATAACTTACTGATAGGCCATAGGCCAATCATATTGTGAGCATAAGACAGAGTGGATTACAAATTACTCATAGGTTATGGGCCAATCATATTGTGAACATGAGTATGAGAGAGACGATTTTAACTTATTGATGGAACAATAGGCCAATCATAGTCTGAGCATCAGTAAGATGGAGCTGTTTTCAAATTATTGGTAGGCCATTCCAAAAGTGTTAATGTGCTGCCAATATACTGGATTCCAATAGTGTTATTGTGCTGCCAATACAATGTGCACAAATAATGTTACTGTTACTGTCAATATACTGGATACCAATACTGTTATTGTGCTGCCAATATGATGTATACCAATACCGTTATTCTACTTCCACTGTACTGGATACCTATACTGTTATTGTGCTGCCAATATGGTGTGTACCAATGTTCTACTGCCAATATACTGGATACCAATACTGTTATTCTTGTGCCAATATACTGGATACCAAAACTGTTGCTGTGCTACCAGTATACTGAGTACCAATATTGTTACTGTGCTACCAGTATACTAGATACCAATATTGTTACTGTGCTACCAGTATACTGGATACCAATACTGTTACTGTGCTACCAGTATACTGGATACCAATACTGTTACTGTGCTACCAGTATACTGGATACTATTACTGTTACTGTGCTACCAGTATACTGGATACTATTACTGTTACTGTGCTACCAGTATACTGGATACCAATACTGTTACTGTGCTACCAGTATACTGGATACCAATACTGTTACTGTGCTACCAGTATACTAGATACCAATACTGTTACTGTGCTACCAGTATACTGGATACCAATACTGTTACTGTGCTACCAGTATACTGGATACTATTACTGTTACTGTGCTACCAGTATACTGGATACTATTACTGTTACTGTGCTACCAGTATACTGGATACCAATACTGTTTCTGTGCTACCAGTATACTGGATACCAATACTGTTACTGTGCTACCAGTATACTGGATACTATTACTGTTACTGTGCTACCAGTATACTGGATACTATTACTGTTACTGTGCTACCAGTATACTGGATACCAATACTGTTACTGTGCTACCAGTATACTGGATACGAATACTGTTACTGTGCTACCAGTATACTGGATACGAATACTGTTACTGTGCTACCAGTATACTGGATACGAATACTGTTACTGTGCTACCAGTATACTGGATACTATTACTGTTACTGTGCTACCAGTATACTGGATACCAATACTGTTACTGTGCTACCAGTATACTGGATACCAATACTGTTACTGTGTTGTCAATTGATTCCAGTGCAAATGATGCATACTTCAAATAAATGAAATGTACAGCAACCATGCTGATGACAGCAAACATGTTCAAACATTACTGTACCATTGCTATAAACATATTTGGACACATGCTTTCATTTTGTGCTGCAAATGCACCTTTCTTGTACTGGAAATGTACAGTTCATTCTTAGTTGTACTGGAAATGTATAGTTCATTCTTAGTTGTACTGGAAATGTACAGTTCATTCTTAGTTGTACTGGAAATGTACGGTTCATTCTTAGTTGTACTGGAAATGTACGGTTCATTCTTAGTTGTACTGGAAATGTACAGTTCATTCTTAGTTGTACTGGAAATGTACAGTTCATTCTTAGTTGTACTGGAAATGTATGGTTCATTCTTAGTTGTACTGGAAATGTACAGTTCATTCTTAGTTGTACTGGAAATGTACAGTTCATTCTCAGTTGTACTGGAAATGTACAGTTCATTCTTAGAGAAGAATACTTCGCATTGTAGCATAACTAATGATAGTGTAATCGGAAACAGACTGCCCATTAAAAAAATCTTGCACAAGAAAATCTACTTTCATGAAAAGACACATGCAAATTCTTTTTGCCAGAGAACAATTCAAGTAGTTCATGTCAGTAATAATTTGTTTTAACACTGTGAATATTATGTTTACAGGAAAAGATTTTCACTTCGTCATTTTCAAATCCAACACTGTTACTGTACATATTAATAAAAAGTAGCATCTAAGTGCAATAAGTACATATGCAAAATGGACAAACACAAGCTTTCCAGTATTTATGTGGAAAAATTAAGTTCATATTATTGAATGAAAGAAATATTTTATGATGGTAAATTTCCTCTTTCAATTCTAATTAAATAATTAAGGGGAATCTACCAAACTCTTGTTTATCAACTCCACCGCAAACCCACATGTAACATAATATCGTCTATGAATAAACCTTTTCAATTCCAAACCGAACAAAATATAAGAAATTAATGATTACCATATATTTCTTTATTAATGCATATAACTCAAAGCTTTCTAAATTGATCTTATCCAAAATTGTCTTTATCTCATTTGTAGTGGTACTTGCTATATTTCTATTTTATGTTTTAAAACCAAAAAACAGGGTTTTTTAAGGAGGGGTTCAGATACAAATTACAGAATATTCTGCTGAATTTCTAATGTGTATTATTTTGCTGATTTATGTGACCTATTTAAGTGAACTGTAAGCATCATGTATTGTGAAATTATTTTAATCTGTTCTGAATGTGTTATATATGGGGGCAAAACTCTACATAAACCTAAAATCTGATTCTACATAATCCTCATAAGTTGCTTCCCTTGGCAGACAGATGATGGTCATATGATCATACCCTTAGTTCAACTAACCTTAAAAGATAGAAATGATCATATACATCAGTTTTAATAACATAAATGCTTATTATTTAGCTTTTACAATAACTTACACAAGACATCTATACTATGCTGCCTGGAGACTGACGGATGCATTTGATCACTGATATATCCATCACAGTAGATTGTCTGATTTATGTTGCCCCTTGTCATGATAATGGAAGCCAGGCTGGTCAGCACATACAGCCCACTGATATCTGTATTGTCTGTGTTGGTAATGTTGTCAGTCAGCTGTTGGTTTCCAAGCCACCATCTTATGGAGGCTATAGGCCGTGATGGACTGCTGATGCAATGTAGCATTTTGACATATCCCTCATAAAATAAAATTGTTCCACTCCCCAAGACTGCCAGGGTTACTTCAGAAACCTTCACTGAAACACACAATTAGCATATGGTACATTAATCTAAATATATGCATTACCATGCTACAAGTAATTTGAAATGAGGCCATGATACAGAAATAGACATATGTTTTATTTAGAGTCATTTTTCATGTACATAATAGGAAAAAAAAAACTTTTAAGATTGTTGAATCTATTTTACTGACTACAGACAATAACATAAGCAATCAAGCTATGCAACCAGAATGCACACATACAATGTTAACTGAAGGCATATATATCATAATAATTTAAAGTTACCAGCAACCAACACTGTATACATGGAACATATATGAAACACTATGAATCAATATTTTTGTATTCATTGAATATTATATTCCTTGGATTTTATCATTGCTATTTAAATAATTTCAAAATCTGGTAAATAATAAGTAGTTTATGGACTCTAAAAGGATCCCAAACCTGAACCGATCAATGAAATACTGACAAATTGTTTATTTCTAAACCACAAAAACTGAAACATGGTGTATATAATAATAAAGAGCATGCAATTAATAATGCTAATTAAATGTGCATTATAAATATTATTACAATTATTATTATTATTACATGTTTTAATATTATTATTTATTGCTATTCAATTAGTTTTGTAATTAGTCATCTGTTACCATGATAAACAGAAATTATTTTAATACCAAACAGTTCAAATAATTTCCAGGAATTCAAGATAAACCAATTTAGTGTTGAAAGCATCTCTGAAATTTTTAAGTGACAAGATCAAATGTGTCACTGTGGCAGTTTACTAGACGTAAGATTGGCACCAGTTTTAGTTAAACAAGCAAAACACCATAGATGTAAGATTGGCACCAGTTTTAATTAAACAAACAAAACACCATAGAGGTAAGATTGGCACCAGTTTTAATTAAACAAACAAAACACCATAGACATAAGATTGGCACCAGTTTTAATTAAACAAACAAAACACCATAGATGTAAGATTGGCACCAGTTTTAATTAAACAAACAAAACACCATAGAGGTAAGATTGGCACCAGTTTTAATTAAACAAACAAAACACCATTAGAAGATTTTGGTGAAAGCTACATGTTGATATGACCATACAATCAGAAGAATAAGTGACAAGCTTTCAAAATATTCAATGTTGCCAAAAAATTTGGAGATCATGGCAGCACCATTTTCATTCAAGACAAAGTCAACATTAAAATTATTTTTCTCCAAATGCCATGTAGATATGCCTTTCCATTTAAAAGCAACAACAAGATTTTTAAGACAACAGCCATGGTAGTCATGGTTACATCATATCGGATCATGACAAATTTTATTTAAGACCATCATAAGCCTTCCAGTGAAAATTCTATGCTAATATGACTTTCTATTCAAGAAAAGTAGCAATGACGAGATATTCAAGATGTCTGCTGTGGTCGCCATATTGGATTTCAGACTGGCATAATTTTCATTTAGGACCACACTAGGTCTCAAAATAAGTCAAATTAGTGCTGTCATGTTGATATTACCATCCATTCAGGAACATCAGTGACAAGAAAACTTTATGTCAACATGACCCTCCATTCACTGAAATTGATTATAATTCTATAGGACTATTTTTGATGAATAATCCATTGATGTGTCCAATATAATGTGTACTGCCTTTTTCCAAAGTTTATGTATCCTGCAAAGCTAAGATTTGGCACAGTTTCCCGATACAGTTTAACCATTATACGTTGATGGAAGAATTTGTTAGAAGCTAAAAACAACAAAATACCAATGGACAAATGATTCAAAAAGACATATGCAGTGTCATGCCATAAACTCAACTCATGTTCAGGTGAACTGAAGACTTACAATAAATCTGACAATTTATCACAATATATGTAAACACCTGCATGTCACACAGCCTTCCACCACTGTCATGTGTGGAGCTACTTTACCTTTTACAAACAGCCTTGATTTCAAGGAGGAAACTTGTTGATATGGATTGATGTTATAGGCCAGACAATATATAGCCTTATTGTGGTCTTCATTACTAGGGGTGAAGGTGAGACTGGCTCCACTGCCTTTCCTTTCAGATCCTATGTACCAGTCTATGGTGGATGCAGGTCGACTAGGTGGTGTAACACAGGTCAAGGTCAATGAGTCTCCTGATGTCACAGTCAATGAGTCTGTGGTATTCTCATTGTTCTGCTGCAGAACTGCTTCTGTAACTCTTACTATAAATCAGAATAATCAGTGATTACTTTGTTTCAAACAGACCATTTCGAGCATGTCTGCTTGCAGATGATCAACATTTTGTAAAATACAGTTAACTGGTTATTTTAAAGGAATATTTTAAGTTTTCCACACAAACAAAATGTACAAATGAGAACTGAAACTGTTCCACGGTAATTATGCTAACAGCTGTGTAGTAAATGATAAGCAATTTTGAAAACAAAAACTAACAGTAGAATGGAAGCACTCACAATAATTATAGCCTCAGTCAAGGGAGGTAATGCAGCTGTTACTTCTGGGATATATGAATGTACTTCTGTCATCATACAGTTAAATTTCAGGATATAAGTGCAAATTAACTTTATTGAAAATGGATTTAAATGTACACATGTTTATCAACAAAATGCGTATACAATTTACATATTTGTTTTTCTTTTCCTAATGAACAAATTTCATTTCATGCATCTTTAACAAGCATGCAAGTAAACCAGTGCAGAAGAAATCCGACTGAACATTTGGCATTTTCTGGTGAAAGGCATTTGTAATATTTCTGATCATTGCAAAATTAATGCTGGCAGGCCTATTCAACTTGACACAACATCTCATCATGTGTGTTAGGGGGGGGCACAAGATAAATAGAAAATTTAACTTCATTTAAAAGTGGATCTTGAATGAATCTTGCATATATTACACTAGTCCTCCTCTTAAGCACACACCTGGAACAGCAGCCACTGCTTCTTATGGCCAGTATCTCTTGGTACCAACAAGTTTGTATTCAAAAGTACCTCTCAAGAACAACCACCCCTCTAACATGACAAGCGGCTAGCATATTAGTACACAAATGTAAAATGTTCCCCTCACAATCGACATTTTTTATTTCTATAGTATCCAGAACAAATAATTAATTCATATAGTGACATAAGGTATGTGATCAGATTATCTCTACCTTCGATGCATGTCTCCCAATGTCAAGTTTCTAATACTGAAAGAAGTGTTGAATAAAGTGGATGTAACACTATGATTAATATTACATCATTGTCTATAAAAGCCAACATTTACAGGAAATGGGCCCAACAATGTTATGACAGTTATGGGCCTGACACATCTGTCAAGTTTGTCTTGATTGTCAAGATCAAAATGGGTCAGCATAGGCTAAAACGGTTGTGCATTAGCACTCACACAAGATAAATTAACCTTGAACAAAACAGGGTACCAGACAAAGACTGAAAAGTCATGTGACATCACATCACTTTTTTTTATGAAGAAGGCATTTTATTTGCTTGACAAAAGTTTCCTCTGCATAATTAAATCGCATACTGATAGCAACATCTGAATAAATCATTATCAAACATTAACATATCATCACATAAACAGAGGTATATTATTTTAGAAGAAAGTCAGTTATTCTACTCGACGATATTGGGTTAGTGGGAAGGGGGATTTGCCAAACAATTTTATGCAGCAAAGACTCAACTAAAACAATTTTATGTTGAAAAACTTCAAATAAACAATGTAGTAACCGATAAGGAGGTTTATTCAGCAGTTGTGGAAAAATGGAACTAATGAAAAGAGAATTATTATGTATATACCAAGATTTAAATATTTTTTTAATGGCTTTGAATGTGCATGAGAACAATACCTGCTCACATACTACGCTTATGCCAAGAAGTAGAACTATTAATGTATATTCTGCTAAAATAAGTCCATTATTATAACAAGGAGAACCTTTTAATAATTAATGTTACTTTTAAGTGAAGATTTTAAATACTTTGAAGTATGAAGCTTTCTTACTACGTACAGTACATATACTTCTCAAAAAATTTAGTCCCCCCTGGAAAGGCCACCCATCTTATAAGGCCACTTTCCCAGTGCAGAAGGCATAGCCATATAAGAAGGGGGCCACTGTATGTGCATAGAATGCCAAACATTTTTCACTACAAAGACACAGAAACAATTTAATTTGGCACCAGTTTTAATTAAACAAACAAAACACCATGGACTGATTTCCCCTTTAATGTGCAGCAAGATATTTAAAATTTATTTTTGTGTGTCTTATTTTACCTTGCACAAAGAGACTTGGTTTCAAGGAGAAAACGGTTCCACTGATGTCAATGTTATAGGCCTGGCAGTATATAGTCTTACTGTGGTCCATGTCACTAGGGATGAAGGTCAGACTAGCTCCACTGCCTTTCTTCTGAGATCCAAGATACCAGTCTATAGTTGGAGCAGGTCGACTGGTGGCTGTCACACAGGTTAATGTCACCAATTCACCTGCAGTCACTGTCAGAGTGTCTGTAACATTCTTGTTGTTCTGTTGTAACACTGCTTCTGTCACTCTCACTGTAAAGATAGTTGGCATAGAATTGAGTATAGTGTTTAGAAACATACATCACATATGAATCAAATGTACTCTGGCTTTGGTTTGGATGCTCATGAATGATACTGTTTTTAACTTTCTTTTCTAGTTTTGAAGAATAAAATTGTCTGTTTCGATTATGGAATTAAAAGGAAAGAAGAGCCAAGTGCACTACCTCCATATTCCCACTCCTTCTCCCCAGTAAATAAAATATACTAACATAATTGATTAAAGGAAGAGTTACCTTCCCTCTAACTGAAGGATGGCCCCTTCTCATTACCCAAGCAACAATATATGTAACTCTAACTGGTACAGCTGAATACAAAACAATTTCACCCATATAGCAAAAATGAAATTTCAAAGTATATTTCTCTTTAACTTTGAAAAAAGGGGAATATTATGTCATTTTATGTAATTTAGTAAACAAAACAACTCCTGGAAAAGACTGTAAATATATAATGCAAATACATAAGCCATATAGAATATTAACGAAAAATATGCAGCAAAAAAGAAATGTCCACATATTGTCCTATTTCTCTTTTTTGAAATTCCATCCCTATTACAAACAAGTAGAGATAAATGATGTCATGGTCATGACATGTTTGTTTTGCTAATCATACTTTGATGTGCTGTTACATAAGGACGCTAGCTCTAAAGAAAGGAAAATATCCTGTTGGCATTAAACTGGTCAGATGAGAAAAAAACCTCCACAATGTTTACAGAGCAGGTCAAAAACATTATCCTTGCAAGTTTTATCAAAACTGGCAGTTTTTTAGAGATGTCCAAACATACTAACTACCCTTACCTGCACACAGGTTTCATGTGGCTTTTGGTAAGATATAAATTCTGAAATTTTATATACCAGTCGATCTAATTCTACTCACATTTAACACAAAACAAAGCAATTATTTTGAGTTTATCATTTCCATGTTCCCCCATTTTTAGTCCAGTCTCTAAGACCTCCTCCTGCGTGGTGAAGTCTTATACTTGCATGATCATGCCATGGTTGATGGTTCTACTACTAGTCATGTGATAAGGAAACACTAAGCCAGGTTGGCTGACATGTAGAATAGGTCAATTATATTCTTACCAGCGAATCTGATTGTGTGTTGTCCTCTTGCCATGATGTTTATGGAGGGATCTAAATACACAATCCTACAGGAAAACGTAACGAACTTGTCACTGTTGTCACTTAATGTAGTGTACAGAGGTAAATCAAGTGTACTGGTATAGATCTGCTCTTGATCTAGACAGGCTTCCAGTGTTCCAGAAGAGTTGGTAATTGTGTAGATTACAGGTGTAGTAGAATTTGACAGATCCTGGAAAATATAGGCAAATTGTCAAAGGCAGTATCAAAAGACAGCATAGCATAGTCTAAGTAACAGAGTAACATGTGAGGATACCAGACTGAATTATGCTTGGGAATTTATGAATGTTGATGGTAGCTTTACTGTCTTAAATTGGGTTTGACTGAAAAAATCAAGAGATATAATGATTTGGAATAACTCAACATTTTAAGTATGTAAATCTTGAAATATAAAATTGACTGTTATCCCCATTCCAACACAATATGAAAAATGTTGCTGAACATAACTAAAAAGTGATTCTCATTTGCAATATGTCACATAAGGTTTAGGGATGTCACAGTATTGAGAAATGTTTTTATAAAGGTATTCAAGATAATTATGTAAATTCACTCCCACACATTATACATGTATTTAATATATTTTATTATTGTCTGACAGGAAGTCATTTATGGTTGATACATAATGACACAACTAATTACAGAACGCATCTAAGTTCTTGCTGATGTAAAACTATGTAGCAAGTTTGAATAAAATCAAATGAGAAATATGGTCTCTTGAGAGGTAAAAACCTCAGCCAGTCAAAATCCTACTTATTATACAACCTACAAAGGAAATGATGGCATGTATGCTCTGAAAATAACTCTTCTAAGTGTTAATAAGCTAAGTCAATCAGGTACCATAGACTTGAAAAAGAACACAAAGGGAAGTAACTGTTATTAATTAAAACAATGTTCATATATTGCCATTAAATTCATCCAATACCAATTTTATCAGTACCTAATCAGAAATAAATGAATCTTGCTCTTAATAAAATAAGCTTAAGATATCTTGTTGATATAAGTCTATTCACTTAGAACAGTCAATTGCTAGTATAGCTGAAAACTATACTTTAGTCACTATTTGTTTAATACATATATGCACTGTGGATCCTATGAAAGTAGCAGGGTTCTCTGATAATAACACAAACACGTTAACATTAGGAATTACTTCTGCTATTCCAGAATCCAGAGCACCATAGACTGGAAAAAGAACACAAAGGGAAGTAACTGTTATTGATTTCCTCCTCTTACCCAATAGGTGATACTCTTTATACTAGGTAGTGTCAGTTTTAACTTTGAACACTACCTGAGACAGGATGCTCACATTGTGGGGAGGGATTTAGAGTAAAGTGAATTTCTAAGTATTTTCAGAGAAACATATTTACTAAAACTTTCCTCTCTCTATCAAATACATTATCCAATCACATCAATGTTATGAGAACAGGTACCAGGGGGAGGAAATACTCAGGATCCAACCTCTATCTGTAAGGTCAAAAGAAAAAGTTACAAGTCTCCTATCAATAGTTGATATAAATGAATGCAGGCAAACATATGTGCAAGAAATTATCATGTGGACTACTGAATTCAATAAATAATTACAAAGTAATGTTTTTTCTCTGGCAAATCCACACAAGTTCATGTGTCTTATCCAAGAATGCAGTTGTGTCAAGACTGGCATGATTTAGTTACTTTTTTCAGCTAAAGACAAAAAAAGCTGACTACATTAGGACAATGGTGTAACTATCATGATTCCTGTTTCTATGGCAACACTATGGTACTGTATTTTAAGGCTGAAAACAGAGGAAACACAATAATAGCAGAATAGTATGTACAGAATATATGATATAAATGAATCACGTGCCAAACTTACATTGTGTAACAGTGTACGTTACAAAAATATAGTTTCGTCATAATGTCATTCATTATATTATTCGCACAATACCAGCAAATTTTCTTTTTGTATTATTCTCAACATGTTGGCCATGTTAAATTTTTTAACACAGCAGCATAATAGATTTCTTACAGTAATGTCAGATTGTTGTAGTACATGTTCTGCCATGTTCTGTCTATTGTACACTAAAATAGTTCCATGTCAGACTAACATGAAAGATCTGATAATTATGACAATAACAAACAACAATTTTCAGGATAACTATTAATAATTAATTAGCTTATTAATAATAAAAACCAATAAGTGATAATTACTGATTGTAACTGTTTTCTTATTATTGCATAAGAAAACATACAAAAGGTAAGCTGGTGTGAAACTGACACGACACTGAACATTCAAAACACTGGGAATGAAGCCACTTTTGGCTAAAATGGCAAGAATATATGAACATTTAAAAACCATTTAAGCTTTAATGGTGAGGACACATTCCTACTTCCCTTTTCATGTACACTAATGTACTGAGGAGTCCGTGAAAGTGACTGTGCTTCACTTCTATGTTGAAGACATAAATGGATTCTGCCATGAATTATTGCTTTTGCAAAAAAAAAAGACAAAAAAAAAACAACAAAGAATTCAAGCCATGATTGGACTGCCACTCTCTAGCAGAAGAACTGATGGTTGCTGGTTGGGCCATATCACTTGAAGGGACAGATGATATTGCAGATGTGTTGGAGAAAATTTTTAAAATATTTCTAATTTGCTCATGTAGTTGTCATAATTATTTAATGTCAGCTGATATATTTTATATCCTGATGTCAAAAATATTTTCTCTGCATTTAGCTTCTGAATGAGGTATTTTTGAACACTATAAAAAGAAATTGTAAACATTAGATATGTCAGTGGTATGAACATCCAATTGTCCATTGCTTACCCTGTTGTAGTTTTACCTTTATATTTACCTAAGTACCTGCAATGATATAGGTATAATGGATTATTACTGGATTGTTTACTGAAAATGTGTTGTTTCATAGTATGCTAAAGTTTTGATGACAGTTTCATGTTAGGAAAGGATTATTTTCTATGTTTTGAATTCAAAGGGATTATTTTTATGATTACTTCTTTTAAAATGATATGATTGATAGGGTATTTACAACTTACTTATAAAGAGATGTGTATCATGAGGAGTGAAACCAGTTTCAGCCATCATTTCACTCATGATCCCAGATAACTTGTTGATCCCCATGAATGTATTTTTGCACCAGCACATTCCACATTTAGAGTATGCCACATTTATTGAAAGGACAAATGGACCGTCAATCAAATTTGTCCCTTCAAGTCACTTGTGTTGAGCTTGTTAATACCTTGAGGATCTTTTGAGAAATTTCAAGTACTGTCAGTCTGAGAAATAAAATGAATCACTTTATTAGCTTCTGTTCCTTTGTACACTGTCAGGTGGTGTCATCTTAATGAAAACTTTAAAACTTTTAAGTTTTATTTATTAAGATTATGATGTCTAATATTCTTTTCAGAGCTGTGTTCTACTTACTCATCTTTAAAAAGAATAGGAAACAAAAATCTATGCTTGCTAACTAGAGTTTGTTGGGGTACTTTGCTGTTTTATTTGAAGGATGCCTGGAACTCAATAACCAGAAATGTGTTTTAATGTACAGCACTGTTGATAATTGTATTTTTTGTCACACTGGAGTTACAGAAGAAAATGGCTATATTTTTCAAGCAGGTAAAACATTTTTTAAAAACATGCTTTCTTTCTACTCTAAGCAAAAATCCAGAACTGTATAATATTCTGTTTTATATCCTGCACTTATTTACATTGATTATGTGTTCAAGCTAAATCAGCATTATTCAGAGTATTTAAATGATCCATCATAATCACTACCTCATATTCTTTCTTTAACCCTGGTTTTGTTTTTGTCTTTCAGTATCATAAACAATTCAAAATTTAAAAATCAAATACATCAGACACTTTAATGGGTGTTTTACAACAGATATATATTATATGCACTGTTGCACATATTGTTATCAAACCTGCTATAACATTATCACTTATATTAGCAACCATGAAACATAGTGTTAAAGGGTTGCAGCAGCCTCCATTATTTTAAGTATCAGCAAGGCTAGGATAGACAGCATTCCACAATTTGGTGGTGGAGGGGTGTCATTCTTAACTTAGACCTTCAAATTTTGAATCAATTGTAAGAATTGTGAATAAAGAAAAAAATCTTCAAGCTACATTGCTCTCAGTTTATATTGATCTCAGTCTATACAGGTCTCACTCTGTATTGATTTCAGTCTATATTGATCTCATCAATGGAAAATGCACACACAACTCTGTTGCATGCAGTTTGACTTGTATCTTTTCTCTGTACTTTTCCAAAAAGAATCAATGTTATTTTTATATGTTTAACTATGTGTTGATATTTGGATGCCAACGTCACACATTCTTGTTTTGATAGAGGGATTGTCTGACAAAGGTCATATCTTCAGCACCAGTAAAGTGGCCTTCCATTTTTGTAAAATGTACTGAAAATGACTCAGTAAATTGCAATGGCACATGTACTTTTGTAAATATGAATGTACACCATCACATCTGTTATAGTAAAAAATGTATTTCAAACCAAACAAATAACATGGTTATTTTATTCTGACAAATGTTTTACATGTTTAACTGTACACTGGAAATTTTGTTTAGAATACCATTGTTGGTCTAATCATGTATAAAAACTATGTTTATGCTAACAGGTTTTAATTGGGTTTTATTATATGCTGAATAGATGAGGTCAGTCTGTCAGCAGCTCACAAGTTTCTGTTCATAACTAAAGTAGGCTATTTGAGGAGATTTTCCTTCCTCATTCATAATTATTCTAACTAGGGCTGAAAAGGTTAGTATACGCCTTAGCTGGTTACCTGTAATATATTAACCTAACAATTACTAGTAATTCAGTTGGAAGCACATCCTGTACAGAGTATGAAATGGCAGGAATTTGGCATAACTGAGCTTCCATTTTTGTTAAATCTAGTGAAACTTTACACTTGCTGAGATGATGATATTTCTCACTTATGTTACATAAACCCTCGGTAAACAGTCTTCACATTGTTGGACAATTATTACCATTTCATTCAGGAATCAGACCAAATTACAGTGGCACCTATAATGATACTCTTTATTGCACAATACATTTTGCAACAATGTTTTTCTACAAGATTAGTCTTTTTAAATCTATATCATATTAGACTTACAACTCTACCATGACATTGCCCATTTTCCAACACTACATGACCAATTTACTGCTCTTATTTACTATTCAAATGCAACATGCTGAATGGAATACTGAAATCATACTGGTCCACAAAATGACACACTATCCCACCTGAAAACCTCATTTTTCTTAATATGGCTGCCAGTACAAGTTACTGACTTTTAGAAATAGTTACCATTAATACACAAGTTGTCAACATTTATGCAGGTAATCATTATGGCCATAATTCTAAACCTCAGTACTGATGTACTGACTAACCTGGTAAAGTCAATGTACTGACTTACCTGGTAAAACCACTGTACTGACCTAACTGGTAAAGCCACTGTGCCTACCTACCTGGTGAAGCCACTGTACAGACCTACCTTGTGGAGCCACTGTAATGACCTAGTACCTGATGAAGCCATCCTACAGACCTACCTTGTGGAGCCACTCTACATATCAAAATGGTAAAACCACCATACTGACCTACCTGAAAAAGCCACCATACTGACCTACCAGGTAAAGCCACTGTACTGATCTACCTGGTGGAGCCACTGTAATGACCTACCTGGTGGAGCCACTCTAATGATTTAGTATTTGGTAAAGCCACTGTACTGACCTATCTGGTAAAGCCACTGTACTGACCCGCTTGGTGGAGCCACTGTAATGACCTACCTGGTACATCCACTGTACTGACATAACTGGTACAACCACTGTACTGACATAACTGGTAAAACCACTGTGCTAAGCTACCTGGTAAAGCCACTGTACTGACCTAACAGGTAAAGCCACTATACTGACCTACCTGGTGGAGCCACTGTAATGACCTAGTACCTGGTAAAGCCACTGTACTGACCTATCTGGTAAAGCCATGGTACTGACCTAACTGATGTGATGGGGGCACTGTAATGACCTAGTACTTCATAAGTCTCTGTACTGACCTACCTGGTGGAGCCAATATAATGACCTTCCTGGTGGAGCCACTGTAATGATTTAATATTTGATAAAGCCACTGTACTGACCTATCTGCTAAAGCACTGTACTGACCTACCTGGTGGAGCCACTGTAATGACCTAGTACCTGGTAAAGTCATTGTACTGACCTATACTGACCTACCTGGTACATCCACTGTACTGACAAACCTGGTACAACCACTGTACTGACCTACCTGGTAAAGCCACTGTGCTAAGCTACCTGGTAAAGCCACTGTACTGACCTAACTGGTAAAGCCACTATATTGACATAACTGGTAAGGCCATTGTACTGAGCAACCTGGTTGAACAACTGTACAGACCAAACTGGTAAAGCCACTGCATTGACCTATCTGGTAAAGCCACTGTACTGATCTACCTGGTTGAGCCACCATACAAACCAACCTGGTAAAGCCACTGTACTGACCTACCTGGTGGAACCACTCTACATACCAAACTGGTAAAGTCACCATAGGGACATTCTGGTAAAGTCACTGTACTGACATACCTGGTATCCACTGTACTTACCTACCTGGTAAAACCACTGTACTGAAGCCATGGGATACATACAGCTAGCTGTTTTACACTGCAATTTAACAGAGGTCACACTGAGGTCTACACTTGCATTTGGAGCTTGAGTGAACACAACTCCTGTTGGAAGTGCTGAAAAATATCTTTGACTTTTACTTTGGAACTAGAATACTTTATTCTAATTATTTCACATTTTTTGCAATTCACTTACTAACCTTCAGATCACATGCAATATATCAGACTCCATTTTAAGCTCAATTAATTATATGTAGATCAGAAAAGTTTTGTGAAGTGTAACTAGCCAGTTGAATTTTGAAAAACTGTCCTTTTTATAACACATAGCATCCAGTGTGTTGGGAAAGTTGCATTATTTTTCTGTATAATCTAACATCTAACAAATAGACAAACAGTGAAGCATTCAATGTTGGATAAGCTATGACATACACTGACTCTCAACAGCTGCCACATTCCTATTATCAACAAATGTCTCGAAAACAAATGTCTGAAATATAGGATATCTCAGTCTGATAACATGCTAAATAGCTATTTGCAAGCTGATATTTATCTACATGCATGACAAAGATTGTGTAAGTTGCAATCAGAGATTCCTTTTTTAAGAAAAATTGTTTACTTGGAGAAAAACACAACATGACTAGAATAAAAGTATACAATTCTAAAACTGGTGTAAATAATCTAAAATTTTTGAAGCCATTTAAATAAAGTTTAAAAATCACTTTAGTCTGTCCAATGTAAGCCATGTTAATTGACTCAGTAAGAGGGTTGGTCCCTCATGCTACAAAATGATTTTTGAAAAGAATACCATACATTGAATTTATATGCCCATTTATCAACAGATATTGTGAATCAATCTAATAAAAATCAATATAATTCTTGTTATACTTACTATAAACAATAATGACAGTGCTGTTATTTCCTAGGTTATCTGACCCAATACAGGTCCATGTTCCACTGTCTCTTGACCTATCCAGACTATGGATGGTGGCATAAGCTCCATTGTTGTCTGCAGAGAATCTGTATTTAATACTGCTGCCTGTGCATGCATGAATATCAGCAAAGCAAGTTGTTGCTGTACTCTTTGTTGGATAATTCCATGTGATTGTTAGTTCACCAATAAATTCAACTGAGGATGTCAGACATGATATTATTAGTCCTTCTCCTTTCTTTGGTATGGAGTCATTTTTTAAAATTGTAAGGGCAACCAGTCCTAGAAAAGCATACACATTTATTGAACCTCATGTTTCGAAAAATAAACATATATTACTTTATGTGTGTTATCTAACATTGGATCCATAATTATTTCTTTGGACATTGCTCATAGCTAAGAACTGTATCCTTCAGTTTTTGAACCATCTGAGATTGCTATGTAAAGACTTGAGATGTTGGAGTACTACTAAAAACTATGATTATCTTGTATCATGCCAATCAGTACTCTAGAGTGTGGCTCTGTTAGTGCAGAATTGCTTGTGTCCAGCTACCATTGAGATGAAACAGCAATAACAAGGATGAAAACATTGGAATAAAAACCATGCATTATAATAATATGCTAAAAGCTATGAAAATGTATTCCAAATATGACTGGTAGAGATAAAAAGTCTTATCAGAGTTTGAACATTTCTAAATCTATCTGTTTTGGCATATAGGAACAAAGATACAATCTAAGGTGTTTATAGCATATAATTCAATTCTGGTCAACATTCAAAACATTTGAATTTGCTTTCTTCATTCAGCATTATCTGAAATTCTTATTTTTTGTTAGAAATTGCATTCAGCTACAACAGTATGACTATCCTTTATGATTCAATTAGGACCAATAATGCACTCTGATGACAATCATTCCTAACAATTATCTTGATTATTACTGGGTGATCTTTGAAAGTGTAATAGGTGCCTCAAGGTATTTCTCAACCACTTCACTGTGACAGGATCCACAAGCTTTACAAAGTATTATGACTGTGTCATTACAAAACAAGTAATAGAAAAGGGGGAGAAGCAACAAGCTTTGTAAAATTAATACAAAAAAATGTATTTCCCTTGAATACAAAGTGAAAATGTAAAATATGAAACTTATGGTATTGCAAATTAAATCCCCAATAATCCAAGACGTACAGACACAAGACCTAATACTTAAAGTTCCAAATCAACTTTAGGGGAAATCCAAATTAAATCCAATGCAGGAAGTGTTGATGTGCCAATGGTGGCCCATATCATGGTGATATGTACCAATAGTCTGGACACAAAAAAAAACTGATTTTGCTTAGATCATACACCACAAATAAAAAATTTCTTTAAAAACGTGATTAAATTGTCCTCTACTTGACCTCAGGTTACAAGTAGCTTTATGTAAAAAAAAAACTATTACCTAATGAAAAATAACCTAGATGGTTCTAATGCTTACAAAATAAAATTGCAGTTATAATTATAATATAACATTTGGTAAACAAAATGTCCTTGACTCAGACCAAGATAATAATCCTTATCGGTAACCAATACTCAAAAACTGTCTGCTATTAGTTTCTTACAGAATTAATAGAAAAAAATGAAAAAAATTTGACATAATCAAGCCCAACATACAAATTCCATAGCATATAATGAAACAAAAACATTAATAAGAAAATCTAACAAAACAATGCAGCTTAATTATACATAACAAAGGTAACTAAGTTTCACTCAAGTTTCCTATTTTCCCCAAACTGTCCAAACTGTAAAGACATTAATCATATACAAATGTCTAACGGGATCAAATGTTTTTTAGTGAGGAATCCAGGATCTCCAGAAATGTTCATGTTAATATAAATTAGTTTCATTCATGCACCATTAATGATGCAGGTATCTAAGTTCGGATAATTTTCATTGTAATTCTGACCTGTTTTGTCAATGTCAAAATAATGAGAACATATGCTCTGAATATTTAATGGTATCAATATATCCAAAGTAGGTAATGTCCACTTACATATTTTGGCATCTGTGCATTGCATTTGCTTTAAATAATTGGCACCCACTTAGGTAAAAATATACTCCTGCTTAGATTTTTATAAAAAAAAAACTTATTACATCCATTATTTTAGTCAGGGCATATCCTTACTGTACACCAAATCAATCTGGGTCTCATGCTTTAGAGTGCATGTGAGTTAAGGAAATGACATGTGGACTAATACATGGTACTACCATTACTTGTAAGTACCAGGAAACATGTCAAGAACAGAACTCCAACCCAAGGAGTGTTCATCAATAAGATTAAAATTTTCAATGCAGTCAGTCAAGGGGAACTATGGATGTTCAATGCAAATTTTTTGTTGTTCAGATTAAGACTGCAGAACAGTTTGGCAATTCCATGATGACATATTCATGCATATTACAGATGACAGCGAGTCATCACAATTCCCAATCACCATTGGAGCCAAGTAACACTGAATGATGGTCCCAATCCTTTTCCAAATGATGCATGAATAATGATGTCTTCTATGACTATGACATTGACACCATCATTAGTTACCTTACTGATGGTGTGTTAATCAAACTGAGGAGACATGATGAAAACAAAGTCAAGTGACCTCATATTTGCTGATGAATACTGCCTGCATGGCAAATCTGAATCTGACATGCAACTGAGTATGGACCATCTCTCTTTGGCTTGTGAAAATTTTCAACCCACAATCAGTATTAGGAAGAGAGAGGAGATGCACTGCAGCACTAAAGCCTTTTATAGAGCCTACCATAAAAGTAAATTGCCAAACCAGCAAGACATGTGACAAGTACACCTACTTTGGCAGCTTATGGTAATGTGCTGACTAAATTAATGATAAAATTGACTCCAGAACTGACAATTTGTGCCATTTGATACATGCAAATGTGCGGGAGCCAAGAGACATTAGTCTGCAAACAAAACTAAAGGTCTACACAGACAGTGTGCTGCTGCTATTGTAGACCTTTGATGATGGGTGCATATGCCAAGAGCTAAATCAATTTCACTAAGACCACCATGCAGGTATCCTATGCATCCACATGTTAGTTGTGAAATCACAGATGCAAAGGAAAGGTTACATCACCAGGATATCAGACGAGCAAGGACCAAAATATTACTTTCTATGACAAGATGATAAATAAATTCAAACAAATCTCAGGGAGGTCAGAAGAAATGCTTATATACGTTCTCAAATCATCCTTGAAATAAAAAACTTAAATGTCTTAGTGATGAGTCTTGTGAAAATCTTTCCACCTGGCTGTTTCTGACATACTAGACCATCAGAGTATGAGTAGAGAATTTCAGATGCAGTGCATACATATGAGCAGCATAAAATTTCAGAATTACCTCCTTTACAGATCAAGCATCTCCAAGCAGAATTTTCTATCAAGTAGACACAGTGAGTTTGGAGAACAAACTGGCTTGATCAGACACCCTCATGCCCAAAAAAATCAAATCAATTAGTCAGTTAGTGATAATAAGGTCACTTTTGAACTCAAAGAATGAACAACATTTTAAATGATAAAATTTGTGTTGATGTAAATGCAAACAAAACATTCAAGTTTGAAAGAAAACCAGCCCTCATCACCATTTCCAATATAAATTTTGGGTTGCATAACCTTTCTAGTCCAGCCTGTCCAACACTTCAGCACCATATATATACAATACACTCGTCCAATAACTAAGTGATTTCAAAAGAATTTAAATGAAATTTCAGAGAAACTGATAGGTAAAGTTAAGATTATAGCTGTAAATTTCAACATTATACAGATAAATTGTTTCCATGAGCTGAACATTTTTTTTTCTTAAACATTTTCCTTTATAACCTATCTTGCACTATGAAATGGTGTTAAACCCCAAAACAACAGCAACAGCAACTTCTTATCATGAAAAACTTAAAATGTGTCTGAAATGAAATCTTAAATCTCACATCTCTGAGGTTTACATCACCAACTATTGCAAAAAATCATGATCTAGGAAGCTATTAAAAGATTGCTGGAAAATTAAAAGGCATCAGAACTGTGAGTTTATTTATTCTTTAAAAAAAATTAAAATATTTTATATTACTTTCAACTATTTTCAGAAATTCCAAGACTTCTTCAGGCCTTCTAATTGCTGTTAGTAATCTCAAAAACTTATCACATATTTACATAAAGATAGTATGTCTGGAGCACTAATAAAAAGGTTTTCAAGCTGTCCACCATGCCAGTCATCCTGTCTAAGAAACATAATTTTCATTCTGGACCTGAGTAAATTACTCTGTGCCAAATTTCACACATGAAGGCATTGGATGGGAGGTGACAGATACTAAAATATTACATTATGTCACTGATCCAATTGACCAGTAGAATTACATGGAACAAAATACTTACCCTTGACTGCAAATGTCCAGAAGCTCAAAACATATCTTGGACATACCCCCATTCTACAGATCTGTCACTCTGAAATGAAAATGTTTAACGTATGCAAGTGAACAATCATTACAACTTAATAAATAGAATATAATAATAATAATAATAATACTACTACTACTACTACTACTACTACTACTACTACTACTAATAATAATAATAATAATAATAATAATAATAATAATAATAATCAATAATAAAAGAAATTTGGCCAGAAATCCAAATAGCTTATATTGGCAACCCAAGTGATGCAAACTGTTGACTATATAACATTTTATTATTGGTCTCTTTTAAGCTAATCTGCCCCTCACACGCCCAGTAATCTATCCCATGAGTGTTAGAATTGATTCCTTCAAGTTTTTAATCTTACCAATTTTAGTCAATACCACTAAGTTAATTTTGGGCGTGCCTGGAAATCAAACAGGATATATATCAATGGGATATTGCTCATTTTTAACCATTCTTGCTGATCCTGAAAACAACAACCTCATTTGTGTCAACATCGGTGATATGCAAAAGATCAGTTAGTTCATCTCATGTTGCATATTTGGATAAATCAATATCACCCTGGGCCTTGCCACAGGGAGGTCTTCCATAAATATCTACCATTATAAACTATTAACTGTTTCAAACTATGCCATCTGGTGGTATACACAACTTAATGAGGCCTTGACACAGTAAGTATTTCTGGACTGCATATTGGTCAATCCATTATTGTGTGTTGGTAACGTTGAATACCATATTGGTATGCCACTATACTGTAAAAATTCTTTTAGTGGCACCAATCTATACAAATTGAAATAAACAACTTCACATGAATCAACCATGCATGTAACCCAATGAGAACCTCCATCAAAATTAATGCTACTGGTTTCTACTCTCAACATTGTTTGGTTTTTCCAGCAATTTATCACGCATGAAAACATCTCTGAAGTTTTATGTTAAATTATTCAGATCTTCAAATAAATAAAAATTTAACATGGGAATCTTTAACAAAGTGTCCCCGGAAGTCTCAGACCCAGAGATTTGTTTTTGAGGTATATATATACTGTGACCTGTTGCTTTTTCCCATGCCAGACCAGCAGCAGTTCCAACATCAACAAGACCAGCTGCTTTTGCAACAGCTGAGGCTATATGCTTCTGCAATCAGTGCTGATACACTGCCACTAGAAATGGAAATATACCACTGGTTTCAGTTGTGTCACTGACTGGATTCACAAAAAGCACAAGTCAAATGCCATTACTTTATTTCTTGGTGTAATTGTAGAGTTTGAGCTTACACTCAGTCAATGATAATTTATTTGGGCCCTGCAATGCCGCTGATTTCAGAGTTATTTTTGCCCCAAATGTCTTCTTTGATGTGGATTGAAGTTTTTTAATCTTACCTGGTGTGAGAGTACCATTGGTGTAATGATACGACATCATAGCATCATGAATGATCAAATGAATTTTACATATTTTTAATGACTCTCATTCATCCACCAACACCTTCAAGCAACATTGTTTTATCTGACAGCAATTGCTCTGTAACCACCAGCTGGAGCAAGACCATCAATAGCTTGCGCGTGTAGGTCAACAACTGACTGTCTGAATAAATCCAGATGTATCACCCAAAAAATTAATCAGAAAAAATGTTGTGAAATATTGCTTTAATATATGCAGTAGTAGACATTCTGGTCACACCTTAAATCTCATCAAACTATGATACGCCCATGCAATGTTGTTTTGGTCAAAAATTGTATTATGTCTTTTGATGGTTCTTGATGTCCATTTATCCTCAGCAAAATTTTAGATACTGATACTTTGTCAAACACTATTCGGTTTGCTGTCTGAGCATTATAGACCATTTTTACTGAGATCCTCATGAATATTAATGTCTCGCAAAAATAAGGCTAAGCTAGGCAGATATATTGATCGCGGCTGTTTCATACCAAAGACTTACAAAAATGGTGCTAACAGCTGTCTCACTTGGTGCTCAGTATTAAGAGGTTAGTGTTATTACTGGGTCAGCCTGGTGTCAGGATAATGTGACTGGATGGGACATCATGCTCTATATATATATATATATATATATATATATATATATATATATATATATATATATATATATATATATATATATATACAACTCAAAGCACCATGCACCATACCCCCCAAAACACAAACTAGTCCTTATTTATCGGAAATTCTTCATTAATTATAATCCTTATTTGTGTGGTGTTGGTAGATGGATGAATTTTAACCCCCAATATGTACATGAAGACATAAGATAAAGTAAACATAATATAGAAGAATGAGGACTAAACAATAAAAAATGCCATTTTTAGTATGGGATATTCTGTTAATCTGTTTATTAAAATAATTTTCTCCTTTATTTTATCAAAACCTTTATCTGTCATAATTTATTCCTGTGGCTCTAAAAAAAATATATAAGCTCGTACCTAGCTTAGCCTTGATTTGGATTTGTTGACCCAGGGTCACATGAATACATGAATACATTCTAAGAATGGTCTATACCTGCTGGCATGCTGAAATGCCATGAATAAATGTTGTGGTGCTTAAATTACATTACATTAAATATAAATACTTGATAAAAAAATTTTATATTCTAAATGTGTGTGTATGTTTAATGTCTGTTTGTCTGTTCATTAAGCATGTTTGCTTATATAAATTATTTATTCTTAACTGAATCAGTAGCCAAAATAGTTAAGGTGTACAAACTTTTCATCGACTAGTGGAAAGCAGTCCATGAGTTTGAGTCCAAAAATGAAAAATGTGATAGACATATTATCAGCAGAGGGGGGGTGCCCACGACACATTAAAAAATAATTAGAGCTGCTTTAATGTTTCCTCAGGAAAGGCACTTAAGTCTCATGTTTTTGACAGCATGTTAAAAGTGACATTAAAATAATCTCACCTTAAGCATCGGTGATAATGTCAAAGCAGAGCTAGCAGTATGCTGAGAGCTGCACATCCTTAACACTCAATGTACAAAACTGTTGAGGTTCAGCTGAAAGAGAGACATGTAGGAGGAGAATTGGAGAGAATGTTCATGTAAATGAGCACAACCTTCATGTGCTGTAACTAAAATTTCTTATTAAGTGGTAGATAGGGAAATCATGCAATATCTAAGTCAGACACCTCATCAAAATGGCTGTTACAGTGTGCTTGAATAAAGAGCATTAAGTGGTCAATAGTACACTAAATTTACTGAAATCAGGAAAGAGAATTCTCCAGAGTAGGCAGTATCAGCTTCTGAAAGTGCAATAAACAATTTATGAAATATACTAAAAGTTTACAAAATTATCAGCTATTTGTTTCCCATTTTAGATCTCAGTGGAAAGAATGTATGGGGCTTGATCAGCAAAAGTTCACACAAAAACTAAATCTGCAGTTTGATTGTTAGACTTGCACTGTGGATCTGAAGCATAACTTAGTGTCTCAATGAATGACAAACATGATTTACCTATAAAGATTATACTGTTTTCTGAGCCACCTTGTATGAGGTAAACGTAAAAACAATCTTTGACTCTCAGAAATTACCACTATGAAAGAGGGATTGGCATAATGTTGGTACAGTCTAAAAGCTATCATTTGTACATAGAATTAACCTGAATGGCTTAAATAACATATGAGAAACATTCTTTCCTCAAACAATCATTGGCTAATTTTCATTTCTATCTTTAATGCACAATTATTCCCACTTTTCTGCAATCTCCTACTCAGATTAAAATTCGCCATAAAAGGTTGTACATTGAGACCTTAAAAAATTGTGTCTTTTTTCAGTTTTTTCAAATGACAATCAATGTGTCAAAGTCAATTCCTCAGTCAATATCTATGTAACCTGGCATATAAAGATTTGCTAAACAAATACTTCTTATAGCTCTCATAGCAATAAAACCTAATGAAAGAAGAGAGCTAACTCAACAATCATAAAGTTAAGTTGTGATACTTCTCTCCCATTCTACTAATGAACTAATTAAACCTTTGAAGTATTAAACCATTGAAGTGTCATACAAGATGTTTTATCTGACTTACTTTTTACTTGGTTATTCAGTTTTCTTATATCTTCAGTACATACTTTCTCAATATTCCTATACTTTAATGATGCTCGTCTACATATACTGCAATATTTAAATCCATTGATTTAACACTACTTCATTAGAGATCAAGGCCCAATGGCAAAACATCAATTTCATGTCATTGTAAGCACAAATAACAGTCAAATACAGCACTCATACAATGTAGAGTTACAATCTCAAAAAGTAAATAGTTATTGTTTCTCTAGCCCATAAGCTATTGTCAAAAACACCAAATTTATTTGAAAAAAAAATATTTCTTGAACACTATTACTGATCGTGAAAATCTTTCATATCGTGTGTTAAGGAAAACTACTGCACAAAAGGATATATTCATGAAATTAGGATTTTCAAAGGCAAATATCAAATGAAAGTTGGAGGTGTTGCTGAAGACACTCTGGTGCAGTTCCATGTAGCCATTTAAATAAAAGAAACTGCCTTGTGAAAATCTATCTTTTCATATATTGTGAACCTTGTGCTGATTAAATTTTAGCTTAACGTCATTGTCTAATGTAGCTCAGACAAGTTTTACCGAATCTTCACAAAATATATTAACCTTACTGGAGGAGAAAGTCTCAAGTGCTTTATTTTCTTTAAAATCCTGGACTTTTCTGGGTTTGTTTTGATTTCATTGTTGGTAAACCATTTATGAAAAGAAAATGTCAATAAAGATATTAAAAAGTATGGGACCCGAAATTGATCCATGGGGTACCCCAATAACAGGAGCACGACGAAATTTCTGACAACATGAAGTCATCTTAATACTGTTAAGATGATTTTATGTTGTCAGAAATTTCGTCGTGCTTTTTTGATAAAACTGCAGGCTCCGGTGCCCCTTAGACCAACAAGTAGGTCTCTGCTTATTTTTTTATATCTGACTGCTGCTGTCATATATAAAATTAAGCAGAGACCTACTTGTTGGTCTACGGTGCCCCTATACAGATATCTATAGGCCTATACTTAAAAACTAATTGAATGTCATATTCTGATACAGTCTACTTTTTTAGCGAAAATTTACGAAGAGACCAGTGACATTTTACCGTTGAAGACCAGGAAATGACAGCAACCATCTGGAGCTGGTATTCAATTGACAGAGCCACAATCCTACGTAAAAAAATAAAACAATAAAATAAAATTAAATTTAAAAAAAAAATCTGTATACTCTCAAACCCAAATAACACAAAAACAAAACGAAGATAAAGTTCTTTCAACATTACCCAATAAATGAAATATATTTTTTTAGGAAGACACGATTACCAATGAGAAAGATTCTGGATTTTTTTATTCTCTTTAAACATCAAAACCATATCATGCAAATTACGAAACTATTGTTCCAATAATATAATTCAGTTCACATAGGGAACTTCGCATGACGTCATATGAATGATCACGTGGGGAATTACCCAGTCAGGCTACTCACAGTGAAATTTATTGCAGTAATCAATGATCAGGATAGTTTTTTACACCAACACATACAATTATAGAACATCTAATCCAATAAACCAACTCACAATAAACAAAAGTTTCCACGGTAAGTTGCATCGTTTTGTCGTTGATAATGACTAAAGCAATATTAAACAATTCTCTCTTTAGCTGTTTAGGTTCATAATCTTTTATAAATAGAGGAAATGTAAAGAACAATGATACACCTGACAACAACGTGCATCTCCTTCTCCTTTTTCAATATGAAGGGTTTATGATGATTATGACCTTTATATATATATATAAAGGAAAATTAGTTAATGTAACGGAAAATCAATATATATATATATATATATATATATATATATATATATATATATATATATATATATATATATATATATATATATATATGACTTAAATTATATACCCAACATCAAAACATTAGTACCAGGTATACAATTAACACTGCCTATTCAATGGCCTAAACAGATATATATATCTATATATATATATATATATATATATATATATATATATATATATATATATATATATATATATATAGATGCAATAAACTGACGACGAACAGTACGAAACTAGTAACTAACTAGCCTAAGCGCTTTCGACTCTTAATGAGTCTTTTTCAAAGGCAAATACAAAACATAGTTACGACAAACAAATAAACACAAAAACGTTGCGTTTGTAAACCTCTACATTTCTATCTTCACATGTGCTAAAACTATAAATACAACCAGCTTGTATAGACTAGTTGCGGAAACTGAAAACGTTGTATAATTCCCTAAAAGTCTACAAGCCAAAGCGACATCTATTTTTACTTTGTGTACATATGTAACGCAGATTATATCCCGGATATTTGGTTCTATACTGGTTATTCTTATAGTAAAAATTGAAGGATAAGAAGATTTAGAAAATGTTAAATTCTACTAGTGCATAGTTTTCATTTTCTAGTCTTCTTGGTTTAGACCGCTTGGTTTCAATGTTCTAAGGCGGCGTATCCAGTATGATTCCTTTTCCTTCCTGGTTTCGGAACTCCAGCTGTGGTTGTTGGCAATAGCGATAAGTATTATATCACTGAAAGTGTGGCCAGGGGAGGAGAAGTGTTCTGCGACCGGGCTTCTGTACAGCTTTTTTGTCATCCAATCAGATCTATGAAGGTTTATCCTTATGTGTAGCTTTTCAGTTTCTCCCACGTACTGAAGGCCACAGATCTTACATGTGATGAGATAAATCACATTCTCTGTTTTGCACGTTTTGTGTGAACCATGTATGTTTAGTTTTTCTTTAGTCACTGTGCTAGTGAATGTCTTGGTCTCTATCATATGTTGACAGGTTTTGCATCTTTTATCGCCACAGGGTCCAGATTGACTAGGTTGGTTTTGACTAGCGATTGTTGTTAGCTTGGCCCTGACTAGGATGTCCTTTAGGTTTTTTGGTCTCCGGTAAACTAAACTAAACTAAACCTAATACTTCCGAACAAACCTGTAGTAGCTTACCGGAGACCAAAAAACCTAAAGGACATCCTAGTCAGGGCCAAGCTAACAACAATCGCTAGTCAAAACCAACCTAGTCAATCTGGACCCTGTGGCGATAAAAGATGCAAAACCTGTCAACATATGATAGAGACCAAGACATTCACTAGCACAGTGACTAAAGAAAAACTAAACATACATGGTTCACACAAAACGTGCAAAACAGAGAATGTGATTTATCTCATCACATGTAAGATCTGTGGCCTTCAGTACGTGGGAGAAACTGAAAAGCTACACATAAGGATAAACCTTCATAGATCTGATTGGATGACAAAAAAGCTGTACAGAAGCCCGGTCGCAGAACACTTCTCCTCCCCTGGCCACACTTTCAGTGATATAATACTTATCGCTATTGCCAACAACCACAGCTGGAGTTCCGAAACCAGGAAGGAAAAGGAATCATACTGGATACGCCGCCTTAGAACATTGAAACCAAGCGGTCTAAACCAAGAAGACTAGAAAATGAAAACTATGCACTAGTAGAATTTAACATTTTCTAAATCTTCTTATCCTTCAATTTTTACTATAAGAATAACCAGTATAGAACCAAATATCCGGGATATAATCTGCGTTACATATGTACACAAAGTAAAAATAGATGTCGCTTTGGCTTGTAGACTTTTAGGGAATTATACAACGTTTTCAGTTTCCGCAACTAGTCTATACAAGCTGGTTGTATTTATAGTTTTAGCACATGTGAAGATAGAAATGTAGAGGTTTACAAACGCAACGTTTTTGTGTTTATTTGTTTGTCGTAACTATGTTTTGTATTTGCCTTTGAAAAAGACTCATTAAGAGTCGAAAGCGCTTAGGCTAGTTAGTTACTAGTTTCGTACTGTTCGTCGTCAGTTTATTGCATCTATTTTAATTAATCCCTGACAGACGTGATCCCTTGGTGGATCCAGTACGCTTGAGAGGGTTGTTATGCGCCATATGATTTGTATTCTTTATATATATATATATATATATATATATATATATATATATATATATATATATATATATATATATATATATATATATATATATATATATATATATATATGTGAAAAGACTACATTAGACGCAATTGTTTCCTGCTGTGCAAATACTTGTGGAGAAGAATTTGAATATGTACATACATAATTTAAATAGCCCTGTATACATGAAATTTCACGTAAATTACAGACTTTATCTTATCAGTCATAATCATGGTCAGGAAATAACTTGGCTCTTTTACAAAATGTCTTGTACAGTACACCATGACATTCTCCAGTGAATGTAACGTGACTATCAATTGGCTTGTTAATGTGTTTTTTCTGATTGCAAAACCTGTACTTGCATTTTAAGACAGTGGCATCTTTCAAAACGTAGGAATATGTACAATCTGTTTAATATTGAATCCTTAGCTGTAACAAGATTTTTGAAACTACATTCTTAACCAAGTCTAAATAGGACATTTGGATCTTTTTAGGCTTAATGTATGATGTGTTTTATCGTATCATATATACTTTTTAAAGTAGATGAATTACTATGATAATTGTTATCGTTCCAAAAAGCAATGAAGTCAGAAATAAATGACATTTTTTTCCGGCTATTGAATGTCCTCTGTACATTAGAACAGTATAAGAATGAACATGACTTTTGTCTTTCAATTTTCTTGCATTATTCACTGGACGGTGATCATCTTTGTAAGACGCTGGCAAGTGGCAAGTTTTAAATTACTCGATGTTATTTATTACAATACAATATTTAGTCAGTTATGTTAAGCATATAATGTATTATAATACATTAATTCCCTCATTTGCCTTAAAGAAATGCTGGCTCCAAAATTTGTCTTTAGTTGATATTGAATACAAAATAAATATACCCCTCCAAAAAAACAGATTAAATGAGTACATAGTATCACACAAAATAATGCATAATCAGAGAGTAACGCACGCTGATATAATAATTATATCTTATGTTGTAATATGTTGTCATATTTTGTAGATATATAGTTAGACTCCAATCTTGTTTTAACGGGAAGTATAACAACATGCAATGTGAAAATATACAGTCGATTATTTTCTTTATTGAGCTCAGACTGAAATCTGGAATAAATAGCAATGCTTCTAATATTATCATTTAAATTATTATTATTATTATTATTATTATTATTATTATTATTATTATTATTATTATTATTATTATTATTATTATTATAAGCATTATTAGTAGTAGTGGTAGTAGAATTATTACAAAATATTTCAGTTATTTTTTTCTGAACGATGCCTCACTTGCATAATCAATACATTAAGTAATAAGCTCAGAATTGAACTCTTGCTGACATAAGTCAGACGACAATGATGTGTAAAGACCAGTGACTAATTCCCTTCATTTTATTTTCTTGGCTTTAGATCTGCTGTTCTTCTAAGTAAGCGATTGACACGGAGTTTTCTATATATATATATATATATATATATATATATATATAGATATATATATATATATATATATATATATATATATATATATATATATATATAAAGAGAGACAGACAGACAGACAGACAGACAGACAGATAGATAGATAGATAGATAGATAGATAGATAGATAGATAGATAGATAGATAGATATGCACCATGTTTTTGACCAGAGATCATACAAATCCTTACTATTACATCCTAGTTTGTGTTTTATTATTATGTTTGATGAGAAGAATTTCCAGAAAAACAGAGTCTGTTTCATACAACATAAGCAAAACTGCCTCGTGCTTTTAATGCGAAATCGTCATCCTGTAAAGCAACTAATATCAATATTTGATCTTTGACTAACCCTTCAACAAATCATCCATACGTTCTGAGACAATTCAATATAATTAAAGCCCACATTAGAATTCACATATTTCAGTGTACAGCTTTATCAAATCATTTTGTATAGCTGCTGTTGGAAACTCTCAATACTCTCTTTTCTAACCACTTTATTTTGAATAGTTAATAGTATGCTGACTGCTATAAGTTGCAAGATAACAAAGTTATCTTTATATGAAAGGTATAGGCCAGAAAAGTTTACCTTGAAAAATTACATTTTCTGCGTAATTTCCTACAGTTATAATGAGTTTAATTAATGATTTCAAGTCTCTGACATTGTTCCAACATACTATATATTGTTAACCTCCCTTGCCGAATTATCGTCCAATAAAAGCTGCGTGGACATGTTCATTACTGGAATTTTGTGTGACATTCCATTCGACTTAAGTTACAGATAAAAACAGACTGTTTTCTCAATTTACGTTTTTCATATTTATTTCATACTGGGAAATCTGACTGCTGCTGTCATATATAAAAAAGCAGAGACCTACTTGTTGGTCTACGGTGCCCCTATACAGATATCTATAGGCCTATACTTAAAAACTAATTGAATATCATATATTTGCCGGAGAGGGTACTCATTAACAGTTTTATTTTTGTTTTAAATGATGGTGTTCTTAAAACCAAAATCGTTAACTTCTATAGGGTGATATATATATTTCACAATTGATCTGCGGTTTTCATTCATAATTTGCAAGCCAAGGTGCGCCTGCTCAAATCCTACGCCGATAAAGAGATTACTATTATTGCCTCGGTGGTATATAGCCTTAGAGTGTTGATATGGCCAAACTGTACCAAGCAAACATAACTCGGATGCTTTTTACAGTGTAGATATCAGGGAATGACATGGGTTCTGTTTTGTTAGAACTTTCGGACTGTGAATATAAATTGAACTTAGCTGCATCCCCAGCACTAACACTATCGTCATCCAGATAAAGTCGTTGATCCGTGCTAAATATGACCTCAAACATTTGACACGTATAACTCACTAATACGCACATTTCTCGTATTGGTAGTATATATGTTCCATGTATTATATAATACATAATATATATAATACATTAGTTCTCTATAAAAGAAAAGGCATCATCTATTTTATTCGTCCGAACTGTCGACCGATGGGAGGGATGGGGCTGTAATTGGTCAGTAGGTATACTACACTGCAAGCATTAGTTTCAACTTCATGCAGCATTCTTCGGAACCTTAAGTAAATAAGACAATAAGACATAGGTTTCTGCTAAGTAGGATATGTATATGTCAAATGACATCCGTTAAATATAAAAGTTGCTTAGATTTCTTCACTAATTTCTTTTGTCAAAAGCAAAATGTCCCAAAATGTGCCAAACATATGGTGAGGACTGGTTCCCACCTTTTCAACTGAAAACACAATAATTTGTATAATCGTAGGCATAATATGCATGAGTAAGATAAAGAACTTGGCGATTAAGTGAAAGGGAGAAACTGATTAGATGAAAAATGAATACCGCATTACTTATTTTCCAGTTACTTTGTTCAGTTTTAGGAGAGAATCGGTTCTCCTTCAAGGAACCATATACCTCTAGTAGCTACTGATAGTAGTAAAGAGACTATGATATAGAAAGTCAAATGATAATGTGTTCAGCACCTTCTGTTGCTTTACGTGCTGTAAGTTAATTTGGTCGAATATTGCTGTTTCTTGTTTTATTCCTTATTGTAGATACATTCCAAGATTTATATGACCTACAATGAGATAAGTTATAAATTAATCAAGCCTTTATAATTAGTACGACAAATTATTCTAAAAGAAAAGTGACTTTAATAAAATACACAATTTGTATTCCTTTAAGTTAAGTTTGTATTCTCAATACATTTAGACTAATTTGTATTCTGATTAAATAATATAGTAGTACATATTGTAGAAAATTATTAATGATCCAGCTATAAATCAGACTAGATATAGGACATTTCAAATTGCAAGTATCAGCAACAATATTACACTGTACGTGATTAATAACTTTACATGATGGTGATAAAATTGAAAGTAAATTCACACCATGAATTGACTGGAAAGATTAACGAATGAGAAATAGAGAAGTCAACAGTTCTGGAGTCAAGTGGTGTGATATTTATCTAATTATATAACCAGTTGTGGGACTTAAGAGAGATACAACAAAATTTTGTCCTTTACTGGTCACATATATGCACTCAAGGAAAGCGTTAAATAACACCGCAACGAACATTATTAAGCATAACGCCCTTGGGTCTTCTAATACATCTGTTCTTCTCTTGCAGGTAAGTGCAAAATATTGTTTTATAGTCCATTTTTAATATCTTTGTTTATTGAATTAAGCTAAATGGACAGGTTTGAAAGTAATTTAGTTTTCTGTGGTAACTGTTTTCATTTGCTGCCTGTTATTTTATTCTGTAATATTAAATATGATTTGCAATTATGAATTGTTTGAATTTAATGTGAATTACATGTATTGTAACTGTTGTCTGAATTATTGCTAAAATGGTATGTTGTCAACTTCACGATCAATAGTAATTGGTTTAGTAATGAAATGCCATGAATGCTACACAATATGATATTGTCGCTATTTGAAGCCCAACATTTAACAAATTGCTAGTAAGATACAATGATTTATGTATTGTATAGCAAAAGTGAATTCTTCCTATATATTTGCATCTTCTGTTTTTTGTTTGTTTTTCTTTGCCTTTGGAGAATTTGCAATTTAATTATTTACATCATAGCTCGAAAGGACAGATTTTAGAATTTACGATGTCGGCAAGCTTGGGAGTGAAGCAAATACATGTTTAATCCATCTGAAATTCCAATATGTAAATCAGGAAACTGTATGTGATAAAAAATGCATAAAACAAAGTCAATTGAATCATTGATTTATAAATTTTAACCTGACTGTGACCAGAATGGCACTAATACTGGCATCCCCTTGCATTTAATGCTTAACGGACTTCCCATACTAATACAACGCCATATTCTGTACACTATGGGGTAGTTTATTTCCATTCCACAGCAACATGACGTAATTCATCCTATTCGGTAACTGCTGAATAATTCCGTAAATTACCATAACGTTGAGTTTGGTATTATATTCCTTTGCACACATGAATATATTAATCAAACCACTTGTTAAATTCATGTGAAAGGCAATTTTTGTTTCTCATTCTTTTCCTTTGTTTGATTCTACACTAAATATCGGAAGCAGACGACATATGTATGTACATCTTTAGTCGAGCATATACCCTATTGCTGAAAATGGACTTGTCCAGAAACTGGAAATGGGTATTAGGCATGTCCATCTAAAATATTGATAACTTCCGTAAAGCATGAAAAGCGCAGAGAATGACGGTGTTAAGGCGATTCTATTCATAGTCTGGTAAGAAAATATAAAACAGTGAATGAATTGACTAATTTCTTTGCACTTTTTATCAATTTAAAGGTTTCTGTTAGTGAAATCGGCAGGGGGACTAGAGTTAGACACTGAGGCTAAAACAATATATATATTGGATACAACGTTTTCAGTTTCCGCAACTAGTCTATACAAGCTGGTTGTATTTATAGTTTTAGCACATGTGAAGATAGAAATGTAGAGGTTTACAAACGCAACGTTTTTGTGTTTATTTGTTTGTCGTAACTATGTTTTGTATTTGCCTTTGAAAAAGACTCATTAGGAGTCGAAAGCGCTTAGGCTAGTTAGTTACTAGTTTCGTACTGTTCGTCGTCAGTTTATTGCATCTATTTTAATTAATCCCTGACAAACGTGATCCCTTGGTGGATCCAGTACGCTTGAGAGGGTTGTTATTCGCCATATGATTTGTATTCTTTAAATATATATATATATATATATATATATATATATATATATATATATATATATATATATATATATATATATATATATATATATATATATATATATATATATATATATCAAGCAAGTATAATAGGGACCCATATGTAAGTTTGAACGGGTGAATATAAGATAATAAGAAAGAGTTTTAAATAAATCCTGAACATAAATAATACTTTTCAGCTATTCCGGTTATAAATACAAACCTATAATACATAAACTACTGATCTCAGTAGCATCGTTCTTTGGTGATTCAAGCTTTGTCATGATGGAATATGGACTAGTGCGTTTATGCAAACGATGAATGCATTTAGTGGCGGACCTTATTTCGAATCTGCATAGAGTACACATTTAGGATTCCCTAATCTGAATGATAGTATTATGTATGTATGTATGTATGTATGTATGTATGTATGTATGTATGTATGTATGTATGTATATATATATATATATATATATATATATATATATATATATATATATATATATATATATATATACACACACACACACCAAAGTCGTACAAAATTTTTCGAATGCAACAATGTTCGCTTCAAGAAATCATGTGGAATAAACGAATACTGTGTTTGCAATTTATGATTCATGAGCACGTGTCCAGTGTCCACCGTGGTGCCATCATTATTTGTTTCAAGACGGTCAGGGTGGTGGGTGATGGAGGGGAAAATATGTAGTGGTTCGCTACTAATTTTTACCGATGTAGACCAAAGCATATTTAGATATGCAATCCGGCTGAGAGAGGGGTAGGCAAGTCCCACCACCTCCTTGACACTGTGTGGGAGCTCATGGTACGGAATAGCGACGCTTTTGTGCAGAAGACGGATGAGAAGCGGGATGGTATTCAAATAAATAATTATTTTCTAACCTTACATAAAAGAACACCTCTGTCACAATCGTAATTCAATTATACCCGAAATATTTGTATAGTGTTCAGTGTTCGGAAACAAAAATTCGGCCATATACTCCTGATATATTTGTAGGTCCCTCTCGGTTGATGAAGATGGTATGCTTACTTGCATCATAAACTATAAACTTTGTGCACAAAGCCAAGCACGTGATCTATGAATGGACAAGAATATTGTGCATGTTCTCCATATTTTGTTCGAATGTAAAGCTTTCCATACATACTTCTTTTAATATGGAGACCATGTCATTTTCCAATTCAGAATAAAAAATTAAATTTGTTCCAAAATATGCTAGAAATTTGATAAAATAATGGAGTTATAAAAATATAGAAGAATGCATATCCCATATGTTTCGTGTTTTCCAAACTGGAAAGATCACAAAAAGACTATTTCATTTTAAACATTGTAAAAGACAAACTATACTAGCATTTATATATTTCTTTATGAAAGTAAAAACTTATATCATATTTTACTCTTATCTTTACGAGAACAATCTGCCATAAATGGAAATAAAGGTTGGCAGCTAATACTAAACAATATCGCCGTGTTGTGTTTGACAAGTTTGATTTTGTTTGAAGCAGAAGAAAACGGACCACATTTAAAATGCAATATATGTTAGATGTAGGATATAATGCCTTCTCCAGGGTAAACAGTACAGGGTACACAAACAGATCAATTATGTTAGAGAAACGTTCAACAAAAATCACTTATATGTTTTTATTAGATGAATAACAATCTCACTCGTTACATTTTAAAAGATAAAGCTATATGGGCATTGTTCCAAAATTACTCCCTGTAGTAGAATTATGTTATATATTTTTAAATATATATTGATGATTTCAATCGGCGATGTGTAATAGCATTGGTTGGACACTAACATTAGACAATACCTCATTATTGTCTGGCAGTTAACGTTTGTTTGAAAAAAACAATGTAAATAAACAAAAAATGAGTATATTTAAGACAGAATTTGCTAAATGCAGGATAATAAGTGGCATACAAGAAGAAATGGGGTCACATAATAAGGGAAACAGTACTTAGATATAATTACCACCACCACCCGCTAAAGACGTCCCTGAAATAATTCTGATGTTGACTGTTTATTTATCTTATTTTGCATAGATCTAACCCGATTCAAATGTCCATGCTATATCTTACTAGCGGAAATCATTGAAGAAAGCGACAATGTTTTGCACGAGATGATGCCACAATTGGATTTATTACCCTCTCAAAGCCATGTCTACTTAACATTTAGGCCTAGACAATGTATGTTCAAATGTTATTTCCGTTGTAGATTTTGTCCGCTGAAAGCACTGCACTCTTTGCTTTTCCAGCTTTGTTTCATTCTTAAATGCAAGGTATCCTTTGTAGATTGATTGACTGAGCAATGTTTTCCTGCTAAGAAATACCACTCTCTCTCAGTTCATCGAAGCTGAAAGAGTTACCTTATAAAGTATAGAGCTGCACGCTTTTCTTAAGCAAATAAACATTATTTTTCTTAGAGCGCATGTCATGTTTTTGGACCAATGTATGTTTGTCAAGTATGTTTCATCGCTCCAAAAGTACAAATATTTTCTAAATATGTGATTTATACACCCAATTATAGGTAAAACCGTACTGGATGTGTGATTTGTACACCCAATTATAAGTAAAACCGGAATGGCTGTGTGATTTGTACACCCAATTATAAGTAAAACCCTACTGGTTGTGTAATTTGTACACCCAATTATAAGTATAACCGTACTGGCTGTGTGATTTGTACATCCAATTATAAGTAAAACCGTACTGGCTGTGTGATTTGCACACCCAATTATAAGTAAAACCGTACCGGCTGTGTGATTTGTACATCCAATCATAAATAAAACCGTACTGGCTGTCAACCAATTGTCGACATCTCAACTAACAGTGGAGAGTTTACTTTAGAATTATACAGATCCTGATAAAAAAAAACAGAATGTTGTACTTATATAGACTCTTTATTATCTTTTTCCCAGCAAGGAACGTAACTAACGTTACCAATGAGTTCATTTATTAAGTCGGCGTCGTTGTTAAAGAAATATGTTAGAAATCGTTGTAGCCAAAGAAACATTTCGCTTCCAGGAAACTAATTTAATTCTGAACTATTATTGGCTGTTGCTAAGACCATTAATTTTGTAAGCTATTTCATATATGGACAAGACAGTATTTTCTCCAACATCGAGTTGTAGATGACATAGTCAGGTGAGCGAGTAAGAGACAATATAACAAAAGAGTTGCCTTCTTTAGTTGGACAGAAATGCACGCTTCGTTATATTTAATTTTGAAGAGAACAACAGTCGACGGTGCCATTAATTGGATGCGAAATGAAGACAAATTAGCTGACATAAGTTGCAGAAAGTGAACATACATGTGACGTTGTTAAGGGACTTATTGACGACTTTGTTCTGCTAGGTCTTTAATCTTCTGCTAAGATCAGTCACTCGGTCAGTTCAAAAGGATAACATCAGTAGTAATGGGGGGCAATATTAATCTTATGGTAATTTAACATCATGTTGCGGACAGTAAGGGCTCATGATAATTCAACATGGGACAAGTTATATGATGGCGACTTATGGATTTGTATAATCTGGATAGTCATATGTGTGAAGCTGATCATAATCGATGCCGCGATAGTAGTCCATAGCAATGATACATAAATATACAGACAAAGATCTTAAGTAACCACCATCACAGGGCAACACACATGCTTAGTAAGAAAAATCACACATACAAATAAACTGACGAAGGATGGCTGGTGATATATAGTAGTAAGTAATACGTTTTTATTCAAACTAACACCCGCGTTTATTGACAAACACACGTTCGTACCATTCAGCAAAAGTATTTCTGACATCTACCCGTACAAACTCCTACACCCTATATCGTTGGTTAGTAACTAAGGGTCCTGGTCAGTAGACGACTTGATGTTGGTTTGTCAAAAGGAAGTTTTGGTTAGTATACTTAGTTTTAGCATTATGTTTCCCCTTCTCGCCATAGGGTCATACTAATGTTAAATCTATTGACACTTTTTACCATTTATCTTTTCTCCAAAGTGCCATTTTTGAAACCATTTCACTAATATATTTTGTTTTAATGCTAAATCCCTTTTATCCATATTAATTCTTTTCAAAATTAATTTCACTTGTCAATATTGAGCCATTTTAATGTCATTCTCCCTTGTCCATATAAAGCCATTTTACTGTTAAATTCTCATCTATGTTTTTATAAATTTGTGCGCAAAGGGTCATGCGTCCAGGGTGGTAGTCGTAATGTTAATTTCCATTAGCAGTACAAAATCATTTTCATTCATGAATCAATACATTGTACTATTATTGTGGCCTAGACAGCTAAGTTATCGTGCTAGAAAGACACTAAACAATCTAAAATAATGTCTTTATACCCATTAAACACGGATGTCATTTCTTATTAGAATTGTATAATCTATTATTGGTGTATACATGATATTTTATATATGTAACCTCATTGCTGCTACCAGACATCGGTAAAACCAATTATATTAAGTCATTCTGCTGATGCAGTAATGCAAAGACAAATGTGTGCGTTTATATTTTTTTTTTTGCTTTATGATTTCAAATACAAAAATGTGTTACAGATTCATAGCACACCATAATGTCATTTTCTCAACCTATTATGCTCTGTAACATAGGTTGCCATGATGATTCTTCCGTACTGGTGCGCGCGCGCGCGTGTGTTTGTGACAAAACAAACTTAAACTCGTGTACCAATCGAGTCAAGGCAAAAGCCTGGCCAAACAACAAGTCTTTTTTATGTGCTCAAAGTTTAAAATAATTATGTATGTGTGAAGCCTAACAATCAGGCAAATTAGCATGTATGTTTATGGGGGAAGAGACAAACAGGATTTTGATGTGTAATATGTTTAAAAATTAAGTACATTGACGGTCGTTAGACAACCGTATTTTTTATGTGAAACAGGTTTCATAAAAATATGTATCTGTGGTGGTCCGGACGATCAGATTGTTATGTGTTAAAGTTTGAAATACGTAAGATGATAGTGATCGGTAAAGGAGAGATTACAAGGGCCCATGTACATATGTATGTATGCATGCATGTATGCATATAAGTATGTATGTCACCATGTGCGCTAATCTACTGGACTATCAGTGTTCGTGATTATTATATTCTTCTTTCTTCATTCCTTTCAAAGATTTTAAAATCAATTTAAAATCCAGCATGTCTTCGCCTTCAAATTGAAGAGATTTTTCATGTTTAATTTCTAATTTTAAGTACAACTAAAATTGTCCTTATACTAGATACGTAGTTAGGGGATGTGTACGTCATTGTGATATTTATTCAGTTGAATAAAGCTTCCTATTAATCAGGAATAATACTAACAATACTTCATTTGGAACCAATCACCGACAAAGTCTCGATTGTAATCACAATAATACCTTAATGGGAACAAATAACCGACAACGTCCTGATTGTAATGGCAACAATACTTTGTTTTGAACCAATCACCGACAATGTGCCAATTGTTATGGCAGCACTACTTTATTGGGAACCAATCGCCGACAACGTGCCGATAGTAGTGACAATAATGATTTTTTTAGAACCAATCACCGATAACGTTCTGATTGTAATGCAAACACTACTTTAGTTGGAACCAATCACCGACAACGTCCAGATTGTAATGACAACGATAATTTTTTGGAACCAATAACCCGCAACATGCCGATTGTAATGACAACACTACTTTATTTGAAGCCAATCACCGACAACGTCCAGATTGTAATGACAACAATACTTTTTTGGAACCAATAACTCGCAATGTGCCGATTGTATTGACAACACGTTTCAAAATTATGTGGTATTTTAGCTGGTTATTAATGTGATCGATACAAAAAGTACGATACGTCGGTTCGATTAAATCCCACATAAAAGATAGTAGAAAATCGCACACTGTACGAATTAGCAAAATGGTTGCTCTTGAGGCTCATATGTAAAATCTATTTATGTTACTCCATAGACATTGAAGGTGTCAATTCATACATTCTTTTTTCTCATAGATATCACAAGACAATTTGACAAGACAATATAGAATTTGGAATTTCAGAACATGCATGTTCTTTTCATCTGTTTCCCAAATTTCAATAAATTAAAAATGTAACAAGATTTTTCCATATTTTCGTTAATATTCGTCTGTATATAGTTCGGTCTTGACTGATTGCATGATATTAGATGTTCATCATTACTGCATTATAATCCAGTCTGCATAACTAAGAATTGACAACTAAACATTAATCAGCAGAAGGCCGAACGTCCGGTGTATACAGCAAACCATATTATGTATTTGATATTAGTACAGTAAGGGACGTGTCATTGTATCTTTACGTTTCGGTTAAACTAGATCAGAAAAACAATGTATACGAGATAGTGTTTCTACGCTTGGGTTGAACTGTATTAGAGCATTACCTCATTGTGAAGCATTAATTATAAAGAGTTATGAGATATCATTTTACCTATTGCGACAACTTGTGTAGTTAGACACTAGAATGTCTTCCCTACTTAGAAGATGTCCTTGACGATACTTTTGTTAACACATGATTGCTCAATTAAATAAGCTTTATACCTAAGCCAAATAACCTATTCCCGCCGGAGATAACCGACTTTAAGACCTTGGTGTCAAAATAACTTGTATCTGTTTCATCACTAAGTCACAAACAAGCATACGTTTAGTTACAGTTCTTGTCATTAATATTATTATTATTATTATTATTATTATTATTATTATTATTATTATTATTATTATTACATCCATTTATGAAGAATTTAATGAATGTTCTTGTCTGGCAGAAAACTATGCGTAGATAATCGCTACCCATATCCTAAGACAGAATCCGCTTGGAGAGAGAGAGAGAGAGAGAGAGAGAGAGAGAGAGAGAGAGAGAGAGAGAGAGAGAGAGAGAGAGAGAGAGAGGCAGACAGATATGTCCACTGTATTATATTAAAAAGTTAGATGATGATGCAATCTATTGCAAATAAAAATCATTAGTTTCGTATAGTTGTCTCATTGCATGGTCTATCTGGTGGGGCACAAAACTGAAGCTTTAATTGTATCTGGGACTAAACAAATTTGACTCATTGCATGTTCTGTCTGGGGCACAAAACTGAAGCATTAAATGCATTTCCGACTGGAAACACAGTTGACCCTATCCATTTTCTATATGTGGCACACTACAGAATCTTTAAATGAAGTTGGGACTGTAAATACAGTTGAATCATTGCATGTTCTATCTGGGGCTCAAAACTGAAGCACAAAGTATATTTGAGACTGAACACACGGGAGAGAAAAAAAAGTTCCCCAAACCATGTCGATACACTGTATAATGATTGGTACACATAAAGTGACATTTTTAACATAACCCCTTGTGGAATTGCCTCCCCAATATCTGTGAACCATAATATGAAAAACCGTTAGGAGGAAAGATATAGGATGCCCTAAATTAAACGTTTCACAGGACGTGTTTATTAATATGGATGAAATATTATCACACATTCCTTCAAAAGAAAGTATTATCATATATATATTGATGAGTTGGTAAAGCACTAGCTTCGCTTGTATAATAGAACCTAATTTTATTTTACCAATGATTTTGTAATTCTAAGAGAATGAATATCATTCAAATGTTCTGGTAATGCTTCCGTCACACCATAAGAAATACTTGAAATTTAAAAACCACTTTTAATATATCATTTCCCCCAATGATATTCCAAAGTTACAAGTCCATGTTTTTAATAGTGTAGGAGATTCATTGAGTTTTGTGAATATAAGGACAGACATGAGATACAAACCATCATTTTTTTAAGATTTATGGAGGTAACCTTGATGAAATTTTATTTATAATTTCTTTAAACATTTTGAATGTCGATGATTATGGAAAGATTTCAAATACTACAAAGAGTAAGAAACACAAAATGAAGATAGATATATAACGAGATAGATTACTAGATAGTTAACTATATATATATATATATATATATATATATATATATATATATATATATATATATATATATATATATATATATATATATATATATATATAGATAGATAGATAGATAGAGAGAGAGAAAGATTGACAGATAGATAGATAGATAGATAGATAGATAGATAGATAGATAGATAGATATAGACAGACAGACAAACAAATAGACAGACAGACAGACAGAGAGATAGATAGATAGAGATAGACAGACAGACAAACAAATAGATAGATAGATAGATAGATAGATAGATAGATAGATAGATAGATAGATAGATAGATAGATAGATAGATAGATAGATAGATAGATAACCGTAAGAAATGGTTTTGTGTTCAAACTTTAGTCACGTTTGGTCCTGTTTATAAGCAAAACCTGTTTCACACACACACACGCACACACAGACACAGACACATAGACACACACGAACATACACACACGGTAATCCCAATAACAAGAACTAGATGTTACTTTCTAAAAGAGGTGTATTTCCATTTTCTCACAAGGCACGGTAATTCATATTATATAAACCTATACTTATATAGTAAACAATGACAGGTATGTACAATATCAAGAAATATGGTGTAACTGAGACCGAATTGAATATATGTTTGAGATTTTCATGTAATATCTCGTGACTGAAGCTTGTGGATGGCAATTTCTCGTACTTGGAATCAGCGTACAAATGGCTACTTTGGGATTCGTACCCACGAATGTATTCGTCATAAAGAAAATTTGAAGAAAAAATCCTCGTGTCTGGATTCAGCAAAACAGTTTCGATTACCGATAGTTTGTTTGAATTATGACTCATTGGAAAATAGAGTACAAAAATGTACTATAAATAATATACAAAGAAACCACTTACCTTGCCACTGCTGGTCTGTTTATACATGTTCTGCAGTTGAACACAGATATGCATGTCCTGGATACTATTGAATTCAGTAATCTATATTGAGAACAGTCATTTCAAGCTGATTAAATTCAGTATATAGCAAAGACACTAACACACATGTACAGGAAGAAATATATACACATCTCCATAATATGACACGGATCAGTTAGGAAATATGTTATGAAAAGGATAATGAAATCGTCAAGTGATGATAATCAGTACAGCCTGAAAACTTGATATATTTTAACATTTTCACATTGTGGCAGAAAAAAGTGATGTTATAGCTGTGCATTTCCTTTACCAGTCAGCATCTAAATTTATTGCCATGCATTTTGTGTAACCTTCAAATCCTGATTTTAGGGGTGTATAGTTTCGTTAATCTTTAGTATTCAATTTTAGGCTCATTCATATATATATATATATATATATATATATATATATATATATATATATATATATATATATATATATATATATATATATATATATATAAAGAATACAAATCATATGGCGAATAACAACCCTCTCAAGCGTACTGGATCCACCAAGGGATCACGTTTGTCAGGGATTAATTAAAATAGATGCAATAAACTGACGACGAACAGTACGAAACTAGTAACTAACTAGCCTAAGCGCTTTCGACTCTTAATGAGTCTTTTTCAAAGGCAAATACAAAACATAGTTACGACAAACAAATAAACACAAAAACGTTGCGTTTGTAAACCTCTACATTTCTATCTTCACATGTGCTAAAAACGCAACAAACGCAACGTTTTTGTGTTTATTTGTTTGTCGTAACTATGTTTTGTATTTGCCTTTGAAAAAGACTCATTAAGAGTCGAAAGCGCTTAGGCTAGTTAGTTACTAGTTTCGTACTGTTCGTCGTCAGTTTATTGCATCTATTTTAATTAATCCCTGACAAACGTGATCCCTTGGTGGATCCAGTACGCTTGAGAGGGTTGTTATTCGCCATATGATTTGTATTCTTTATATATATATATATATATATATATATATATATATATATATATATATATATATATATATATATATATATATATATATATATATAAAGCAATCGTTATCAAACTTTAAGGGCAGGACATGCACACATTTTTTTTTGCACCCATTAACTGACTCTAAGGGCAATTGTATGCACTCATTATCTGACATTTGGAGCAGAGTGTTTCTTTAGCCTTCATTATTCGATTCAGGATTTGAAGGAAATATATTATCTTTATCCCTCCCTCATGTCCAAGAGAGTTTAAAATGGAGATAACGGTAGGTTCCTTCATACAAGCATGAGTTTCAAAATTTCATCTTGATAAGAACTCGCACAGAGTGAATAATTAAATTGTTTGCTCTTTCGAATGTTTCCAGGACTATTTATTTTAGTGAATCTAATTACTTTGAAGGAAATGAATTAATTCATCAAAAAGATGCGGAAATGATCCAATACGCTCTCTGGTGTATTGCTCGGTGCTAATTACGAACAAAGAAGGTACTGTAACTCAGTGGATAGCTTGCTGAATTGGAGGCTAAAAGAGCTGTGGTTGAAATCCTATCATTGGACCAGCTCAGATTTGCCGCCGAACAGTGTCCTCGTGCAACAACTTTATTCCAGTTTCCTCGGCACTAAATATACTTCTTGTGTTTCCGTAAAAGACAAAGACAAACAAGCAAATTATTTTCTTTCACAATATGTGTGTTTGTGCTGCCACTCCAATTGAAGAATGCAACTTGTTCTTTGTTATTCAAATTCATGTCTTCGTCCGCTGTTATCTTTCTTTTTCTTTATATGTCAGCCTACTGAATAGTGTATAGCAACACCTCCATTGAACAAACACATTTTATCTGCGTTATGTTCCTTTTCTCAGAAACTTTAATACCTGGGGTAGGTCTTAATTTAAATAGGAAAAATGTTGTAAATGATTTCATAATTTGTATTCATGCTGCAAAATATACGAATGAATCATATAGAGTAGACTTAATTCGTGTGCATCATATCGTGTAGTTTCCTATATGATATCATTAATTAAAAATAATGAAACCATAAATTGGATTCAATGACATTATAAGTCTGTATATACTATATTATAATGTCGAATAACTGATAGATTTGAGTTATAATATCATACATTTTATAATAAATATTATAACAATGCTTGCACGATCAGTGCATTATAATATTGCCCACTTGCGGACGTTTGTATCTAATATACAAATAAATTAATACAGACAAAAAATTGAAAGTTGTACCATGAAAAAAAACGATGGCTAGATCAAAGTAAATGAAAATTAGAATAACTGCAATATTACAATAAATTCTTATGTGTAATTTTAAATATTTTGTATTATTTTTTATATATTCCCACTCAGTCTATGCAATGCTTTCATGCATCTTCTGTCTTTCTTTTTATAATTAATATTTTAACATGTTTCTGTTCCGAAGTTTTAGTATTTTTTTATAATTGTATATATGTAACAATTTGTTACACTTTTGTTTATTTAATTGTGCTAGCGTTTATTTATTATTGTTTATCTATTCTAAATTTGGGTTTTGGAGCAACATATTTTGCTTATGTTTTATCAGAGGCTGATTGCTTATGTTTTATTAGAGGCTGATTGCTTATGTTTTATCAGAGGCTGATTGCTTATGTTTTATCAGAGGCTGATTGCTTATGTTTTATCAGAGGCTGATTGCTTATGTTTTATCAGAGACTGATTGCTTATGTTTTATCAGAGGTTGATTGCGATGCAAAACCCATCATAGGCTTATGTTTTCTTTGTACACAATATTTGCGTCCCTGTATGAGTACCTAATTACAAGATTCTCTCAGGTAAAACAAAACCCTTACTTCTAAATAATATTATTGTTATTACCGTCACATTATATAGAAAAGCTAAATACATTATTTTACAATACATAAGGGCTCGCAAAATATTCATGAAAATATTTGCCAAATTAAAAATTTTATGATGTTGAAGGTTACTCTCAGTGAATAAATTTCCGGCAATGACTTCATACAAGTGTTATTCTAGATCATTTGATAATTTTATGTTCAATGGTAGCAAATTTGGTATGCTTTAACGGGTTTCGTGATTTTAGTATATAGTCTTTACAGTGTGTCCTTTGGAAAAATATATTAAAGTACATACATACATACATACATACATACATACATACATACATACATACATACATACATACATACATACATACATACATACATACATACATACATACATACATACATACATACATACATACATACATACATACATACATATATATATATATATATATATATATATATATATATATATATATATATATATATATATATATATATATATATATATATGCATTATATGTGAATATTCCTTGATATATTCCGGGCAAAAATGTTAGATAATCAGTAAAGAAAACTTTGCAAAACAGTAGAGTTTTGTCTCTAAGGAGCTTGAGAAAGAAGAAGATCAACAACAAAACATTCGGAAAACAATGCTCAGGTAATATTATTAATAATTTTGTAAATCTCCAACATACTTCATTTAATGTAGCAATAATTATTTAGAAACATATCACAGTTTAATATATTGAGATGTATATTTGGTCATTTCTCAGAGAAGAAGATAGCAAGCGAGAGAGATATCATTGAATGTTTCAGAACGATGTACGTCTTAATGTACAATAGTGCATATAAGTACAGAATGTCTTTGGTGGCCGTCCAGTTCTGTAACTTAGTTTGACATTACTGCATTCACGTTATATAAAATTTTGCTGTTATTTTTCTGATTTACATACAAATAAGATATTAGTTAGGGATTGTATGCCTAAAATTAAATATACTATTATCTTAGGGAAACTGTCATAACTTGAAAAAAATAGTGAATGCAATGAATGGATATGGATGTTGTGGTTGCATTTCAACCAACACGGAAGTGGACTCAAATATCTTGAAAGTTGCTATACAGAAGAAAGAAAGATCATGTTGATAACATTATAGTTGCAATTGCACAACTGCACAGGTACATAAGTACATAACATTGTGTGCATTTTTACCGGGTATAAAAAGGGAGTTGGAAGGCTTGAACGAGATGATTTAACGCATATGTAAAGAGACCTAGCCCACATGTATCACTACTAAGTGTTGAACACAATACAAACGCACCAAATAGAATCAATGAAGCGTTTATGTAAGATCTCTATTTTGCCCTACATTATCTCAAAATGTGAACCGGTTGAATATGATTTTAAAGGCTTATTTGAACAAGGAATTTCAATATCTAGAACTATCTAAATGATTTTTGAGCCTTATCTGTTGCTTTTGTTTTCATCCCTTCTCCGAAAATTGCTCGAACAAACGCTTAAACTTTGTGGTATCTGAGGCACTCGATATCTTTTCATTGAGAAATCCGAAAAGGGCCAAGTCGCCAAATTGGCATGAAGGAAAGTATTGAAGATATAATACTTTTTTTATGCAAAACCAGCAAATTCTTCACACATATCTCAATGCAGTTCTCTAAAATCTGCATGAGAAACTTCGATTTCCCAAAAAATATTATTTCGATCCAGAGAGTTAAAAAGCTAATACCAAACAAAAGTCTGGACATTCCTAGTAGTGAAAAACTGCCTGTCATGGTCTTTTTAGAATTACTTCACAGACACAGAATAAACTGACAACACACTATACTCCTTTAAATGGACTGGGAAATGAGACAGTGTTTGCCTCATTGAATACATCATTGTCGAGCAATAACGTCTTGGCATGCTTTGGTCTACGATAAGACAGTTCTGAATAGACGTGTTGGACTATCTAAGATATTAGGACAAAATAATGAAGTTGTTTCTTATTCAAGTCGCCTCTTGAGTGCAATAGTAATGCCGTCAAACCAAGCTGCATGTGTGTGATCGGTTTGTTACTAAATGTAGTACCTTTTTTGGTGTTACTCCAAAGGAAGAAAGAAATGACACGATTTGAAAATGAAATAAAACTTTAGAAAATATAATATTAGCCGACTGTCTGAGCAGACCTCCTTATCATTCCCTTAATGAAAACACTGCAAAGCGTCATGCAAATGTATTTGCGACAATGCCCTTTTAAAAGTACTTTAGATGAAGAATATTTTCTATGTGATTCGAATATGATTGTTTCCTTAATAGTTTTAAAAGCCTTATATGCAAACATATGAAACGAGCAGGAATGTAACAACATAATCTTTACGATGTACGAGCTACTTGGTACACAACGATGTGTTAATTTATGAACAACGATATGGGATGTATTAAAAACAGCGCAGTGTGCACGCTAAGTACGGTCGAAGGATTAAATGTTGTCAATATAAAACTGCTGTTTTCCTTTTATGAACAAAATTATCGATAACATGAGCAAACTGCTATATCAGGTGTTTAGAAGCATCACACGAATTTACACCATGACCTATCAAATTCAGTCAGCTACTACAAATTATGTGAACTGAAACGTTGATTGTGTACCATTCCCATTGGGAGACTACTTTATGGTGATAATTTACATATTTCAGCTAATATCCAAATGTTTCGAAAAATGAAGATCACTTTCAGCAACGCCTGTTATAGCAAACATTATTCAAGATTTTCTGTTTCAAAAATACCAACAATTGTTAATTTCGTTTATTTATACATTGGAGTAATAATATATAAATTCATAAGACAGTGCTCGCTGCGTCGAAGTTATGTGACATTTATATCTTTTGGATTAATACTGATAATAAGTATAGTCAATATTCAGGTTTGCAGTATGTTTTGTGTAAGAAATAATGATTATAGACTTTTTAGGTCCGATGAAGTTGAGGGATTCTTGCGATGTCGTTCGTACTCAGCCATATCTTCGTCTGACACGTGTCAGTGAGTTTGAATCATGATATATAGGTTCAGATACAATCATTTGTAGAGTATAATGCTCTAAACCTTTTCAACTGAGATTTATTATCTTCCATAGCTTTCGGTGACTGCTATGATTACAAAACATTATATATATATATATATATATATATATATATATATATATATATATATATATATATATATATATATATATATATATATATACCTTGGGTGAAAAGGTTTGTGTTGGTCGAAATTAATAAGGATGTGGGGTTATTGGTGGCTATGAATGGTATGTGTGAGAATATAGTACTAGCTGTTAATACATTGGATGGAATAGATAATCGTGTGCTTAAATATAGTAGTAGAATGCTTTTAACGAAGCCATATACAACTTAATTACAAATAGCAGAAACGACGTGGCATATAATGTTTGACTTTGACACTCAACTTTATGTGTATTAAGGCACCAAGGCGTCTATGAATTGTCATATAAAAATAGTATTTAAACAAATTACTCGCAGATAATATACAACTTTTTGCACATTAAATGACCTGGCTATGATTGATTCACTCTGCGAAATCAATGACCTTGGTGAGTAAAGATGTTTAGGAGACTATCAAACGGAAGAAGCGAATGAACTTCCGTTGACTACACAACAACTCTACACACATTGATTGTTTGTAGATTTATCTCGCATATGGTGATCTAGGCAAGAATTTAATGTGCCATACGCAGTATATTTAATGACATAGTTATGGTATCTATATAACTAACTTCCAATTATATGACCTACGCGTGACTGACTTCTATACGGAATTAGTGGTGGGATACGATACAATGCACACTATGTTCATATGATGACTTGGATGTAATATTCCTCAAACGTTTCTGAACATCTGGTGACATAGTTGTTAGTAATTGTGCAATTAGGTTCATTCATAGATAGGTAGGTATGATGTATGTAGGAATGTAGGTATGAGTGTGTATTCAAAAACTACACATTCAATAAGATGGTACCGAGAATACAATGAACCTAAGTGTGAATATTATATAATTATATATATATATATATATATATATATATATATATATATATATATATATATATATATATAAACATCGATCTCAAAGTGCATTTGGGGGTATCGCACTTTAACTTGAAATAAATCATCTGTCTTTCAGATGAAAATAGCATCATTATTTTAAAATGCCAGATGTCCATCGCATTCAAAGGATAAGTTCTTCATCAATTTTTATCATGGAGAGGGTCCATTAAGATAGCTTTCAATGACAAAATTCGTATGGGTTAAGAAAGGTCAAAGGAAACTTGGACTGAATATGTCTTCATCAGTTACAAAATAATCCTGTCGCTTGAAATACTAAAATTTAAGATATTATTTTTGTACGTATTATTCTACTCACACTATCTTCATGAATACTGGGCAATTTAAAGATTCACGAGTTGTGATTTTCGTTGCTATTCTCATTATTGCATATGATTAGATACGTTACAAAATATGGGGTGGAAAGGTTAATTGATTCATATGTACCTGATGAACATTGACAGTGCAAACATTTTGTCACTGTGATATTTAGAAATTTGGACATTTATACTAATAATTGATTCTTACTTGATGAAAGGATGAAAGTTTCTAAACTTATTACTGGAATAGATAGTACACATACGTCAAGTTATACGTCGTCTACAGGTATAGATAATTCTGGCAAAGCTAATGTTACCAGACATTGGTCTTTGCTTGACCGAGCGGTGTCAAAACCCTGGCGCGAATCCCGCTATAAGTCATAAGTTTATCCCAAACTTCCAAAGACTTCTATACAACTTCAGTTGCAAGTTGGAAAGCCAGACGTGTCCATTCTATACCTAAATTTTACTCAATGCAAAACTACATTATTCACAACTTGACAAATATATATCAACCGCACATCCGCATAGTTTCTCTACATCAGTTTTCCGTAACATCAGCAGTTCATACCGTAGAAACTCTATAACTATCCCTAACGCAGGGAACTATTTTAACTACGCCACCTTAGGCCAGTCAATCTATGGTTTCAAAGCACACCACGCCAGTAAAACTACATCACATTTGCCACCATGGCGACATAAACGTTCACTGTCGAATTCCTTCTTATTTATTCCAAAGTGTAATTTACCGGTTTTCTACCGTAAATGTACCACTGCAGTCAGAACAGACAATATACACCATTAGATTTTATTAAGTACCACATCACTACAGGGTAACTCATGCGGATTGTGTTTGAATTCGCTACTCATTGACCAGGGCATAATGGAACTCACTAACACTTTCTCTCCATGATATTTGCTACTTGCAATTGACTACTTGTTTTCCTGCTAAGGAATATTTCCCATTTCACCGAATTCCAATAATCAAACAAGTAATTACACAAACCTAGGAATTGCTTAAACGGAGCGCTAAAACCAAATGCGTAGCACCTTAATGTTATTATACTTATATCAGTAATCGCACTGGGTCTCTCGGTACAAAAGGAATCGGACAATTCACTTCAACCATAAAATAAGGATTTAGGATTAATATACAAAAACAGATAAAAATCAACTTTGGGTTTTATCAGACACAATTTATAGGAATTCATACTAGACACTCACATAATCAAGATCCTGGTAGTCGCTGATCATAGATTCTTAAATATGCACGAAACGGATTACATCATACACCATAATGAAAATTTCCTTTGAATAAATATCATATATCATTCATGAAAAACATTTAACTATAAATTTACGTAACGAATTTGATCGAACAAAGTATTTTTTCATCTAGTTAAGCATTGTATAAGTACCTATATAACGGTTTCAGTGATAAATAATTGAGAAAGCGGCAAATTCATTATTTGATGGTTCCGTACGCTGAAGTTGATGCCAAATGTTAGCGTGCATATCAGTGTCAAATTTGAAGTGAACTATGGCATGTAGACGTATTAGAGTAAATACTGGATAATAAATGCCCACAAACAATCATTCGAGTACGACGTATTCACATAATAGGTGGCATACATTTAAAAATACGGGAAGTAACTTGGTTTGCTTGTATAGCAATCAAACAGTAATAAAATCATGTCAAGTGAAATGACACTGAATGTTTATGTTTTCAACAAATATATATTTCCCATGTTCACCGGTGTTTTCTCTCAGACGATGTTACTTGCTTAAGGTCAGCATGAAAAGTCTCGTCAACATGAGTTACTAATTGCAGATAGTTTCTTAGGTATTGCTATTACTTGTAGTAGGACTGTTGCTAGTATTATAACTACCACTACTGCTAGTACATTTACTAGAAGAAGGATTATTAGTACTTACTTTTACTGTTACTATTTTTGATGTCACTACATAAAACACTTGCAAAACAAACTCCACCATTAAGAAAGCTTTTAACCAATAGTAATCAATACACAGATTGATTGACAAATTTGTAAACATTAGTATCCCACAGAGGTATTGAGTGACATAGCTATTATGTATAACAACGAAGCACAGTTAGAAATTACTCTAAAAAATCAAAAGCTATGGTAGATAATGAACATATCCTTTGTGTGGTTAAAGCGAAAGGCTAATATATACAGTCATTATTTGCTAATAATACGCGATGAGTAAATAATTACCTGGTATATAAATGCGGCTTACTCTCTGGGGAGGCAAGTGGCGCTGTTCTAATATATATATATATATATATATATATATATATATATATATATATATATATATATATATATATATATATATATATATATATATATATATATATATATATATATATAAAGACCATTCTGGTCGCAAAGTGGTAAAAGCGTCCGCTTCGAACGCGGTGGGTTCGATCCCCGGCCAATTCATAACAATAGACTTTCAAAAATGGTACTAACAACTGCCTCGCTTGGCGCTCAGCATTAAGAGCTTAATGTTAGCATTGGCTGGCTTCGTGTCAGGATAATGTGACTGGGTGGGCCGTCAAGCTACATGTCCGCGGCATGATGCCTCAGTGCTAGACATCACTATAAACTGCCACACTGCATATATATATATATATATATATATATATATATATATATATATATATATGGTACTTTTTATGGCCATTTTTCCGATGCGAAAACTAGAGAGAAAACTATGATGATAACTTAGACAAGAAATGCGAAGGTATGTAAACAATTTTAATGATCAGGTTAACATATATTTAAGCGTAGATACATATCAAGGCATCCGTTTTCGTTTGCATGAATTGTTCAATGACAATGATCTATATTTAAAGAAGATCTTAGCAGAAATTCGACTCTATGGTCTGTAAAGGCTAGGTTACTCTTAACGATTAACAATGAGACTTAGGGAAGATACATACTAGACAGATTAAGTACAATATATCATTTATACTAGGAGACATAATTTTATTTATATATTGGATATATGTGAAATTGCGCACGATTTATTAGCTATGTTGCATTCACCTGTTGACAAATATGAAGGAAAGCACATATTGGATGTTCGATATCCTTGAGTACTTCGTAATGACAATTACTGCTATGAAACGCTCAGTCTTGACTGTATACGTTAAAGGTAAATGTTTGTTGAATAATGAAGACCGTTTGTGGGGTTTGCCGTTTTCGTTTTTATTTTTTTTTGTTTTCAATAATCAACGTAACTAGTTTTTTTTCAACAATACGGCAGAGAAAAATATATTATTATAAATTTCACTGGTCTGGGCACATGACTTGCTTTGCAGAGTTCTATGAAAAAGCTGTACCAACAAAAATAGAGCTTCTCTCATATACTCGATGATTTAATCATGTTAAATAATGACGACTATCATATATTTCATTATGGAAGCATTCACAAAACTGTGTGACGTTTAGGTGGTTGAGCCATTTTTGTGTGGTTTCGCTATATATTGAAAATTTATAAATGTGACACTCCGTAATAATTTACCGAATGATCACAGATGGAAAGTTGAAAATATATGATCTTATAACTATTTAACAGGTTATACTATATTCTCAATGCTTGGGAGTGGAATATGATACCGAATAAACATGATCCAAATTATACAGTAGAAGCAAATTTTGAACTCACATCGTACAAATATGCTCAATTAAAAAATGTATGACCAGTGCAGTGTGAAAATAATTTATTTTGTCTCTATATACTATCAACTCTTTTGTGTTATCCAAGAGTCAATACATGTTAATACAAATAGAAAACCAACTGTTTAATGCCTACAAAGTTAAACAGCTAAGCATACCAAAACTGCCATGTAAATTGAGAAACAGAGTAGAAACATAAGAGTAGTATAGAAGGATACTATAGCGTCAATGGGACGCAGCATTAGAGACCCCAGGGAGGGGGCTGTATAGCATCACGATTTATAGCGTCAAAAGCACACCCTGTGACTGCATTGCTTAAATGGAAATAAGTTTAACACAAGGTATGTATAGGGACAAGAAGAATGGAACAAATGGAAAAGTTAGGGTGACGTCACGGTACTAGACACTTGCAAAAATGTAGCAAGCACCGGGAAGTCATGACACCTGTATCATTTCTTTACAAAGTGTGATGCATTCGCGTTCCCGTCAGTGAATAGATGAGTATGTTTTAATTTTTATTTAGGCAAGAATCAAAAAATCGTTTTCGACGTAGTTGAGTGGCAATGTTATGCTAACACCATTTTGTTAACATAGAAGGCAATTGCATAGGTCTACATCTCTTTCTCAGTTGACACTCTTGGTCTAACCTCTGGAAGATAAATCAGAATTCAATTCAAATAGCTTTGTCTTTCAACATGGGTACTTCTTTCCGAAAGGGCCGTATCACTGATCTGAGTAATGGTCCATGATGATCTAACATGCATGGGATAGCCCTGGTTGAACATCATCGACGATAGGAGGGTAGATGATTCTACGTTGGTCCATACCTTGAACAAAGTAACAGGTGAAGGGAATTAAGTGAACAGCGTATATTTATAGTGGAAGACAGGACCGAAACAGATTGAAATTGTTCACCAATCCCAAAATGCGTTACAAAATTCAATCAGTTCTTGGAGTTTTTCTTCCAATAAGAAAAGATCTACCTGTGACTTCACATTCCATATATAGGTGCGCTAGCGTCTGTACGGAATGACTCAATGCGACATTGTTTTGTGAAACATGACGGAAACTAATAAGACAATGAATTGGGGTGCACCAGCTGTGGAGACAAGAAGCAATGGCATATTAGTGGCTACCAAAGTTAACACAACGCTACTTCCTGAAGAGACCGATATCAAACGGGATTTAGTAGATCTTCATTCTTTGCAAGAATTTGTTCCAGTATCATACATTCACCACTTTCTCATTCTTTACCACACGTCGAGGATTTTAAACGAATACAGAAAGAAGAATTAGAGAAATTTCACAGAAGTAGAAAGAGGAAGAATAATCGTTTGTTCTTGAACAGCAACAGCGAGAAGAAGTAAGAAGGAAGGGACAGGAAGAAAAACAGAGAAAAACAAGACCAAGGAACGAAGGAGAATGGTACTCAAATGGTAACGGTATTCTTGAATATTGTTATCAAGTTAATAAGCCTTCAGCAAATGTATCACAATAATGTAATAATAAACATAGCTGGCAGTGTGCAGTAAACTCATTGTTTGAACCTACGAACAGGACATCGAAGACAAATGTTATTTTCATTACAAAGGAAGTTGATTTGACTACTTTGGAAGAACAGAACCTTATCATTAATCTCCAAACTTTTAAAAATCATTAAGTTTTCCTAAAAGTTTGATGAGAGTTATCCATTAATAATAATAAGGTGATCTTTCATCTTTCTACCCCATATGCAATATGTATACATGTAGTAAACATGCACACAAATGCACACTATTTTAACCACATGAAATTGTATTGCTGATTGAAACTTGGAAATTTAACGATGTTTCATTATGATGCTTATTATGAGTGAGTTAACAGTATGGTAATGACGTGAACTTGCAGAGTTTCTTATGACTTGCAAAAAAGTGTTTATGATCCAAGTTAGATCTGCCTTGCTCAATTATATGCTTAAACCATGAACATATTGTATGACTGAGGCTATAAGCAAGACCTATGTATATAGTGTATGTTCCTTCATCTCACTAGTCATTCTTTCTACTGTTCTTGAATTTTTTCATGAATGGACCAAACTTGGTAAATAGGTTTATCTCATCAAGATATGGCAAAAGAACAATTTTGTGATTATTAGTCATGCATATTAATACTCAAATTCTGCATTTGAGTGGATGACCTTGCAATTGCTACAGGGACTCTATATATGACAGAATGATTATTTTGATCTTATTTAGCAGTAATGCTTATAAGATCAAACACTGAATGTATTTGATAATGTATAACAAATATTTGTTTATATAAATTTGATAAACATTTGATAAATAAATTCATATCATTGAAAGCTTGAAACAGTTTGATTACAGGCCAGACTTTCAAATATTAATTGTGCTTTATTTAGAGAATTAGTTTTGTCAGGATTTAGTAAAATAGGTACAATTAATATTGACTGGTTTTTATGGTACAAAAACTCAAGTTGGTTACTGAACACTGAGGGAATTGGAATAAGGCAATTGTACACTGCACTAGGTAACCAAGGTAACAGGATTTGAGCAGAACATTTTTATCACAAGTATAGCATTCTAGCCATAGATTCACTGCAGATCTTTCCCCATTATTTGCCTTTTAATACATGCAGGAGAAAGCATTTGGGATTTTATATATCACAAATCCCATGGAGGATTAAAATCAACATAAAAACAATTATAAAATAAGAAAAAATTATTTCAGAGATAAAAAATGCATGCAGCTCAGTGAGACATGAAACAAAAGTTTTTAATAAAGATCTCATATTTGTGCAGTTACTTTTGCTATTTGCAAACATAATTGTGAGTATAAATTCCAACCACACCCGCTAGCAAACATTTGAAATTTTAAGCGTTTTTAAATATAGTTTTTGAATTATATTTGTTTCACTTCATTTGTCAATAATTAGTCACATATGTGATGACACTTGCAGCTCATCAAGCCACTGTCACTGAGAGCAGAATAAACACAGATATTCATATGGCACAATGTCAATAAACAGACTGTCTGCTCCACTGTTAACCTGTCCATACAAATAACATATGAAACAAATATCTACGATGTCGTGGTCTTAACTTGTTTTTGTTGTGGTTTTGGCTACGAACTGATCCTATATCATGTAATGGAGCAAATACAATCCTCACTAAAGTCGGAAAGACAAATAGTTTAGAAATCTACTAAATAAGTATAATCATTTTGTTGAAGAAATTTCGCTTTTTTGAAGTTATTAAGCCCTTACACTGTAAAATAAATTGGCATAGATATGCTAACCTCGCCGTGTCCACCATGACAGATAACGCTAGACTCTTGCCGTGACCACTTTTCTAAGGCTTACCAGACTATATATGGATATTATACGCTATGGTATCAGTTGTTAAATGACATAACGCGATAAGATGGAAAATGGATACTTGCATAAATTCCTGAATACAGTTTTTGTTGAAAAACTAATTCCTTCTTGGTGGAATTTTCAAATCACCAGTAAACTGTATTTACTTTTAATGCTCAGAATTTCTGACTCAAACCGCGCCATATTTTGTTTTAATATGATATGTTTACGTTTCCAAATAAGGCATTAACGTCATTATATGGCACAAAAACAAGCGAGGCTGAGAACGGAAGTAGGCATTATTTGAACTAATATGGCGGACGATCAAAATGAAAATATCGCATAAGAAAGGTAAACGAGATTTTACCACAATTTCTGTAATGATTTGTGATAATTCCAATATTCAAAAAGAGGACACCTCTATTTATTTCATTATATATTAAAGAATATCTTCAATTTTTATATTAGGCTAAAAAAGAGCAGGTTGCGAATCACATCCGGCTGCTCCATTGACACACATAGACTCATATAAATACCCTGACCACAAGGTAAGACTAATATATAAGGGTACTAATTAATATTAATGAAACAAACTGGACAATTCTGAAAGCCATGAATATGACTTTATTTATTTGTATGGCAGACCTGTCAACCATTATAATTTTTTCATAAGTCTGATTTTTATTACCCTTATAGGTTGTTTATCAATGTTTTATTTGGGTCCGGGTTTCATATAAGAATTCGCGAAGTTAGTTACCGAACCAGACTAACTTTAAGGAAGCACTTCAGATGATTTAAAATGCACATATTTGTTCATGGATGGAATATTAGTTACCACAACTGAACATGCAACTGACAACTGATATATTATTGTTTTCAAAACATTTCATATTTGCAGTGAAACATAAGTTTACATTATCATCCATCAAATTTCATTTATGGAGCTGTATAAGCTGCATTCATTAAATTGCTGAAATGGTTAATAACACAACAATAAATATTTAACTACCAAAACTACAAAATCTAAAGATATATATAGATATTTATTTACATATATCATCAATTGTCATTGTATAGACAAAGCCTTGACGATTCACAATAGGATATTAACAAATTAGGTATTTAAATTGACAAGAAAAAAAGGTCAAGTAAGCTTCCTTTCAAAACAATTAACAATGAATGTGAATTTTAATTTATTTCCAGTGAACAGAATCTTTTTTTCAAATGCAACATGCATACCCACACCCATCTTTCCTGATCATAAAGTATACTAGTATTCTACTATAAGATGTGGAGCTGCAGTGGCTCAGTGGTTAGCTTTATGGACTTCTGACTTTATTGTAGGTTCCGATTCTACCATCGGACAGGCTGCACTAGTTACAATGGTGTGTACTGCGGAAAAGCTCTTTAAGTGCGTTTGCACTAAACAATCTACTCACGTCGATGTACCATAAAAGTCCAAACCATACAACAACAAAACAGCCACATTAAAATGTGAGTTTTGTCACTACAAATTAAAGGAAAATCTACACTGAAGAAAATGATTTTGTAAACATTTCTTAAAGGAGCCAGAAACCTTTCTTCTGGTGGACAGCTCCGGTAGCATAGTGGTTAGAGCTTCTGCCTCAGTTGCGGGAGGTCATGGGCTCAAAGCTCGATCGATTCATACCAAAGACTTATGAAAATGGTACTTTCAGCTGCCTCAATAGATACTCAGCATCTAAAGGTTTAGGACTGGTCATCCTGTTGTCAGGATAATGTGATTGTGTGGGACAACATACTTAATGTCTGCGGCTTGATGATCAAGTGCTAGACAATATTATAAATTGCCACACTACAGACATCGTAGCGATATGACTGCACAATTGTTAAAGCTATATTAAAAACCAAAACACACACACACACTCTTTTCAGGAGTTAACAAAAATAAATATAAATGTTACGGTACACATTGCTTTGCTCGCACACATCATGATTCGTAAACCACATTCAGTTAAGATTTTCAATAGAGTCTGAGTTAAAAATGGTTCATGCTGGATGACAATATTCTTTCCCCATCTGTATATTGTGACATCAAGATCGATGCAGACAATATTACATTGGAGTAAAACACAGAGAATTAGTACACCTATTAATAACCAACTAAATTGTGGAGAATGGACTTAAATTGAACTTTTCAGCCATAACACAAGACGATCATTTATTATGAAAACACCTGAATAGAGTTGGAGTTCATATCCATGACAGCCTTGATATAACACAAAGTCAATATATTCTTTTTGTCTTGAAGCACTGTTCTGTATATTACAATCTTTAAACAATATCAGGGTGTATTTTGGTACCATATAGTTTATATTAATATCTATTTTGGTTAATGAAAACTGAATAAGATTTACCATTTTTGATTCAGTTGCAATAAAGTTTACTACATAAGAGAATTTATAACTTGATTGCAACATCTAAAATGTAAACTTTGCATAGGGAACACTTGCTTAACTTTACACTTTAACTATATCATAATACTTATTTGAAATGAATTGGTAATGATGGCATTTAAATTGGGTCTCAGGTTAGTGAGAACAGTGGTCACACCGACTTAGGCCCAGGGTTTGTAAACCTATCAATAATTGCCAAAAGGTGCAAGTTGACTGTGTAAGTTTTGGCACACTTTTGGCATGGTATGATGCATTTTATTTTCTATTTGACATTTATATGGCAACATTGAAAAATAATTTGCCTTCTCTGACTTAGATAACTTTTGAATTATAAAAAATTGTCAATATACTATGCTTTTGGGATTGCTACATTAATCAGTTATTGTTGACTTCAGGTTAGAATATCATGTGAATGAAGATAACGCTCACAATTACTTGAACAGTTTGAGCTTTGGTGAAAATATTAGAATTATGTGTATGAAGTACTAGATTAGTAAGCAATGATTAAACTAGATTGCGAATAGAATATCAGCAAGTATAATACTCACAATGACATGAGTGTTTTATATCAAAAAGAGCATTTCTAGATCTTTACCTTAAGAAATTGAATCAATATTTTAAATTATATAATTTTATAGAAAAATGAATCATTGCATTCATTGGCATTTTTCTTTATATGAAAATGCTTTTGTTTTTTTTCAGTGGACTCACTCATCTGACTACTAGGAATTTTATCTTGTTTATATATATATATATATATATATATATATATATATATATATATATATATATATATATATATATATATAATGCAAATACTATAAGATGTTGAACATATAAATCAATAGATACCTTATAAATACATTTGCAAACATGTAAATTAGTATTTATCATATAATCGGTATACTGTTATACTGTTTCTACAGTATGTCCATTTTCATATTTTGATGTTACAACATATTAGCATATCACGTGACTCTGGTTGTTCCCCAAAAAGCCCATTGCACTTCTGCGCACTATTTCCTCTACTTATCAGCTGAGATCATGGGAAAACGTGTAAGAATTATTTTGGTGGTCATTCTTTTTTTCGAGTCATGATCGTACATGGGGAAAATGATCACGTCTGGCTGAAAATGGCACATGTGTACAATCAGTAACTTGTTACATCAAATGTACATATCATGAATGAAAAATTGCCTACACCCCAACTCAAGAACAATAACATTATGTAATACCAATGGAATTCCTCACTTGATATCACATGTGGTGGATAGTGAGTGGGGCCGGTATGCCTATAACATGGAATCCATTCTTTTATACAAGCCTTATTTAAATGTCATCTTATAGAGTTAAATAACCTGACACCTGTTCATAGAATAATATAGAAATAGACAAAATCAAGGTACCTTTTCATAAACATCAATACTCCATTTTAAGATCTACCACGTGTAATTCCAAATAACAAAATACAGATTCCCCACTAAGTGATGACACCCATGGAATTATCTCTCGATTAATCCCATTAATTACCACCACCTAGCGAAATGACTATAATGCGTTAACTACTACTAAGTTAATTGCTGAACATTTCAAACATCATTACAAAATCATCCAGAAATATCATGGATTTAGGGCATTATATAGATGTAACATTAGAGGAATAGTATGCTTCATGCCTTGATAATGACCATATAAATTCAGACATTTCATTCTGTTCATCTCAAGACCATTAAAATGAAGAATTGTCTCAAACCTTATTTAAATCCAAAACACAAACACGCACACACACATGCACAGGAGTTTCAAAAATTAAATAGAAATATAGCACACATTGCTTTGCTCGCACATGTCAACGTCTTAAACAACATCCAGTTTACATTTTAGATTACATTGGAGTAAAACACAGAGAACGAGGATGCCTCTTAAGAACTGACCAGATTGCAGATAATGGAATTAAAGTGAACTTTGATTTCCTTTCAACCTAACTAGAATAACAAATCAGCAAGGATAATACTCACAATGAGTGTTTTATATCAATAAGAGCATTTCTGGATCGATACCTTAAAAAATTGAATCATGTAATTTAAACTAAATAGTTTGTATGAACAATGAATCATTCCATTCATTGGCATTTTTCTTTATATGAACATACGTTTGTTAGACTCATGGTATTCACCCATCAGAGCACTAAAATGTTATAATGTTTTCATATATATATATATATATATATATATATATATATATATATATATATATATATATATATATATATATATATATATATATATATATATATATATATATATATATAAGTCACATAATATAATAATCTTGACACACAAGAAACGTACAGATATTAATATGTGACAGGTGGTAATTATTTTATTTGTAATTATATATATATATATATATATATATATATATATATATATATATATATATATATATATATATATATATATATATATATATATAATGCAAATACTATAAAGATCTTGACACGCAAAAAACGTACAGATATTAACATGTCCCAGGTGGTAATTATTGTGTTTCCTTGCCTAAAAAGCTTTTATATATTGTATAAATAAAAGTCTCACCTCATCATCACAGTGTTTTTCACATATATGTTATGCTTTTCAGTTTATTTCTTATTTACAATATATACCCTTTAAGTTATGTGTTAGGTGTAGAAAAAAAATGCATAGTTTTAAAATTAAATACAATGAATCAGTGGCATATATGGAATCTGAAGACATAACATTGCAGTATGTACAGTTATATTCAGTACGAAAGAATGGAGGTGTTGAACATTTACTTGCCTTTTCATTACAGATGCAAACATGAAAATGAATAATTATCATATAAATGATATAATGTTTATATTGATTGTCCAATTTCATATTTTCAACATTTTAGCATATCAAGTGATTCTGATTGTTCCCAAAAAGTCCATGACATAGTTGCACACTATTTTCTTTACTAATATCAGCTTGTTGTTTTAACTATTACTAGGAACCTTGGTCATTCTTCTATTCGAGTCATGGTATGTCTATAACATGGAATATATCCTTTTATACAAGCTTTATTTAAATGTCATCTTACAGAGTTAAATAAACTGATCTCTGTTCACAGAAAAATATCGACATTAGGTTAACCTCCACGCCGTAATTTATATTTTTCCATTAGTTAATGACAGCCAAGACTCCTCTTAAAGACAGTGAAACAAATATCACAAACATATTCTGGACCATGCTAATTTCTTACCATCATACAAAATCAAGGAGTTATTTATACTGTTCTGAAGGAGAGAATAATATGCAATTATGCAGACATACAAGCTATATACTGTATCATGACTGTGTACAATATGGACATAAGACTAAGCAATGAGATATGTTCCAGTCAAGTATGCGGTATTCTTATTATGCTGATGAAGATGGGCACTTGTTTTACAAACCAAGGCACTTGTCCATAAACATCAAAAAACATTTTAGATCTTCCACGTGTAATGCCAAATAAAACTGAGTGATGATACCTATGGAAGTATCTCTGGATAATCCCAATAGCTGCCACCACCTAGCATAGTGATTATAAATACTGCTGAGATAATTGCTGAACATTTTAAACATAATTATAAAATCATCCAGAAAAAGATCATGGATTTAGGTCACTATATAGATGTAACTTTACAGGAATAGCTTGATTGATGCCTTGATAATGAAAATATTAATTCAGACATTTCATGCTGTTCATCTCAGGAACATTAAAATGAAGAATTGTCTCAAAATTAATGGCTTAATTTATTAGGTCTCAAAAATTACCTCAGGAAGAATGACCAGTTGAACAAACAAGAATCTTTAAATAAAACTATTATTATTATTATTATTATTATTATTATTATTATTATTATTATTATTATTATTATTATTATTATTATTATTATTATTATTATTATTATCAGTACATCCAGGATATATATATATATATATATATATATATATATATATATATATATATATATATATATATACTGTCGCTAGAAATAAAACGGTTAATAATACACCCATACATGTTTATATGCTGTCTCTATTTTCAAGGAGTTCATACAATATCCATATCAGTTCCTATACTCACTCTGTCTTTCAATGACGTAATTACAAACCCTAATAGTCTCACTAATGTCTCTATTTTTCAAAGAGTTTACAATACATCCATACCAGTCTCTGTTCTGTCTCAAGTTTTCAAAGTTTTCTCAGGACATCATATCAGTCTCTATGCTATCTATATCTCTTCCAGGAGCTGAGATATCTTTTTCAGTTCTTCTCTAACTTTTGTCAACTTAGAAATGATAGCACATGATCCAGACTTCTGAATGTCCAGAATTTCTTTCTGAACTTTGCTATCAACCTTGGGGTCATTGCAAAGTCTGCACAGATCTTTCAGTATGGTCTCAACCTTTTTCCACTTTATTTGGAAGTCTTTTTCACTCATCTTAGTTGATCTAGTATGTGCTAGTTCATTTCGCTGTGTACGCAGGTCTATTATAAGTTGTTTCTCCTGCTGACCAAAAGTATATATGTTATTCAGAAGAGCAGATGCAAGACTAATGTCATATTCATTTATATCTGTCTGTCCACCTGGTGGGAATATAATATCCACTTGGACTTGAGTCAAGACCCTCTTCCTCTGAAGCTGTAGAATCTGAGCTCTACTGGCTCTCATGTATTGATCAAGCTTGCAGTTTGCAGGAGTGGTACAACAGGTCAAAAGCTCTCTGAGAACTTTAGATCCCACATCTAGCACCAGGGAACAAATCCTTGTGAACCTCTCACTGGGTAGAGTTAAATGTTGTGGCAACACATTAGCAGGCACTGAAATAGCATTGAATAGTTTATGCATGTTTTGCTAATATGTTTATTGACACAAGTTTACGAATTGATAGAAATATACAAAATCCAAATGGCTGAAGGAAAAGGTTTTAGTTGTACAAGTATCATCAACACTCTAATTTATTTATTTGTGGCAAAATGATTTCATCTGGCTTGCTGCAACACAAACTGTTATATCAAAGATATTTTAATGCATTTCTCTGCAAACTATTAGAGAATACAATGGAGATGAAAGGCGTTCATGATACAATGCCCAGGATAGGTCTATATGCAACACCGGAACGACTGCAATAATCACAAAACTGAAAGATATATTCTCTTATATTTTGAAAGTTATCCCCTTTACAGAAGTTGCATGTCCTTCTACATAAATAAAATTGAAAGGATATCAGTTGTACATTATTTTAATAGTATTCTTCAATGTTGTAATGCATATTATATAAGTGAATAACGCAGTGCTTTATTTGTAACTATATGCCTGTATACCATCTGGTATTCAAACAATACAAACCTGTGTTTGCGATTATCCTATATATATATATATATATATATATAGATATATATATATATAGATATATATATATATATATATAGATATATATCTCTATATATATATATATATATATTTTTATATATATATATATATATATATATATATATATATATATATATATATATATATATATATATATATATATATATATATATATAGATATATATATATATAGATATATAGATATATATATATATATATATAGATAGATAGATGGATAGATTATATTGCTTATATATATATATATATATATATATATATATATATATATATATATATATATATATATATATATATATATAGAGAGAGAGAGAGAGAGAGAGAGAGAGAGAGAGAGAGAGAGAGAGAGAGAGAGAGAGAGGAAGTAGCTAAATGAATAAACGAATAATGTTCTCAAATTCCCTCCCAAAATGTAAAATCAAACCAAGTGAAAACAAAACATCCAATAATTGGAGATATTGAAGATCCCGATATAGTATAATTTTACTTTGGTCTCATTGGATAGTTTCTTATTTTGACACAACCTAATTTTAAGGTAGAAGGCATGAGCCTAATTATGACAACCCTAGCATTTATGAATTCACTCATAAGCTAAATCTGTAATGTGGTTTACATTTACTTTGAGGTTGGCTTGTAAATGGGTTTGCTTGTTGGTGACTGCCTCTCACAGGTAGACTAGCATTGGAGATCAAATGCGTGACTTGGGCTGCAAATGAGCAGTTGACTTGGCCTACGTATTTACATGTGTCTGCTACAGAGATAAATATCTAAAAATCTGCATGGTTGAGGGGTGATGAAAAGTATGTTAATTTGTTTAAGTACTAGTGAACTTTCAAGATGAATAAGGTACATACTGACTTTGTTAGCCTGCTTCTCACAGGAACAGCTTGAAAATAGATCTTTTCAGTCAAAAATGAATGTAAAAAAGAGGGGTTGGTGGTAGAATAGGATCGGTATCAAAACCACCAGTTGCATAAGGAATTAACCTTAATACCTTAGTCAGAATCTTACAAGCATCCTTTCAACAAAAATCATTAGTTAGTTTTTATTTGTATCTTTATTGTAAAATTATGATCATTTTCTGCAATAGGTCATCGTCGAATGAAAATTTGCCACAACAACTGTCCGTTGAGACCTTTGTTCAGTTCTGCGAGGGCTACATTATAAGAAACTTCGTAGCATCAGCATCAGAACTAAAATTTTTACAAAGTCAGAAGCACTATCTTCCTGCAAGAACTTAAGTTTTCCCAATGGCTACTCGGTTCATCATCTCTTCTTTCACTAGTATGCTATATAACACTTGGCTCTAATGCTGAGCTCATCTTCGACTTAGGTTGAGGTATATGATATACTCTTTGTCAAGCTCAATGTAACATAAATGTTACACATGTTTTATAAATACTCACTTTGCGTCGTGTCCTCCTGAAAAATTGCAATAAAGAAAGGAAAATAATCAACAGTGTATGTGACTTGTTATATTAGAAAAATAGATCACTTAATTTAAATCATATTATTGTGATCTGAATTATTAATTAAAACATACATGCTGTAAATTGCATATTGTGTATGTAAAGTAATACTTTCATATAAAACGTGCATGTGTCAACCATGATTATTGTTAGAAAAGCCATTGTGGGTAAATAATACATTCAGGCAAGTTAATTTTCTTAAGGTTTCATCGCTATGGCTCATTGCAAATATACTTTACAATGCTATCTGAAGAACTGATGGGAAAAAAAAAAAACAGAAAAATACTGGTAGAAAGCTATCGGCTCATATAGTAAAATACTGGTATGCTTTGTCACGTGCCTGTAATGGCCACATCTGAGATTTGAACCCAGACGGACAGACAGAGATGGGATGGCAGTGACTAGTACAGGCAAACACTTGGCCTCCTAAGGCTCCGTTTAATGAATACAAACACATCTACAGGCCAAACAATACATAAGGACAAGAACAGTGTATTATAACACGAATGTTATAACTAGAAATTTAGATCCTGACTTTATTTAGCATAGTGATTTAATAAACATATACTATGAGATACCTGCTTAGTTTACGGCCATGCCATTTTGCACAGAAATTGTATCGTTTTTATATTTCAATTTAATTAAATTATTGCTAAGGCAGACCATGAAGCTATTACTATATATGAAAAATAATTTATTATTATTATCATTATTATTATTATTATTATTATTATTATTATTATTATTAGTAGTAGTAGTAGTAGTAGTAGTAGTAGTAGTAGTAGTAGCAGTAGTAGTATTAGGAGTATTAGTTGTATTAGTAGTAGTAGTCGAACTATCAGTATTATCAATGTACACATACATGTAACGATGAAAATAATGTAATCAAGGATTTCAAATTTTGAAGCCTGTTTGATTACATTAAAAATCTGGAATGATCATCAGAAACCACTATGCATCTCCTTTGTAATTAGTTTCTATATCTAGTGTATATAAGCTAGAGGATGCATGTTTTGTTTACTCCACAAATTGTTACATCAATCTACTCGATTGGAACATATTCGATTAAACTATTTTGTTTGAAAATGTTTTGATATTCAGTCCCATTTAAAATGTAGGTATCTAAATTACTTTCAGCAATTTACAGTATTATGAATAGGCAAGGACAAAAATACATTACCTCCCAGAATCTTAAAAGGTCCATTGATTCCACACAATGTGCATCTGTGTGTGTGCTGCATCCCAATTCATCGTTAAGCCGCAGAGTACTGACTGAATGCAAGCCTTCATTAGTCAGTGGTGATGACTCTTTGCACTTGATGCAGATCTCGAGCTCAGAACCTGGACATAAACAGTCAGAAATTTCAGAGAGAGCAGTGTACAACTCATCTCTTATTGCCATACACCGGGAGAGCTCAGGGATCCGTCCTCTTCTTGTGAATCTTATCACAGTGGCATGGATAACAAAGTCATTTAATGATATAAAGAGCTGATGCTGCTCGTCAATCTTAAATACACAAAGTCCTCGAAAAACGAGGTATGTATTTCCTTCCTTCGCTGGTGCCCATTTAGACAAACATGTTGCAAGAAGGCGGTGGAACACTCCAACATGTATGAAGTTGTTCTTTGAGCGAAAGCATAGTGTAGATGTTCTGGTTGTATCTTTATTCTGTTGCAGTTTCGTCACGTTCTCAGGTGCAGACGTACTGACCATACAAGGTACCCAGTAGTAATCCTCCTGTATTGATATAAATAAAACAATCTCTGAGCAATAGAATCAATCAGACACATATCACGTCAAATATATAAATAAATTTACTTAAAGCATACAAAACTTCAGTGATACATAATTATTCAAACGTTTTATCCCAATTAAATATAATTAATGGATTGGATTGTGCATTGATAGCTTGCTTACTCATATCCTCTGCGGTCTAGGGTTTAAACCATAATCCACCATTTACAGGTACTGGTAGTCGCTCATGACAGGTCGGTGGTCATATCCATCCTGTTTTACTTTTTCCCAGAATAGAATGCCATATTAGCACACTATCTTAGTTGTTATGAGTACTTTGGTATAATTTAGAAGACTTTGTCCTGCAATATATTTTAAATGCATAACGCTTGTTTAACATTCACTTTTATTTGAAACTCAAAGACTGTAGTAAGGACAGGTTAAATGCATAGCAGGAATACACTAAGGTTTATGAAAACGTAATATCATTTTGCGGTCATTTCTTACCTTAAGATCTACCATTATGGCGCTTTTATCATATGAAATATCTTTCAGAACAAATAAATATTATACATTATAAAATTTTCTAAATTTGCATGTTAATAACTAATTCTTGTAATATGAATTGTTCAGGTTGACAGCTTTTAATTCAAAATGGTACTCTTGATTCTACAGTATCTGTGCAATATAAACATATGTAACAATATTGGATAACATAATCAAGCATGACTAAACATATATCATGATGTTGTATTGTACGATTCTACTAATGAGCAGTGAGAATTCAGAACTAAACCAATCTGGTAATTAAAATAATTCTATGATATGATCGTTACAAATTGGTACTCAGTAATTACAGATATTGATAAACTCATTCATTTTAAGAAACCTAGATAATAACTGCGGCTTAGATAAATCCGTACAGATATTGACTATTCCTTGTACACCCAAGTATGGTAACTCCAATGATTATCCAAGGTAAGCAACTATTGCAGGTTAATTTCACTTTCAAATTGCAAAGTGGCCACATATTACAAATAATATGCCCGTGTTCGACATGTGTGAAAACTTACAGGATGCCCACATTGCAGAGTGAGGTGAGCCGTTTTAAGAAACTGGGAGCACTAGGCACAAACTCTAACCTTAAAAGTAACCAGAATTGCGCCTCAATCTCTCAGTCGCAGATATAGAGCATTTTCATTTCCACGTGCATGTGTGTCATTTTGTTAAATTTATTAATATATACAATTCTAGCAGGTTTAGATTGAACAATAGTGTAAAATCAATTATATGCTACTGGTAGAAACCAGATGAGTGGGAAATGTTCATATAAATATGGAGCTGCTATTTTCAGCCGAGAAACATGCAAAAGTCAAAAAGGAGTGGTTAATTCATGGGTCAAATTAAAATGACTATTATAAATATATTCTTCTCCTTCATAATTCATTACAGTTCATAATGTATATATTGATTTTGCATTTGTTTCATATATTTTAATTAGTAACCGAGTAGTTGATCCTTTGTATAGTCATTAAAACTGAAAACTGGTCATTGAAAAGTCATTGAATTTCAGTTCTATTCATCTGTATTAACGATACATTTAAAAAAGTTTACCTGGATTATCTCGAGAACATCATAGCCTATGGCAGTGAAAGTGAAAACTACTTCATCTCATTACAATTGCGGCCTAAAGTAGAAAGGAAAGGGGAGTAAATCTGCAAGAGTTGCCTCCCTTCCACTAACATAATTTTTTTTCCTCTTTCTGGGAAGGCTTGATTTGGAGGTAGGTAATATAGATTACTCATTTTTTCAGTGAAAAATATATTTTATTTATAATTATGTCAACATTGCAATAAACAACTCACAATGTGTGAGCGAATCAATCTTTTACTGTACATTTGTAACGAATTGTTTAACCATGTCTTCCAGCTTATAGACTCTTTTCTTGAAGTGTTTACCTAGTCTTGGCTCGTTATAGTCAGTGGAAGTTCTCAATTTAAGCATTATGTTTAGGGGTCCTTCAATCTAGAGAGAAATAATCGCGATATATTTCTTTATCTACATTTATACACATGTTATTAACTTTAAAATTTTCTGCGTGTTGCATTGTATCTAAATTCATTTAGTTCTGTGCTATATCAAGGAACTATATCAAGAAAGATAAACAGCCAATGTCAACTTGTCATGCCAACCTATTCTAAAATGTATAAGTTTGAGATATACAACCAATGGTTTTGTTTTATACACAATAATTACATTATCCGAATGAAATAATTTGGAACTGAAAAGAATAAACGATTCATTGCTTGCATATTAATTGTTTTGGCCATATAGTAATATCATAATCGGGGGTCACGCTATTAGGCGAAGTGGGCTAACATGTCGCCCGAGAAATGTGAACTTCGCCTTCTGTTGGGAAAGCGAAAATGACTTCGCGCTTTGATATTTCGGACGTAAAATGGCTATAGATTATGACTTTTGAGATGTTCCCTCGCTGTAGACAGTAAGTTCTGGCACTGTTGTAACCCACAGTGAAATGTGTTTACGTATTGTTAATTTCAATTAGGTTATGGCGACAAAGAAATTCTTGCACACGCATATGCAAGTTTTAATAGCTAACTGACTAGTATCCCTTTCCGGAGCAAGATATCATTGCTCGATTTCATGAAGTTGGGCCTACTGTAGGCTACATTGATGAAAATATACCAAATTATGTTTCGAAATTTAAACATCAATAAGAAAATAGCTATTTGTTTTTAAAATGTGATCTATGAAGAACATTTGTATATATTTTTATCAGTAGAGATTTTAACGGTCGTATTTGAGTATTTTCTTTATAAGGTCTGTTTCAAACCGTAAAGGAACCTGTAATGGTTGACATTGTTGTATAAATGATATACAACTTCATTAAACTCTCTGTATGCGTACATAGTTGGGCAAATATATTAAGGAAAATATCTAATATAATATAAACAATGTTTAAATATCATGTTATGGGAGATTTAGCCTAAATTCGACACAATGTACGTCAGAAACATGTGACAATCGCTGTTATGAATTCTAAACAATCCTGCAAGGTCAAGGTTGTTCTCTTATATGCCGTAATTAATTTTCGTGAAAGTAAAGAAGATGCATATTGTTGTGAAGCAAATACTATTTAACCAATGCATATCGTTATTAACAGTAGGTAGTCAGATAATATAACCATAAATATGCAGTCCTATAAATGAATTTTTGTAATAAAGCAAGAAATCGAATAGTTATATTACGAAAATATATGAAATAGCATGGTGCAATACATGTTTTTGGTTGTTTCGGTTTGGGGAAAAATGGTTCACAATAGTTATATATTGATTTTAGTGCTTCCGTTTTTTTGTCTATGAATATATACAGCAAGAAAATCAGGACGAAGAGTATGGTTTGAAGTCTCTTGTACATTTATTCCTATGTACATGTATTAGGAGTTGCTTCAAAGAATGTGATAAGTCTTTTAGACAGCAATTTTGTATAAAACCTGCAGAAAATGAAATAAAATAATTAAGTGGTAGTTTAGTAAGCGTTTTTTTCAACTTACAATTACAAGACAAACCTTGTTACTGTTATCAGTTAAAATTAATTACAATATAGAGCTTCTCCTGTGCTTTTTAAGTCATATGGCCAACAAACGGTGCATGTATCTCAATTCAAATACATATATTCTACTTTATATACATGTATAAAATGTGTCGATACTAAACAAATAACATATTATCCAAATTGAAAATAAGTTATTATTGCTTAAAATTGTTAAGATGATACCGAGAAATAGAGCAAGTTAATATATATATATATATATATATATATATATATATATATATATATATATATATATATATATATATATATATATATATATATATATATATATATATTGCATATATTGCGTTTCTTGCTTTGGTCTCACTTCATCCTGTTTAGCTTCCACTACTATTTGTTTAACTCTCACTTCTCCCTTTTCTGACCAAAAGGAAAAGTCACTTTTTCATAATTGAAGACCCCTGCATAATAATGTTTGCATTGCATATAGTGAGGTGGCGCTCTACAGTTTCGTATTTAGCATAGGGTTAAAATTTTAAAGAAAAGGAGTTTCCCCTGGTTTCCTCATTAGTTATACTGGTTATTTAAAAGAGACTTTGTATATCTTAGGTATTGGTCAAAGAACCGTTAATTCCCTTTATTTTGATGTATGATTAATTGGTGCAATATGGGTTAGAGAGTATACAACTTGGCCTTACTCCAGATGTGCACCTTTCAAAAAAGTGCTAGCTCTACTTGCTCGTTTTCACTTCTCGAACTTCAGAGGTAAATTGTAAAAGAATGAGCCGATAACTTTTTTTTACATTTTATGTATTTGGTAATTCAGTCATAGCACTTTTGGAAGCTGGTATTATCTATTTTGGCAAAATTAATTTTCCATATTTTAATAGCTGCCGCGAAAGTGTACTTTAGACAAATTTAGGTTGTTTTTTTGGAGCACAATGGAGCAGTCATTTTAGTTAGCAGTGTCCTAAAATCATTTATAATTTCCAAAAAGTGCAATATCCAAAGAAATTTCATCCACATTACATGAAAGTAGTATATAGGTGTGACAAAAATTCTCTCCACTGTGCATCTTTAAAATGCAAACAACATCACCTTACATACAGCACTCTCTCAGAAGTAAATATTAACTGGTGAGCGCCACATGAGTCATTTAAGTCTAGCCTGACCCCTGCATACTAATTTTTGCATTGCATCTAGTGCGTCATTCATATCATGACGATGCTTACAGACCAACCGTTTAAAATCCAAACTGTTCAGTAACCTTGATGAACACAGAGATATTCATAAAATGACATAAATCTCGGATTCAGTCTTAATATTTCCTAACTTACATATACATGAAGGGTATAATGCGAGGTCAAAAGACTTGTTATTGCATGCAGAATTTATATGTAAGTACTAAACGTGGGATGAAGACATATATCAACTTACTCCTTCCATCTGCAATGGCTTTGCAATTATACTGAGTTCTTCCATTACGTCCAAAAGATGTTGCTTATATCGATGAATTTCAGAGTGTGCTGACCAAAGCTTTTCTGAAATAATATTATGTACACAATAACTAATCACATCCATGACAAACATGTAATATAAGGCATTAGTGGCCACGAAATCTCTATAATGACAGATGCTGATCCAATAGCTAAATGCAATAAAGAATGAGTACACTTTGTTACTTAAGTCAACAAGTGCTGTGAGTGATTTAGATTATCATGAAACTTATGTATGATCATGATAATATATTGCACGTAAAATGTTTAAATTTTCACAAAATTGGTTTGTTAATAAAATATAATTTTATTGTATATCCTGGATTTTCCTATGGATTGTGTTCGTTTTGGAGTTTGTTTATTGCTAGAAAGTATAAAATAAATCCTTCTTAACCAAACCTAAGCTACCTCATTAACCAGTCAGACATTAGGTAATTAACTCATCCAATCATAACCGCTGACCCGAACGAAAACTGATCAAACTCGTATCCCTTTTCATCAGCTGACTTTTTTTTATCAGAGCTAACCTTAAATGCTCAGGGAAATACAGATATATAATTACATTTTGACACTAACACCAAATGTAAGAACTACTTCTTCTTCTACATACAGCTATTTTTCTGGCAATCCAACAAACAAATAGCTTCAATCCTCTGATATATGGATATAAAGTATATTACAAAACGTTTATTTAATATTTGGACATACCTAGAAGTGTAAGTGTGAGCCGTCCAGTGTGCTTAAAAGCGAACCATTGGTCTGTGAGTTCTGGGTGTCTTCTAATGCCCCGATCTGATGTTATCCAGGTTCTCACTCCATTGATAAGCCACTCTGGATCAAGCACAACGTTCTTCCTCAGCCTTTCAGTGCTGGAATTTTAATTAAGATAAAATAGATAAAAATACCGTGGAATATTTTAGAAAGCAGATTTTCACAATTTGCAAAGTTTGTAATAATTTTGAATTTAAAGAATTATCCTCAAAACAAAATAACAATCACCAAGTATCTGTATTACTGTCTTACTGGAACTTTTACGCAATAATTTGACATTAATTGTAAGCATTAAACATAACTTTTCGTGCATAGAATGGAGGAGAGGAGATAAAAGGATTAGGAGGTTTTTTTCAAGGACGCTACTGAAAAAGCCCATTAGTTTATCATACTGTCCATATATATATATATATATATATATATATATATATATATATATATATATATATATATATATATATATATATATATATATATATATATATATATATACACATATGTGTGTATGTGTGGTGTGCGTCCTACTTATTATAACACATGAAACCATGGTCGTTTTGCTTTGCACATGAACATGTGTTACTGTGTTCCTTCCTCTGGGTCATTCGCAGGAAGGTGCAAAATGGGTAAAATTTGGCTAAGTAAATTTTACTACACTACGTGAATCCTTGTAAATAAAGCTAGCTTAAAGATCACTTGACCTGAAAAATTTGATCCCTTGGATTTGATCACTCAACGAAATATAAAAGACGAAGAACATCTGGTCGGCAGTAAATGGTGTTCATACACATTGTAATTCATTATAATGGTGAAATCAAAGACTATCCGAAATGCTAACGACATCAATGTACCCAGTACTTTTTAAAACTATCAAATCTGTGAACAATCGTTTGCATTGTAAGTAATTTGCTTACCGGTGCTGGCATTATTAAAGAAAACAACATTTAAAATCGTTTGAGTGATTATCTTACTAAACTCACAATTTTAAACACACAGTCCAAAATATACCCAAGGCACATTTTCAATATCAAAAGGTGTCAATGAACGCCAAAACGTACCCAGGTAAAGCATTTACCATGTCAAAAAGTACCAATGATCAGCAAAACGTAACCAGGTCCAAATATATTCATAAGTAAATTGTTCTGATAGCGAAATTTGTTTCTGAGATTTATCACAATAACAATTTTAATGTTTTTCGCAGTTCCCCCAACACATATAAAAATATTTTACAGTTAGCACAGGCAAAAAGTCGTCCATTATAAGTCGTCCATTATAAGTCGTCCATTATAAGTCGTCCATTATAAGTTAGGAGAACTAAGCTTTTACTAGATGATGAATTCAATTGATAAGCTGGAATCATCAGAGATATTTTCTCTGTTTTGATTAAACTGAAGCGTTTTTAGGAATAATGTAGAATATTTAGCTAAAGTAAAATCAACTTAGTCTTGGAAATATTTACAGTAATCACATCTTCCAAACGTGTCTTCACAACTGTAATATTCCACTCAAATTTATATTGGTAAAGACTTACTGACAAAATAAACGTGTGAGCTAAGGAATACTCATTTGCAGTACATGTACGACCTAATGCTCATCACAATAAATCTAAACAGCACTATGGACGTAATTCTTGGGCTCTTCCAAGCAACAATTATCAAATAAGTGCTCTTTTGTTCTTGCAAATTCGAGGTGAGGTGGTCCATGTTTTGTTGTTTTGTTTTACAAAGGATCGTTGAAATTGTTTTGAAATAGTATATACTGCTGAACATTGTTGCTAATGTTTAACAAGGTTTCTAGCAGAAATTAAAGGGTAGAGTTACTTAGATTAATAGCGGTACTTACTTGAAGAATATAATGTTTCCAGAATCATGTTCAAAGCTAAGAAACAGATCAAACTCTTCTGGTAATTTAATATTTACTTGAAGTTTCTCATTGAGACTTTTCACATCTTCATAGGCCATAACCTGCAGATAAACACAGTGAGTGGCGAATGTACTAATCTGACTTTTTATTTTGGATACATCAAAATGTAATTACCACTACCTCAAAAATTAATCTGTGTAAATTTAATAAACCGGCGTCTAACTGACAAACAGGACAAACTCTTTTTCTTATTTTCTTCGAAAACTGGTTACTGTCAGAAAATGTGAATCAAAATCATAAGATTCTCAACTTATGATAACAAGTCCTATATTTTTGTTAATTTTACTTAAACTAGTTTTTACTTAAAATAATATTGTTTAAAACAAGTTTCCATTAAAAATGTCACTAATGCCTACCAGTTGCTAAAATTAAATTACCTTTAAATCTGTTTTGTAAATGAAGTGAAACTTACATTAGTCGAAAAATATAATTCTGTAGCAGTGTGTAATCATCACAAATGCTATATTCCCTCTTATTTTCCAAAGTGAAATGAGCCAATCTATCTTAACATATATATCCACGGGCTTTTCTTTGAGAAACTAACATACCAACCTTATATTGATCTCTGCTTGTGAAGGTTGTTTTTGAATGTTGGTACACTCATTTAAACGCAGATATTCGTAGGATTATAATATTAATTACGACTGTAAATTGAACAACTTTAAAAGAACCCTTCAGAACATCGTTAAAGAAATTGTCGCAAAATGTTTCTATTCAGGAAGGCAAGACTAGGGAAAGTCCTCTCTGATCTTCTGCACCTCAGGAACAATAAGTAAAGAAGAATGGAAATAGTTTTGAAGTCCAAACAATTGTACATACAAGGATTGAAATTCTACATATATACATTGACTAGTAATTATTGAAAAAATCAGATATTACTTGCAAGCAAAATTATAATAAGTAAATTATTTTTCATAATATTAATACGATTTGTTACTATTATGGATAATTTCGCTCTTGCAGGAAAATCAGTTCCAAAACAAAAATTAAGATAAGTTTTGAAACACGTCTTGAATGATAAATTAAACTTCTCTATGTGTGTTTTTACATATTTTAGTTTGGTTTGTGCAGCTAATGTTTCTCAAATAAATATGTTCAACAGAGCGTCCGTTAAATGGTGTTCCATGAAGAAATATACTTATGTGAAATTCGTCAAAATGGATGTTGTAATACACGAAAAATAACATAAGGGTTTGTCTGGCTGAAAGCATGCCAAGAAGAGCACGAGGGGAATATCCTTATGTGAGCAAAGTCTTTTTTTACATAACATTGTTTACTTGACAAAGGTAAACATTCTTTCATTTAACATCTGAGGCAGAATCGAGTTTATTGTTGTCTTTATTATTTCAGTTGGGTATAACTATTATTGAAATTAGTATTCATTAGAAACAGAAATATCTCATCAATAATATTCTTGGACGGGAATATTGATTTGGAATTAGAGTACATTTTCAGACATGCCCTTTTTTGGATTATGTTTTTGGGATAAATCAAAATACTCTTAGCACATATCCAAACTACAGGCCATTAGCACATTAGTGTATTCGAGACTACAGGCATATCAATAAATTCAGCTTTAAAATTTATTTTGAATATCATTTCAATTTAGTAGTAACTTCATACATTTGGACTTTTGATCAAATATTTATGATGATTTCAGATGTACTTCGCATTACAGTAAGTTCTTTTTATGTTTCACTTTGTTTTCCTAGCGTAGCAAATTATTTGATAAATTTAACAGAAGTTGCTGGTTTTCGTTCTTTCTTATTTGTTAGTCTATGATCAGCTTGTCGTAAAAGGACCCATACATATAAACTAACTGTACATTTTCTTTGACCGCTCCGGTGGCCTAGTGGTTAGAGCGTTTTAATCGGATGCGAAAGGTCGTAGTTTCGATCCCTGTATGAGTCATACCAAAGATTTTAAAAATGGCACTAACAGCTGCCTCGCTTGGCGCTAAGCATTTAAAGCTTAATTTTAGGACTAATCGTCCTAGTGTCGGGATAATGTGACTAGGTGGGACATTACGTTACATGTCAAAGGCATGATACGGCAGTGCTAGACATCACTATAAACTCGCACTGCAGACATCGTAGCCATGTGACTAAAAGCCTTTGAACTATGCTTGCAACAAGGTTGTCTTGAAACCTAAAACACAATCATGCATGCTATAAGTACATCCGGTAATACAATATTATTGTACAAATACCTGAATTCCTCGATTTTTCAACTCTATCAGTGCTCTTTTTAGGAGTATCCATCGAGCGGGAATTTCTTCTCCCCAGTACACCTGTTTCCTAGCCACATCATATATTTTAGACTTAAGTGTATTTATGTTAGGGTCAGATCCTAAATTGCTAATTGCAAAGTCCTCGTCAGAAAGATAAAGCATCAGCGGACTGTTCTTCAGAACAATCCGAATTTCATTAAAATACGACTCCTTTCTTTGGTCTAGTAATTCCTATAAAACATAATAAAAAAACAAGCTTTAAGCCACCCATAATATTCATCTTCCTATATGAAGTACATACCATTTACCTGTTAGAAATTAATAAAACCATATCATGTTTCTACTTTATAGAAATGGTAAATGTATCATGTTTAAATACTTAGCACATCTCGGTCAGTTATATTAACGTTAGTATTAGCCATATTTTAACTTATGTCTGTGCTACCTGACCAAAACACTTCAATAGTATCGTCATAATAAAATTAACGATTGTGTTAGTTACAGTATATACCATATTGTATTGGTAGTCATTATTATATCACGATAGTTATATAGCTATTAGAGTCGTGGTGCAGGATTTTAGCCAATGAAGACCATGTATGACTATGTTTGTTCTTAGCAACATATTGTATGGTTGATTAGATTTTAATACAAATGTCGACTGGCAAACACGTTTGCCATTATGTTTTTGTAATAATTGTGTGTACCTTAGGAATTTTATCTGAGTGTGTTCCTACAAGAATTACGAAAGGATGTTTCCTTGTCGCTTCGACACTTTCGCTATGTTGGTCTCCTCCAGTAGTTTTTTCATCTCTTCTCATCCTATAATCCTCGGATATGAGAGCGTGAGAATGAACTGAATTAAGCCAGTAAGTAACGTATTCTGCAAAAGAGTTAATATGTTGTGGAATAATTTTTATAGTAGTACACAAAAATGAAATATTACAATAAAATCATATAATATCATTATTAGTATTATCATTTGCATAGTGTTCTTAGCATCATTACGTATTTTGCAAATGACATTAGAAATGTCATGATGAATATTTACCTAGAAAAATTGTTGTATATCAAATAGGAAATGATAATGACAGTAAATCATTTATTAGACCTTACCCTGTATATTGGAGGCTTTCCTCCCACTCAAGTCAATGCGATAATTCCCCTCCTCAACTGTAGCTGTCAGAGGCAGGCTCATGTCTATCACAAGTAGGTATAATGTTCTCCATGACATAAAAACCTGATGTGTTGTGTAGAAAAGGGATTGGCCAGCAAAATCAAGGAGTGTAACATCCGATGACATACTTCTTGGGACTGAAATATTTTGTGCACGATCCACAATATTCTTGAGTTCTTCTGGATGCATTTTGTCTGCCCCTTTCGATCCATTTCCTGTTTGCTTTGTTTTCCCCATTGTATCAACAGCCTCTGATGCTTCCAAATGGCCTTCTTCGTTTGAAATCTGCATAACTGCCTCTGATGCTTCAATATGGCCAGCTTCTTTTGAAATTTGTTTAAGTTCCATTTCATTATGAACGTTATCTGACCTACCATCTAAAATGGATGGTACGGTTTCATCTCTACGCAAGTCTGACTTTTGCAATCTTGTAGAGGATATACCATTTTCAGCGTCATTGGCCTCACTGTCTTCCTTGATTTTTGTATATTTCTGCACTAAACTGGCTATCCGTTGATCAATCAAGTGGAGTTCATCTTCAAATTAAAAATTACTTGCACAGATAAAATAGTAGAAATAAATACAAAATAAACCTGAATATAGTAGCATGCTAATAATGGAACAGGCGTCTGCTTAAAGTCGAAGCTATTGCTATCCAAGCAATATATATATATATATATATATATATATATATATATATATATATATATATATATATATATATATATATATATATATATATATATATATATATATATATATATATATATATATATATATATATATATATATATATGTGTGTGTGTGTGTGTGTGTGTGTTTGTGTGTGTATACTTCCAATACTACAGATTAGTAATTATTAATTATGCTAATAATAATTAACTAATTCTGGTATCATTACATGAAAAACCAGGTTATATAACATTGATTGTTTCCATTTCTTCACATATGTCTGCTCTAGAGATATTAGCTGCGGTAAAGAGAGATTAGCTCAACATATATGTTTTACGAAACAACTGTTGTGATTTTGTGAGCATATGTATAAAAAATGTTTTATGATGCATCCTACAGTGTAACAGGGTAGGATCATATTATCATACATGTTTGTGTATGACCAACAATTCTGTCTCTTTTTGGTGCTCCAAACTAAGATTGTAATGCTTCAATTCATGATTATTATTTTCAATTGAACATTGGAAAACTAAACGTAAGACATTTTTTATATTTTAATACAGGTATATGAAAGTTATCAAGAAGTTTGAATTTTTACTACCTGCCATATGTACATGACAAAATCAGGATATATAGAAAATAAACACATATAAATACTAGTCAAGCTGAAAATGAAAGAAAGCAACAGAGAGGGTGAACCCTACAAAATAGATTTCGAGCAAACGTTTCCCTTGACATTAAGAATAACAGTGACCAATCATGACATTGCTTAACAACAATAATACTGATCATACAATCATCACTATAGGTGACCATTTGCTGCTGACAATTATTTGTCACAATACAATTTTGTAGGGTACATCTTTCTAATAAAATGTATCATAATAAAACCATTGCAATTAAGTCCCGTTCTACATTTTGCAAGTGTCAAACAAAACAATTATATGTGGATTTCTCAACGTTCAACAGACTTTTCACACTCCCCCAATAATCATCAACAGCATCCACCACGTGCTGACATGTTCGGAAGTTGTGTTCTTCTTTTGAAGTTCTAGCGAATGGGTCGCGGAACCCCATTTATTAAGAAAAATTGTCATCGCCACCTACGACAATATCTCGGCTACACTTAACAAAAGTACATTTAAAAATAAATGTAACACACACACATTCTGTGATGAACAGATTCTAACGTGCTGTTTTTTCAAACTTTACTACGGAGGGTAGGTACTTGAATAACGCGGATACAATTACTAATTCTTCATGATGTGTTTTCTTTTTGCTCATTTGCGTTAGATCCTTTACGGACGACTCACGCCGCCGGGTTAATTATTATATTTCCCCTTGACAATCAAGGACCAATTATTCTATAAATACTTCTACGATGCCTCGACATAGGATGATGCAAGTTTATTGTTATACAACCATGCGAGGTAGCTTGCTATTTTGAAAAGAAATTTTTAAATTTAATCACGTAAGTGTATGTGTATCGACTACATCGAACACAACTAAACTATTAAAGTTATCTATGATCACTTTTGGAATTTGTGTATAACGCTCTGTATCATAAATCACGTCTGTATTTTTATGTCTACTCTTGAAGAATATCCGAGTATGATTTGAGTTTTTATCCAGCATCACGTCGTCGTATGCTAATAAATTATTAATGTCCCCGTCAGGTAGTCCACAGATGGTGCTTCAATAATATAATTTATAAAGTCAATAACGTCACTGTCTTCATTTCCTTGATTCATCAAGTATTTTGCATTTTCATTAAAATAATTAAGTACTTCGCAGCTATATTGATTATCTACGGATGGAGCTACTAAATGCAGTTTATGCCATTTGAGCCATCTATTTATCAGATTGAGCAATAATTATATTTTGCCTGATAAGCCTATTATTATCATTCTGATAGAATTCAGTAGTGCTGTGTGACTCTTGACTGATTCTTGTTTTCGTGTTGCCAAAGCCTCAGTTATATCCATATGATAAATAATATGAATCTATATTGGGTTTCATGGAAGGCAGCCACGTCCACCACTGGATTATCAACAATAATAACAAAAAATAAAAAGCTAGAGTGTGAATAGTGTGGCACAAAAATACAAATTTATTTCAAACACAGCGACTGGAGGTGATATCGCCACTTTTTTTGGTAAAATTACCAGGATTGCCATGGGCAAAATATCCCGGGAAAATACACTTACTGGGGTATAATTATTGTAGGCCAGGAACTCGTTTATATATTAGTCTTGACAATCGAGATGAGATCAACCGCGACCTAGAGAGTATCCAATAAACACGATTGATCAAGCTTGTTACGTTCAAGATATTGTTTCTCGAGATAAAAATTAACAAACGCGACATCTCGCCGATATCAAATTAATTGATGCTATAAATAATATTAAAGATAAATCAATGAGAGAATAATTAGCTGCTTTTCTGGTAAAATATAGTGTGAAAGGTAAAACACTGTTAGGGGCTGGGTAATTAATTATATAACTATTATAATGTAATCTTCTTATCATAGCCCCAAATGATATTGGAGAGGCAGAGGAGCGATTTATATGTTTGCTGAAACTGTAAAAGTTACACGTGCTGTTACTGTAGTATGGTTGGCAGGACAAGCAATACGACAAATCTATCTACGTCCACCTAACTAATTCAGTATGTGTATGTTCATGCCAGCGTCCCCAATTAAGTTCATCAAGCAGAAATTTTGTTTATAGTGCACGATACCATTAAAACACGTGGTTGTCAATCAAGACACACAAATACGCGTTAATTGTCGCTGATGTTGCAAATATATAAAATATGAAGTTGCATCTGCGTTTGTACGAATTTATCAACGAGGATCCGGACCACAATTTGGTCTACGATGGCCACAGTTGCTACAGGTTGATCCTGGCAAAGACGTTCTTGGTGAAGTATCATCGCTGATGAAAAACTTGTCACAATCAAAAGCGGACCTACTATAAGTCGTCGTGATCATACAGCAGCTTAGCGATATAATAGAACACTTTCTGAGCAGTTATTTGGATATAAATATGCAAAGAAAATATCCACTGACTTTAAGTCCGGTGAGAGATCTCATGAATGGGTTGAAAGATTAACAAATATGATAGATGCGTTAAATAACGAAATTACTTGTGCAACTTCTATAAAACCGATCAATGAAATTGGAAAGAAGCATATACCTCGTAGCGATAGTTACGGACAGGTACGTGAACAACCGGTGTTAGGTAATATGACTGTAAGGTATTTAAATGAACCTGGGTAAAAAAGCAACTGATCCTATCTGGAGTGTGCCAATACATAAAGTTTCTAGTGTGGTTTGACTCACCGCTAGATCCGCCATCTACAGAATAGATTAAACTGCTCCTCAAGGTGGATTTGTACGTGAGCAATTACAAGTAACACCTGAGGACACACAATTACCGTTCCGTTCATTTGTGTAAACTAGCGCCTCGACGTCGATTGTAATCAAAATATTTCAATATAACACGTTTATGACCATGATCACTATTAATTATATCTACAGTACATTGTTTTGGATTATTACAATATTACTTCCATAACATATGACAGTTACACATAACTCAACAATTATTCTGTTGTTATTTTAGTGGCATAATAAAATCAACTTCGATATCAAAATGACCATTGTTTGCACATTGCTTATAACTGGATAATTTGTTTATTATTAATCCAACAAGAACTAAGGTGTCACTTACAGTTCTATTATTATATCATTTGGGGTTCATGATAACCCTGTGTAGCTGAGATATTCTCCTGACTCGAGACACTCCAAAATAAACTAAACTTGACGATTATAGTATATCATCGACAATCCAGATACTTGTATCAGTAATAGTTAGTCATCGTGACGATTGGACTGTTATGTCATATCCAAATTTTCACGGTGAGTTATTCATATGCAATTCGTTCCCAACAACATTAACATAAATCAAAACAATATCATTCATTACATGATTTTGTTTCTAGAGACATACCGTTTCTAGTCCTGGAATCTCATCTTCAATATTCTGTCTTCGTGTATCCGCTGGGCAATAACACAATGGTACACATACATTTGACAACTTTTCTTTATTGTAAAAGAAATGATTTCTCTTGCAATTCATTACGAACTATTTTTCTACTCGCAACTATTAAATCATTTTGTTTCCACAAATTCAAAAGTAGTTCACAGGAGTTTCCGGGATTACTTCAAGGAAATTTATTCATCATCGATAATAAAGCGATTATAGAATATCGTAATTGAGTGAACTTCGGTAACTCACCATCGATATAACTCACGATTGTACCTAATTTAATTCCGTCTGACAAATAAGCAATATTTCTGCTTATAAATGTTTCTTTGTTCGTTGTATCAGTAATTATACAATCCAAGTCATCATCATCCATAATTAATCTTGTACAATATTGGTTATGAGCATATGAACCTCCTTGAGTAAATTTACCAATTATTTTTCTACCGAGATCATTAACTTCATTTTCATAATCAATTTTAGCTGCATCTGACTCTGCTAGGGTTTCTTTTGTTGTGCTAACTAAATTTATTTCATCGGATCATTAATAGCTTCACTTACACTCAACGACGTTATGATTTCAGTATCAAGCGTGCATCGCAATATCACTATTGGAGCCCAGATTTTTTTTCTGAAAAATGTATACCAAGCCATGCATAAACGATCAGGTGATGAATATTACGAAACTTAAATGATTTTACTCAGTAAAATCAAAATCAGGTAATGGTCCATTTATCTCAACTGTTGTCGCTTAATATATCGGATGTCCGAATGTTTTAAAGTATTCAGAACATAATCCTTATCCAAGAAAACTTTCAGGATAACACACAACGATATCAACCGATATAATGTTACGATAATCTAACCTGATATTCGATAATCCGCCATGTCCATATTTGACACAAATATACTGATTATCTTTAAGGAATTTTGATCGTGTCGGTTTTCATAAACAGATGCTCCGGTAACAGTAACTATTTCTGCCCACGCTTTTATTTTGTATGTTCTAGATCAGTTAAACCGTTTCCGCGTAATGCTTTTAATAAATGTTCCATAACTCGCTCAGCTATGCAGTATAATTGTTAAATTTACATAGGTTTGAGAATCCCCACGTTAGGTTTATCATTTAGCGGATATATTGCATATACAACGCACATTACCTGGATACGCTCAATCATAATACTGTTTATCAATACCGATGAATTGTCCCGGCTTGGATTTGTTGTTTAATGTAACAGTATTATTTTCAGTATGAAGCACTACCAGTTAGTAATTTTGTCACGAATAATTGAAGTCTCATCATCTGCCTCTACAATAAAGTTTATTAGAATAATGTATCTCTGATTGTCGAAATAGTTAATAATATCTGGCCAGGTTTCAAAACATTAATTTAGACAAATAATATTATAAAGGGAGCAGGATGATTTTGTTTAGAACTTCTGGTTTTGATGGGAATATTACCCGACAATATTGTGACTTTAGTCAGATTTTCGATTCTGATGGGCAAATTACCCGTCAATATTGCGAATTGAGACGGATTTTCTATTTTATTAGGAAAATATAAATATATTTTTTATTCTCATTCAGAATATATTTGGTGTTTGGTGTTTATGATTCTTAACGAAGCTTTTAACAATTTTTCAGTCATATTGCTACGATGTCTGCAGTGTGGCAGTTTATAGTGATGTCTAGTACTGGAGCATCATGCCACAGACATGTAGCATGATGTCCCACCCAGTCACATTATCCTGACACCAGGCCAACCAGTCCTAACAACAACTTGCTAATGCTGAGCGTCAAGCGAGGGAGCTGTTAGTATTATATTTGTACTATTTTTTCGAACCCACAACGTCCTGCGTCAGAGGCGGACGCTCTAACCACTAGGCCACCTGAGCGGTTCAGAATATATTTGTACTGTGATAATTTTCTGTTCATGCCATTTATTCAGATGTTCTGAATTTGATGGGTAATATGCCGTCAAAAATGTGGCTTTGGTCAGGTTGTCTGAATGAGATGGGTAATATACCCATCAAAATTGTGACTTTGGTCAGGTTTTCTAAATTATTTTATTTTTATTCAGAAATATTTATTCAGAAACATTTTTGTTTATTTTAAGAAAATATATAATATAATGATGACTTAAAATCTCATCAGTTATCACTGTTATTAAACAAATACAGCACAACGGCATCAAGATATCTTAGTAACTTGATCCTGAAAAACAATGAGTGATTTTGGATCCCTATAATTAAAAAATAAAACGCCAGAAAATATGTATACTTAACCAGCTAATTGTACATTCATAAAGTTGATCCAACAGGCAATGCTACTATCATTGGCATCAATCACGGATACACAGGTGAAATTTGCTTTTGCCGTTATTAAGGCCATCGGGTGGGTTAGGTAAGAATTATTTCACGAATACGAAACGAAAAGAGTTGTACATGCTCATATAAAACAGTTGAAAGATAGCATGTCGATGACGGAGTTGCTGAACAAAGACACTGAAGAGTTACTCGCTAAAGATAAATACGAGTGTGACTCTGGCCATAGTGACGAAGCTACCAATGACGAAGTTATCACAGAATAAGGCTATAAATAACTTGGTTTTGCTTTGAAGCTTGGTACATTTCGAACTGAGACACAAGTCATTTGGGTTTTGTCAGTGGTTTCCGTACTCTCAACTATCGCCTGAAGCCGTAAGAGTAAGTGTCACAGTTTTGTTTGCTTTGTGAAAACTTTTCTCGGTTTTATGTTATGTCGGGTGATGAAACTTTGTTAGATTGCGTGCTTTGTTATTACCATTTTAGTAACAAATAATTTCGTTTTGTTTTAGCCTATTGGATACTATTGGATATATCGGAGTTAGTGGACAATATGGGAGCTTCGTGGCCACTATTGAATACTATTGGACACTATTGACCATTATGGAAGGTATTGACCATTGTAGGAACTATTGAACAGTACTGGACACTATCAGAACTTAGTGAACACTATTTGGTACCATTGGACATTAATGACCATTATGGGAGCTATTGGACATGATGGTAGTTATTGACGATTATAGGAGCTATTGGATATTATGGATTTATTGGACATTATGGGAGCTTATTTGAAATTATTAGACATTATTGGAACTTATTGGACATTATTGAGTCTGACGATGTCTTTTTAGGGCTGACTGTGTTTTATTGGACTGACGGCATCTTACTGGAGCTAAGATGTCTTATGGGAAACTCAGTGACCGATTAGAGATGACTGTAGATACACATAGTTGGATGTAGCTATCTCTGTTGCGGAAGGCCGTCTATGTGAATGACTACATATAAGGGATCCGTGAAGTATATGAACGTGGATCGATAAGAAAGGATCTAGTGAAACTGCAGATTTCCAGTTTGCATATTGAATAAAACGCAGAATAACAGTTTATAAATTGAATGACTATTCCAGTTTGCATTGATGTTTGTACATCTGTTCGTGTATTTAGTTGAACACAATATTGTTTAGTCGAAACAATATTAATAACATTATAATAATATTGCTCAGTTTTCTTTGTTAGTTGTATCTCAAGAAATAAACGTGAATCTCAAAGCTTAATGTATCACACGAGATCACATTGAATTCCGTTTTACTTAATACATGATATATTTGTGCCTCTCATTATATAGAAACAAAAATTATTTGACATTTGTTTTGCTTGGTGTTTTAAGCCGTTATTTAATTATTATGCAATCCTTACGAATGCAAGATCTATGAGCATACATACAGTTTTATAAAATACGAATCCGATCTTCAAGCAAGTGGCCAGATTGGACAATAAGTTTGAAATCCGTGATAAGAGACAACTATGACAACATTAATTTGTTCTGATATAATAAAAAATCCTGGCATTACCTAAGGGGTAAATGGTAGAGAATGTATCCTTGTTGGGTTTGATTGGATTTATCAATGTCAACTTGATAACTGCAGTGAATAACGTCACATACTAGATTCAACGCGATCGTTAATGTGATATTAACGATGACCGTGAGACACGACAGCCGCCCGGTATGGATCGTTATTATATCGGAAGATATTTGTCGGCGGAGCCATTTTTCTCCACGATTCGAGGATTATAGGAAAGTAGTAATCGAAGGTGTCTTTGGATTTCTTTTTTAGTCCGTCAGTGTTAAGTTCTGGTATCAAAAATGTTTGGAGCTATACTCGTGTTATTTTATAATGATTAATATATTCTTGTAAGCCATCTGGTATTCCTTTATATAAAGCTAAACCTACAGCGAAAGTTCGATTAGCAAAATTTACATCATATATATATATATATATATATATATATATATATATATATATATATATATATATATATATATATATATATATATATATATATATATATATATATATATATATATATATATTTTGTTGTTTTAATATCTCAATGATTTGTTTTGCATCATCGCAGGAAAATTGCCACAGCGACAATAATATTTTATTAGATCAGTAAATTTACGATCGAATTCAGTATTAATAACCGAATAAAGTTTTGTAAAATCATCATTAAACATTATAAGTTTTACAATGCTTGTTAGGGCCCCGAGTGGCCGAGTGGTCTAAAGCGCTGTCCGTTACGGATCACTGCCATCTCACCACTGTCTGACTGGGTTCGAGTTAGGATTCGGCGAATGTGGATATGTGAGAAAGCTTGCCAGTAGCTTCTCGTGGGTCGGTGGTTCTTTCCGGTGATTTCCCGGTTTCTCCCTCCACCATTAATACTGGCCGCAATGAATATCCTATCGTGTGCTGAAAAATGGTGTTAAGCCCAACAACAACAACAACATCAACAACAATGCTTGTTGATACTGACAGTGGAATTATATGTGTGGGATATTTTATTCAATCGCCACCTATGGAGAAATTCTGGTGGTGTATATGTAATAATAACGATGTTATCCCGGATGAGTTGTGAAAATTATGTTGATGTTACTGTTACGATAATTTATCTCTGGTTGATTGAAATGAACCTTTGTAAACTGGTGGAACATCAGGCCAACCAAAAATTGACCTGATCCTGGATTGATATATACCAGCGGTTTAACCCGGCGATAATATTTCCACCGCCGATGACAACTTTGGCTCGTGGACTGTAATAGCTATTTTTTGAATCTTTTCCACTAAATGACTAGATTCTGCGCTGAAATTCTTCAGTGAACTGTTCTATTTGATAACTTCCCGTTGGAATACTAGCTGCTTGTCAATCAGGAGTTACATTGGGTTTATTTTATTTACAAATGCTAATGAAATATTCTGTTGTAGTCCACCGAATGATTTTGACCTAATGTTTGGCCACCTATAAAAAACTCATAATTGCGCTAGACCTGTCTCAGACACTACTATTGCCGTTGGAAAATTAATAAAGAATTCAGGCGAAGTGGAACTCGCCGATATCATCACCGGAGCAGTATTAGTGACTATTTGTTGTAGCAACTCCTGTGATCGCAGATCGAACGATGATTCTATTATACTACTATTGTTTAAAATCCTGTTCGAAAACTTTGTAATTAAGGAATTTTTCGTTGCTGACGACGTTGATTACTTCTTTGTACATCTTTATTGCAATAGTGAATTCTTCCTCGGTGATTATTCCATCATATAGTGACGAAGAAATCAATGGTGACAATTTAAACTATGCGGTAATTGCAGTATGTACATTCATCGAGTATTCGTTTAATTTTTCATTCGTACACGTATTAATCTTCTTTGCAATTATGTTTAATATTCTAGCCATTGACTCTGAAGATGAAAACATGATTATTACAACTACTGGTACCGTCATCGTCGCTAATACGACGCCGCTTAAAGCAACTAGCGCATAAACCGAATAAACCATGATATCAAATACAGTTGCACGTCCACGATAGTGCTTTAGTTTAGCTGTATAACTGTCGATGATAGCTTTTAATTTATTCTGACATGTCGTTAATTGTCGTATCTGCATCTTTGAATGTCTATCATTATACTTTAGTTGATGTCTAATACGTTGTCCTTTAAACAATTAGCGATGTTTCAGCTATGAATTATATGCACCACCAGTAAGACGCTGTCATTAATACAGTTTTTGTATGGTTCCTGTATACATTCTTTTTCATCTTTTTTTCACATTACACACACGATTCCAGAAAGAATCAGTTGAATGACGCCCTGAAAATGTTGTAAATATCTTGTATTTTGTAGAGCTTAACACGGACAGCCAGCTTCAAGGAAATGCTAGCTACATTTACTCTAACATATTTAGTTTTTCCGATAACACTAAAGACCAGCTATATAGACAATACTTTGAGAACTTAAGATTTAATGCATTTTCAGTCCAAATCCGTATTTCGCAAACTAACATTTTAGCCATTTAATATATTTTCATTCAAAGTGGAGGTATATTTAGAAACGCCACAGTGACATATTTTTTGATAGTCGGTACAATAATTGTCCTGAGAGATTGCTGTTGGCTCAATGCCGGAATATCTGCAGCAACAGGCGTTGTGGGTGATGTCAAAGTAAGTTATTCACTCTTCAGCTAGAGCCTATCAATACATTTAGAACGTCAAGAGAGAAGGTAATTTTTTTAACTGTAATTACACTATTCATAGCATGAAAGGTCACGGACAGATCTCAGTGGTGAAAACTGTACACAGCTAGGTGTATTAACAAAAATGGTCGTAGGCCTACGTCAAAATTACGCTTCCACAACCTACAGGTAAATGCACAGTAATAGCTTCGATATTTTCATATTTTAACACGTGATGAAACATAATTCTTGTGTAATAAAGTGAATAAAGTGTCATAATATTCACGTGGTAGTAATATTCATTCTAAACTTTACAAACATTTATTGTAATCGCTTGCGTTCAATATGTATTGCTGCTTTCATTAACTTTTCATATTTGGTCTTGGAAATACGTAAAAGGAATGCAAATACGAAAAAATGACAAGTAACTGAAATGTACTTTTTCAGAAATCATTTAGAAGGTACAGCTTGATTCAGAACAGTATGCCAATATTGACAAATGTGTATGATAACTGTTACAGATACGTGTAATAAATCAACAGGGATGTACATCGTTGGTAGGCATTTTTTTCTCACGTACTCCAAATTATGGACAGGGATAGGCATACATCCAATAAAGTTAAAACCTCACTTTGTACAACATTTGCATTCGAGTTGTATATTTGTAACATAATAGCGTTTATCACAGGATGGTTTGTTAATGTAGGTTTATAAAATTGCCACCTTTTGTTGTAGAGTTTTGAGTTTTGGAGATCCATAGTTCGTGTGTTTATTTTGCCAACACGCTGAGCAAATAGAGCAGAATCAGCAAGACATGCTATAAAACTATTGTCATCTGCAATCAAATTTGTAATGGACTTCAACTTTATCGGGTGGATTTCCTCATGGACTGAGAAAAAAATCTATCAGACTGAGTGGTCTTGCACTAATCATAGTGGTCATTTAATCCACAGTATTTCTGTTTATTTCCACCAAATTTAGTGGAAAAGCACTAAAAGGTAATTGGTGAACTAAATAGTTTAATCATATAATGTACACTGCACTTGCGATATCTAACATATTAATCAAGATTCTGCTCCATTCTACAATTCTTTAGCAAGCACGAAATATGATTTCGCAATATACTTTAAACAAATGCAATGTAATATACAAGTATTTATTAGTATGTATAGTACACAATGCCCCAATGAAAACATCATATACGACTATAGTGATAAAAGGTAATTAGCAACATTAAATTATACTACTTAAATCAGCAGAACAAAAATTTGTAGCTTTGACACGAGGACTATTAAATAGGATTAACAGATGGATAAATACGATCAATTTTAACTTATAAAACGTGTCAATCTCCATTAAATAATGTAGCGAAAATATATTAGTACAGGTTTGGTTCTTAAATCCAATTTTATGTTAGCATGTAAATTGCTTCGTTTGTGTTCGTTTACACAATCGTATATGCTATGAATGAGCATAGGTACATTCAATGTAAGACAATCATTTTGCTCATTACTGGTCCTATAGTTAGATGTCTGCAACAAACCTGTCTTATGTTGTCTTTTCCACTCTCCTGTGGCATGATCTATTTGACAGCATCTGGTATGCACCTCAATCCCTTCTGTTGATTCACTCTGACCTTCCTTGACTTGTTCTCCGAGCAAGCGTTGGACGAGGGAAGTTTTTCCCACGCCTTGATTGCCTACAATCATCACTCTGATGTTATAGGCTTTCTCTTTTCCGTTTGCAAGTGCCTCTATATACAGCTTTTGAAAACTTTCATCCTTATTGAGTATTTCAGGAGGTAAGACTGTTAACAGAAACATGAAATCAATGTTAAAGTCAGCAGGTCTATGGGCCATACAAATCATAATGAAATCAATGTTATAGTCAGCAGGTCTATGGGCCATGCGAATCATAATGATATGTAGGTCTTTAAGAGAATAATAATAATAATAATAATAATAATAATAATAATAATAATAATAATAATAATAATAATAATAATGATAATAATAATAAGAAGAAGAAGAAGAAGAAGAAGAAGAAGAAGAAGAAGAAGAAGAAGAAGAAGAACAAGAACAAGAACAAGAACAAGAAGAAAAAGAAGAAATTAGCTCGACCCTGATGAGCTACAGAGCAACGACAATACGAGGAAGAAGAACATACATTCTAGATTAGGTGTACACATATTGAGGTCAGATAAATTTTCAACTGGAACCACTTACAGAAATGCTCCCAGGCAAACATATTTTTTTTGTTTGAATGTGGATCGAATGTGTGGAAATTGTAGTATGCTGTATACCGACATATTTCTCAACATATTTCCTGTGGTCATCATATTGTGAAATACCCCAAAAGATCTCAACTTTTACCCCGTGCCAAGTATAGTTTGTTAGGTAACAATAAATATGTTAGTATGTACCCTGTGGTAATCACACTGTGATAGATGCCCAAAGATTTTTCGGTAATCACAGTGTACTAGATATACCAGATATACACAGAATGTCAGCTTGTATATTGTGGTAATCAAGGTCTGCTGGGCACACATATTTTCAAGTATGACTATTGTGTTCGTCACTGTTTACTAGATATACATAAATTGTCAGCAATCAGTAATATTCAAAGTGTGTTGTACACACATATATTTTCAGGTATGACTATTGTGTTCATCACTGTTTACTAGATATATATAAATTGTTAGTACTCCGTGGTAATCACAGAATGTTGGACAATTATAGTATGTTAGACTCTCAGCATTTCACTATGGTAATCATATGGTGCGATATAACCGTTAATCTGTCAGCATATACCTTGTCCAAATTATAATGTGCTAGATACCAACAAATTTGTCAGTATGTACCGTATAATAATCGTATTGTAGCAGATATCCATAAATCTCTCAGAATAAAATTTGTGCGAAGTATAGTGTTTATATATCAGATCTGTCAGTCTATTCCCTGTCTTAATCATACTGTAGCAGATATCCAGATATCTGTCAGCACCTTCCTTGTCGTAATTACATTGTGCTAGACCTACACAGATATGTCATTATATAACGTATCTGCTAGATTCCCATACATATGCGAGTATTTACTTTGTAGTAGTAATAAAGTACTGTGAATGGTGTGGTAATCATAGTGTGCTTGGGTCTTTCAGAATATTTGCTGTGGTAATCATCATATACTAGATATTTATAGATTTAACAGCAATTCATCATGTACCTTGGATTAGTTATAGTTAGATACTCATAAAACTGCTAGTATGTACTTAGTGTATGTAGGGTAGTACTGCTATCATACAATTTATTCTTGTTAAATAAGCTTTCATGGATTTTACTTTAAAAAAAACACTGCTAAGCATTAAGAATCAAATTATAACTATCATCTCTGTGCAAACTACAAAAGTGTGGATAAAACTCCTAAGCGGCCATACGGTTTATTTAGCTTTAGCATCTGGGAATATTTTCTAATGTTTGTTAAGTAAAGTTTGCTTTTTAAATATACGTACAAATTTTACTTAGCGAATTAGACAGTTTACTCAGTTTAGATCGTATGTATTACAGCAGAATTCTTAAATACAACGATTGGATAGCAGATGGAATGCAATGGATGGAATCATGTTGCACAATAAATGCCTTATCAAACCATTTTGCCTTGTGCACTGGAACATAAAACAACTTGGTTATTCTGCATATTTTGGCTTACAAAAGCTCGCCGTTTACGATTATCTCTAATGACATTACCATTTTACCCTGGTAACATATGCTTAAAAGAAATTTTATAAAATATAGCATTAAATTTTATAAAATATAGCGTTATAGTCATTTCATCTATGGCATTATATACTTAGTCAATTCAAAATTGATGACTGTTATGTCATAAATTGTGCAATGTAAACTAAACCATTTTTTCTGACACAAGTGCGAAATGCATCTAGTGATAATGAACCAGGATGGTTAAGAATGTTGAGAGCTGGCATCATATCAAAAAGAGTTCCTTAAATTACTATTAAGTACCATATATGTACGTATGTATATGTATATATATATATATATATATATATATATATATATATATATATATATATATATATATATATATATATATGTTGCTGAAGTACCAAAGGGAATCTTAAAGAAGGTACATTATGATGTACATTATGTAATAAGACATGTAACATTATTGAAAAATTAAACCAAATTTAAACACAGCACCAGCAAAGTTATACGAAATTTGAGAAATATCTGAAAAATGCCATAACTGACCTACATATATGTTAGAAAATGGCGCAAAAGGAAAATTCAACGTGCAAAATGAGCACCATACCGTACTTGTAAAAAGTGGCAATTCTAATGAGAGCACTTCCAGAATTATGAGACGTGTTCAATCTGCACATTGAGATATTTGAGAACATTTCCTTGTACCAATTTTTTTTTTTATAGGAAACCTCTCCATGAGTAGCTGAAAGTGGAAGCTTGAAGGCTGGCTAATAATTCTACTCTCATATCGAAACGGGGAGGAATGTCTTGGATATGAAAAGTGACTTAAATCATACATTTCCTTAATCAGATACATTTGTATTTAGAAGAAAATGTTGAGCGCATTTTACAGAGGTCGCTCACTATCTAAATAGCAAACCAATTTATTTGCGTACGAGTACCTTATGCAGGTCTTTCCAATATTGATTGTGTAGAACGATCTTCGGCGATGAGTGGCAGATGTTGGTTTTGCGAGAGATGAAACCGATTTTCTGGAGAAAATGCAATTAAACCCACCTCAGTTTTTCTGAACATGGATCAAAACGGAACACTTCGGTGATGTTATTGGGTTGCTTGACACATTATATAATGCGAATTTTGATGAATATTTTGGCTTTCGCTAAAGTAATAAATGAAATTATCAAAATATAAATGAATTTATAATACTTAAAATACGGATAGACACTGTAGACTTTTCTCAACTGCATTTTTCTAAGTATAGTCAATTTTTGTGGGAAAAGAACAAATTTTATAACTGGTTTTGATGACTTGCCAGTTGGATTCATTTACTGGCAGTACACTAGAATAAGCATGAGAGTAGTAATCACCTAAGATACCATGGGAAAATATATTACAGACCCTATGGGCCACTTTGGCGACAAATGGAACAGCGGGTACACTTCAGCGACAAAGGGAATTTTGTATTAGCACATAATGGGAATGTATAGCGACATTGAGGAATGCTACAGGTAAATTGACGTCATGGTACTGGACACTTGCAACACTGCAACAATGGGCTAACCTAAATACATATAGCTACTACTCATGGGAGGGACACATACAATAGAGACACAAACATAACTTATATATATGACAAAAATGAAAATGAGAATCTTTTCGAGGCTTAGAAAATGGTCAAGAAAAGGGTCGTTGACTTTATATTAACATCATTAAATTAACATACTGGAGTACATTGCATAGATCTTCCTTTCTGCCTCAAATTCCTCAAAGCTTGTGTTAAAACGTGTCTCACTTCTGGTCGGAAGATAAGAGTCCGCATCAGACAGCCTTGTCTTTCCACCTAACATCTTTTCCAGATAGCTGCACCGGTGATTCTGATGGTATATTTTGTTTTCACATACATTGGTAAGTCCGTAGGAAAAAAAAACAATGTCGATACCAAAGTAGAGGATTCATCGTTGATCAACAACTTTGTTACGAGAACAGGTGAAGGGAATGCAGTGAACCGCGTTCATTTGTAGGGGAAGAGCGGATCGAAACGGATTGAAATTGTTCACCAATCCCAGCACGTGTTACAAATTTCAGTCACTTCGCGGGATCTGTCGTCCAGTACGAAGATAGCAACCTTTGACGTTAAGTTTCCATATAAAAGTGCACTATTGTTTGTTTGCAGTGAATCTATCAGACGTTGTTTTATGAAACATGATGGATCCTATGAAGATAATGAATTGGTTTGCACCATATGTGGAGAAGAATAACGATGGCATAGTAGCGGTTACTAAATTGAACACGTGCAACTTCCCGAAGAGTTTGATTTCAGCTGGGATTTAGTAGATCTTCTCTCTTCGCAAGAATTTGTTCTGGCACCAGCACCTTTGCCACTTTCTCCTTTACCACACGTAGACGATTTTAGACAGAGACACAAAGAAGAATTAGAGAATTTTGTTACAAAATCCTTGAAAGGCAACAGCGAGAAGAAGCTCCGAGATGGAAACAAGAGGAAGAAGAAGCATTAGAGACGAAGCAAAGGCTTGAAGAGAAGGAGAACAGTTGAAGTCAAACGTTAATGGTATTTTTGGACAGTTTGGCAGAGTTAAGAAGTCTGAAACAAATGTATCATACTTCTATAATTCGATCCAAGAGAAAAAAGACTTTCCCGAGCCAAACAGTCTAACCTTGTGACTACACCAGAGACACCACCTCTAGTGTTTTCTACTAAATCATTGACAGGAATAAGGCCACAAGTAGGGATTGGTCGTGGCAAAGGCTTAAGTCAGGTAAAGTGGATTCCTTCTCCTTCGACAGATTTTATCAAAAAAAAAAAACAAACACCCAACGGTCCTTTTCAGGGCTACCCACTTTTTTCGTAAAGAATTAATATTCGTTTTGCCAAAATCAATGAAAACTGGAAATCCTTGTTTAACTCTATTATGTATGTATGTGTGTGTGGGAGAGAGATGGAGAAAGCGATAGATAGATAGATAGATAGATAGATAGATAGATAGATAGATAGATAGATAGATAGATAGATAGATAGATAGATAGATAGATAGATAGATAGATAGATAGATGGATGGATGGATGGATGGATGGATGGATGGATGGATGGATGGATGGATGGATGGATGGATGGATGGATGGATGGATGGATGGATGGATGGATGGATGGATGGATGGATGGATGGATGGATGGATGGATGGATGGATGGATGGATGGACGGACGGACGGACGGACGGACGGATGGATGGATAGATAGATGGAAAGAAAGATAGGTAGATAGATAGATAGATAAATAGATAGGTAGATAGATAGATAGATAGATAGATAAATAGATAGATAGATAGATAGATAGATAGATAGATAGATAGATAGATAGATAGATAGATAGATAGATAGATAGATAGATAGATAGATAGATAGATAGATAGATAGATTCTACACTCTTATTCTAAACAATCAAAACCAGGAGACAGGTGTTTTAGTCTGTTTTTTTTGGTACAAGTATTTACAATCCAATTCACAACACAATATTATGTTGTTTATAGACTTCTGTGTCTGTCATAGCTTCACTTAAGTTGTTGAATAACTTTACTTCCACAGTTTTTTCCTCTTCTTCTTCCTCCCATTTTCTCTCCTTTTCTTCTCTTTTTCAACGTCTCGGAGTTCTTTCTTTGCCGATGACACATATTCTTCCTGCTCATTCAATCTCAAAATCAATATCTTGTAGCTAGACAATGATAACATATATTTTGACTTTTATTTATTCTGGCACTTTTCTTTCCTTTATGCTGACCTGGACATTCTGTACCGCATTGTCCTTTGCTCTGGCAGATATACCCTGTATCTTAATTTTATCTCGAAAGGAGAGTTAGTCGGTCAGATTGTCTGAAGACAACTTTCGAATGACACCTCGCAAATCTCTAATCAGTAGTTCCATCTGTGTGGGTTCTTCCATCGTGCTGATCGGTTTGAGAGCAAATTGAATACTGAGATGGGAGTCCCTAGCCCTTTATATATGCACTAGTCTGTCATGAATATATAGGAAATATGGCGTTTCATATGTAGTCATTTGACGTTTTGGAATCAAGACGAAACAATCGCATCATTTTGTAAAGAAAGGAGAAGAAAGTGAAAGGAAGAAACGCAATGTTTCGCCTCGCACAGTAACTGAAATTTTGGCACAAATTTATGACAGCGATTTTGAAGATGAGATGAGTGGCCAGAATCTAAAACCCATAGAATCTACACCAAACCAAAGCCCCCTAGCAGTAAACCCTGAAGGGTACTATCAAATTTAAGAGACAGACAAATGCTCATCTATAAAATTGAGAACGACAGCCTACAAATACACGGTGAAGTTTAAAGATTTCAAGTCCGACGTACCGTGGAATAAAGTAGAATGATTCATCACTGCTGTGTAGGATTCTTTATTAACTACAATGAAACGGCAATATCAAGCCAAAGAATACGATCGCTCGAGACTTTACATTCATCACGGTAATCTGAAGTCTCCAGTTTGGATCGAGTTTAGCAGTCCAGCAGAATTTAGACCATCCAAAAACATAGACAAAATTCAACACGTTCAGCAATCCAACGACAGGTTTCACATCAATGACGGAAGAGCGACACTGCTCATGACTCAAGTATCTCTTCCCCATAGAGACAGGATGCAAAAATGTATTATTGGTAGACAATCTTCACATCACCAAGACGAGCCTAGCTCAAATTAACAATAAAAAAGACTAGATGTGTTTAACCCATGCCATCGCGGGAGGACGAACGAATGCCGAGAAGAACGACTCGGCAGAATAGGAAAAAACGCCTGGAAAACTTCATTGATTGAACCGAGCCAAAAAATTTAGAGAGGCAGAACTTCTGTTGCATCAAGCTGGGCTAGCTAAGGACACGCATGTCATTGCCATTATTACTTCATTCCTGTCCTACGGATATTATTGTGAGAAATCTCACTACGGCTATAACAATCGAGAACAACATACGTTTTGCTGATCGAAGTGCTCAGGATATTTGGCCTTTAATCCCTATATTGACTAATGACAAGAATGAGTCCCTGACTATTATCAACAACATTTGAAAACGGAAGGATCACAGCAGAAATGTGCTTGTCAGCTCTTGAGATTTTAATATACTTGTGGGCTAGGTATACGTATCAATAGTGCCAAAGTACACGTCTGTTCAGGAAGGAAGCAATCTCACATTTGTCACAAACAGTGTACTAGGAATACTAATGCTCCATTCAAAAATACCATTCTAAACATGAAGAAAACGATAATCACTAGAAGAAAGGCAATTTCATCGTTTTCGAATTCCGATGCATGCTAGTGACTAGAATTCACATTACTAATTTCCTCGTGGCTCACCGAACGTATTAGAAGTGCTTCTAAGAACATATTTCGACTCAATGCACCAACTGTAGCAAGATTCCTGGAGGACGTTAACACATATTTGGGTGATCGAATACACTGGACGATTTTGCCCAATGTATCTTAAATCCAATCGAAGAGATCTGGAGCCAGGTAGATATTTAACGTTACAGATATTGTCATTGCTATGACACGGTGATGACTCACAATTTATCAGTATAAAAACGACAGTTTCTGTGGAGATACTATACATAACAAAGTTGCGAACGTCCTAAAGCGACTTTGAGCGGAGCCAAAATCATTTCCATACAACTGAGCCAAGAGCAGCTTAAAGAGTTAATTTGCCATGCCTTTGAGTCGCATGCCTAAAACTTTTGGCATGATAGAAATAGCAAAGGTGATTTCCTCACTTTATCAATACCGAAGCTAATCAATATACCGTTCAACCCTATTTGACTGATAATCACATCTATGTTCCCGATGATATGCGTACCAAACAATGAGAAGCTTTATACACATGGTACCAGATTTACACCTCGAACCCCTTCAATTTTTAGGAAGAGATATTAAAATTTTTTCGTTCTAATGTAGTGGAAAATTTAGAAAATTGTTCATGAAATGTGGAGGGATTGATCCTTTGGAAGAAGCCATCATTTTTGCCAACGTGTGCTCCTTAGCTTACCGTTTAACGATTCATGCCCGAAAAAAACAATCTTGTCAAACGTCAATACTCGGTTGCATTTTGTGTGTGACAAGGAAGATAAATGGATCCAACATGCCTACAACTGAAGAGGAAGCGAAAAAGCCATCGGAAGGTATTCAGTGAATTGTTAAAACTTAGGCAAGCCCAATGTCGTGTACGAGTTTAATGGGTGCTTATATCACGTATGTTACATCTGTTACCGACAACATAAAAGACTAAAAAACAGTTTTTGAAATGAACTATGGAAGAGTTGTACCACACCACTTGTCAGAGTTGCTTGAAGTTAGAAGATCAAAGATAATAACTGTTTGAATAGTGGGAACACGTGTACGATCAGCGATTGAAATCCGATACCGAGTTTAAGCGCATCCTATCGTTACAAGCTGGTGGACGCTCTATACACAAGAGACTGTACGGAGGACGGACGAATGTCACATGTTTGCTGTACCAAACAGACGAGGAGAAAGGAGAAGAAATCACATACTTGGACGTGTGTTCACTGTATCCGTACGTGTGCAGATAGTGTCGCTTTCTGGCAGGGCATACGCTATTGCTGACCAAACACATTGACGGGGACAGTATTAGACAACAAGAAGGATTATTTAAATGCAAAGTGTTGCCACTCACAAACTTGTACCATCCAGTGTTACCACATCATTCCCAAGAAAAACTTAAGTTTTCTTTTGTGTCGTACTTGTGCAGAGACGTGCAACGCAGACCACCCTTGTCAGTTTAATCAGGAAGAAGGCATCATAACGAGAAGGTTTGTCAGCGTGAAGCTGTTTAAAGTTTTAAACTTGGGATAAAACTGCTATAAGTGTACGAAATTTACCACTTTCTCAATATAGAAAAACACCATAATGGCGACGAAGGGTTAGGGTCAGGGGACTCAAGGAGGCATTTTCGCAGACTATGTGAATACCTTTTCGACCTGAAACAAAAAGCCAGCTGCTATGCTTCCTGCTGTCACACTCCCGAAGGAAAAAAAACACATTCAAGGAGAAATAATGGGAACAGGAAGGCATGCATTTAGTCCACGTCGAGAAAACAAAGGCAGGCGATTGTTTGCCGAAGTGATGTTGAATTGATTTGGGGTAAAATGGTACAACGACCGTTTTTACCTAAGACGGGGTATTTGTTACAACCTTCCTGCTACGTCGAGATGATTCACGACAAAAACAAATACATGAAACACGTGGACGTCCTTCCTGAGGACTCGCTATTAGTCAATTACGAAGAAGAACTGGACTTTGTAGAAGCCGACGAATTTGGAAATGTCATGACAGCCCATGCTCGCTTCAAACTGTACGAAGTTTTAGAACTGTTAGGAGATTATGTATTGTACTTTGACACGAATTGTTGAATCTACATCGATCTGTTGGGTCAACAGCAACCTAATATCGAAGTAGACGGTATAGGAGCCTGAAAAGAGGATCATACGAACAAAAGTAAGGCTACGAATAAAGTGACCCTCAAGGAGATGTGCACACGTAGTGTAAAGTGAAAGGATTGATACCCAATTATCTCACCAGCCAAGTGATGAACTTTGACGTACTAAAAGAAGCCTTGCAGGCTGGACAGGATAAAAACTTTAAAGTGACCACTTACCAACCAAACAAGATTTTACGTTTAGCCACACATCAAGTCGTCAGTCGACCCTTGGAGAAGGTCTATCAAATCGTGTACCAGAAGCGAGTACGGCTTCCCAACCACTTCACTTTACCATACGGTCACGTTGATATTGGCCAACATACAAAAAGGAACAACGTCCCCTACCAATGGTTTATTGTGACAACCAACAACAAAGGACAAATATTAATGATTTCAGAGAAGCACAAATGACGTTCAGACAGGTACAATTGAAGATCCCCGAAGCACAAGTGAGTGCGATGCTGTATCTTGTAATGACGCAGATGCCGGACGCTATTACCTCATCGATTCAGTACACATCGTCATGGAAACTTTAATATGACTACCAAACCTACCCCGGAAAGTGATGATGATGATGTTCGTGTCAAACCCGACGGATGCGAAAGGGATGCAACTCATCATCGTACACCTTTTAAATTAACTTGCTTTTATGCTGGATATTATCCTTCACGGGAAACGACACAACTACCATATTTCGGATGTCATGCCAAACTGAGCAAACGTCATCATATTTTACCGAAACGACCCTGTAAAATATGAATATTCGTTTCCTGTGCATTTGCCAGAATAATGTGACTATGAAAGTCGCATCAAAACTTTCCAGGGAAAATGGTCAAAATATCTTGGGGATACCTACCCATGAAGAAATAGCTAGAGCCAAATTTTTCTACTTGGGTGAATGGGATAAAGTCAAGTGCTTCAGTTTTGCCGTGTCATTTCACCAGTGGGAGAAGAAATATACCGCTTACCTGGAACATGCCCGATGATCTCCAGATTGTCACTACCTACCTTTAGTGGGACCTCGTCCTTGAAGTGGGGCCAACCATGTCGTGTATGAAAGTAGCAACGAGGTAAGGAGTAAAACGTTAGTCCACCCTCGACAAGTATTTAAACCCGATATAAAAAAAGATTCTTCAATCATTACCAATCGCATTGCAATAGAAAATATACAAGGACATTTGATGTGGACTTGAGAGAGCTGTTTATCAATTAGTGACTTTAGAACTTTTATATCTAGAAATTCAAAAGAAGAAAGTGAAGAAATCAACCAAACAGTTCGATTTATCTGGTTCATTCTACAATTTCCCCCTTAGACCATTTAAACTGGATTATTTTATTTATATTCTTGACCGTTACCCTGATTGGCAGTGGGCAGAAAATTTTCAATGCGTTCATTACTTTTTCTCTAGGAGAATTGTTTGACTGATACATGGTCATTGATATTTTACAGGAGAACATTCGTGGCTTTCCTGTGGAGATGAGATAACGCTTTTACCAAAAATTGTTCATAATATAAGTCATAAACGAAGAACATTTGCATCCGATAGGTCACCCGATTTTTGAACCACTGATGCCAACATGTTATAAGATGATTGATTCTGATGAAAGTGGTCAAATTGACATACGCGGATCAAGTACTCTTGGGCAAGAAGTGGTGTATTGTTGATAGTGATTATATTTACAACCAGGTACACTTGCTGCATCAAATTAAATAAAGAGGAGTTATATAGTTTCCAAAATCTTGTACACAATGTAAACTAAGCTGCAGAGGAATATTCTGAATAACTTGCAATGAATTTGACGACGGGATACGACCACTTTTGTGCAGAAAGTACACTTATAGATGCCGACAAAAGAGGCTATAGAGATATTATACCATGCCACGACCTTTATCGTTTGTGATACAACATATTCCGTGGAAGGAGATCAATGACAATATTCAAACGGTGGAGGATTACCGTTGCCTATTACGAGAACTGTGTCCATTAAATGGAGTTGATGTGTAGTGTGTGTCTTAACGACCTACTTTCTAGGATGTCGTGTATCCATCTATTCTTTGTGGACTCTTTACAAAGAGTACATATCACTCGTACAGCATGAAAGTGGTCCCTTTAAATGTCCAAGATAGATTTATTCTCCTCAATGTTCTGCGCTTTCATATGGATGCTTTTTGACATCTACAGGAGACCAAATTTCGTCAACGTTTATTACTGGAGATGTGTATGAGGATGTACATGACTGGAAATAGTGTTTTGTTGGCCCACTATATTATAAACAATTAAAATGTTCATTGGAAAAAGTCTATTTTAAACTTATGTTAGTGACAGGACCAGGAAATGAACAACAGACTGTCAGCAAGGAAAACCACTCTCTTCTCGACAGGACCGTCATTGTCATCCACGAAAGGCCATTCCAGGAGGACCCTTGTGCTACGGTGCTAAGGAATAAGGAAGGAACGGACTTTTAGAACATTGCACACTGTCCCTAGGACACTATATTTTGATAACAAAATTGTAAAGTAGAGACTTGTTTATATTCCACTATGATTCTTTTGATGTGTCCACGTCGTGTGAAAAAGTGACAACCCTTACACTATTAAGGCTACCTTTGATGTCTTTGCAACCTCTTACTCCACTTTCAAAGTCATCGACGAACACATATTGTGCAAGTTGGAAAGCTTTGTATCTTCGGCATGCCTTTAACATCCTCATTGCAAGAAACAGTGGTTCAGGCAAAACCGAATTTGTCAAACGTTTGATCGAACATAAACATCATGTAATCTATCGTCCACCTCGACGAATTGTGTGGTGTTACAAAGAGTGGCAATTGACGTACAGCCTTCTACGGGAAAGTCAAGGTAATTGCACCGTGTTTGTGAAAGTCTTTTTTATCGAAGGCGAGGGCATCGTGTGTAAACCCAGTCAAACCCATTTGGTCATCTTTGACGACATGATAGAAGACAAAGTAGAAATTAAACTGTGGTTTATACGCAAAGGGCTTCATTGAACATCCAAGGTCATAAAATGTGTTTCAACAAAGTAAACCCCATTGTATAATCAGTCTCAATTCTTATTCCGTAGTCTTGTTAAAAAAGTCCTAGAGGTAAATCGCAATTGCAAGTCTCAGCCAAGCATATAGGAACACCATGATTAACTCATGCGTACGAAGATTCCACTCAAATCCCACAAGCCTATTTACTCGTGGATTTAAAACCCACTACCTCTGATTATTTTCGACTGCATACTCATCTGTTTCATCATTTGTGCCAAGACCTAGGATATGTCGTGTACACGTTCCTTTCGTCGACTTAACAACCACCATTACGAAGAAAAATAATTCTATATACACTTCGGTCACTAAGACTCTGTCTCACTCATATTCAACATGACGTTCCTTCAGTCTCATATTGTCATCAAATTGGTTTGTGCCTTGTACGGCATTCGTCGGGAAAAAATTCACAAATACGTTCTCGTGTCTTAGAAATCTGTCTCAAAGAAGTTTTAAGAAGGTTTGCGGTGACAGCACGTCATTTACTATAAGGCATCATTCAGATACCCCATGAAACCAAACGTTTATGTTTTGTATTTGTTTTTAAAGAAACGAAGTAGCCTTGACGGAACTGGTCGATCCTCACATTGACACTCAAACCAAAATGCAAATCATTTTGAAACCTGGAGGCAACGGATCTCTTGGAGCTGTCATCATTTGCTACCTCTTAAAATTGGACAGAAATGTTACCAAAAATCTCTCCAAGAAATAAAACACTCCCAACGTATGCAGCACAAAAAGAAAAAGAACAGAAGTGTCAAAACTGGGTCAGAGCCTCAGAAAAAGCAAAAGAAAAATCTACAGAAAACAATTTCTACCCACAATGGAGCATCTCCAAAAAGTGTCCTCGACCGTTGATACCCTCTTCCTCTTTAGCGGCAGTGAAATCATCTCACAATGTACCTATCCACAAAATCAAAGTCAAAGAGAGATCAGGCGTGTTACGTAGTTTGCTTGATTTGTTCAAGAATGAAAAACTGGCTCGCTTTAGTCAATTGCAAACTCCTCTTCAACGTGTGTTGCCGGTTATCAAGTTAATACGTCGTAAAGACAATCATTGGCGACTCATTCAAGTATAAAAACGACCAGAGGTAAATTGTATGATCAGGAGTGTTTTGTGTTGCTGAAAAGCCCTAGGATGTTCCCACCAAGAAGTGCACACTATTACCATCGTCGTTCTTCTGTGCAAAAAGGAAAATGAAAAAGAAAAAGACAGTCACCTGATTCTAAAATGCGTTTAGCCAAAATATCAATGTCACCACAGAAACGACAAAATCGTCAGAAGGAAAAGAAGAGCCACCAAAGAGGAGGATTGTTTGGCAATTTTGGAAAACGCTTTGTTGTCTTTATGACGAAGCTATAGTTCCCAAAATAGCATAAAAGACCGTGTACCAAGGTCATCGACGTTAGTGTATTTTTGGTCCGGGAATTAGCAGACAAAGATGTCACCCAAAACAATAAATTCCTCTTCTTCCCCCAAAGGAACGAAAAGGAATGGAATGTCACCTCGTCAAGACAAACATTGGGACGTGTTTTCAATACTGTCCAAAGCTCTTCCATAAATGGGAAAACAAATGACTCAAACGTCTTCCAAAGATCTCATCTATACCATATGAAAATGTCCGAATGCCTTGAAAAACACGATACCTTTGTCCATACACCAGAAAGAATACTTCGACATGTTCTTCGCCAAATGGTCCAAACAAATACCCATTCGTCAAAAGAAGAAATGTTGGGTCAAATTGGAGGATTGTTTGCCCTTTGTGCATATGTTTTTTGTACTTGTGTTAAAAGCCACCATAGTTTCCTTTGCTACAAGTCTCGTGGCGCGAGCTGCTTCACAAGTGATAAAAAGGAATAAAATGAGCATCTGCGTCAAAAGATTTTATACGTGATCCTATGAATTCAATGGAAGGACGAAAACTGACTTTTATCTCTTACAAATGATGGATGGACTGCCATCGTTTGCAAGAAAAACGAACCCCATATTTGCATTCCAATCTTCATTTGACCCATATATCCCAGTTACATCTCGAATTTCAATCATTAATTGATCGCACCTATTTGTCCAAAACGGAAAAAAAATCTCTGCGGTACAGTCAACTGTTTCAGCGACTGCAACTCTTTCACAGGAAAGATTTAGACGAAACAGCTTCACCCACTCTGTAATATTTTAAGATCGTGATTGACGAAATGACCATCACCACCAATACCACCACGACCAACACCAGCACCATCAGTGTTCAAAACACAAGCAGCCCTACGGATGCCTTAAGAAGAAGAGGCACGAGAAGTCTGTAAAACGATGTCAACAGCTCCCCTTCTTAGTAATATTGCATCGTCATTGTTAACTACTTCATCTACACCCAACGAAAGAACTTAAAACTTATGATATAAAACTGATGTCCACTCTTCCGTTGACAGAAGTGAGAGAAAGAAGGGAAGCCAGATGTGAAAAAAGACCAAAGCCATTCCATTAAAACCACTACCATTACCAAAACTACCTTTGACTTTGACTCTTGTGGCAGATGGGACGCGTAATGTCGTTTCCAAAGCACCTTCTTACTCCATTCAGAGTACCATCAGCGAATATTGAATCACGTTTTAATAGTGGAGAAGGTCTTACCTAACATTTCCTTTGATCCATCCCATCCTTCCGGTTACGGAGGCGTTCAGAAATTGTCTCATGGTGCCACAACAAGATTAAAACGTGTCAAGTTTACCTCACGTGCAACTATGGTTACAAGAACAACTGACGTACACCTTACACAAACCTGTTCGACGAAAATGTTTGTAGAAGTGGCACCCAAGTGGAAGACATAGATCAACAATGGCGAGCTGATTTAGCGGATGTCTCTCATGTGGCCATATAAAAAGATTTGGCTTGTGTGATCGATGCCTTTTCCAAATTTGCTTGCATCGTGCCATTGACTTCCAAATCGTGCAGTGAATCAGTGCGAGCCCTACAACTGGTGACGAAACAAAGAGGTAGTCACCATCTTCGATGGCAAACTGACAAAAGCACCGAATTTCTAAACCATGCTTTCAAAAAAGAAATGAAAAAAGGTGACATTCATTTTTTACCACTGAGTCCCGAAACAATGCCAGCATCGTGGAACGTTTCTATTGCACCATGAAAGAACTCATGTGGAAATATTTTACGAATCAACAAACTCTTAAGTACACTGACGTTGTGCCGCACCTCGTTTAATCGTACAAACAATCTTGCCTTCGGAGCATTGGACGTGTCCCTCAAGAAGTGACTCCAGACAACGATGCGTCTGTTTGGTACGTCCACGTCAGTCACTGTCCCCAATAAAGCCTGAGTGTTGGCCAAGGAAGATTGAGAACGCATTGGCAAAACCAAACAAACATTCGACAAAGGTTTCTTACTTGCATCGTCGAATTGCTTCGTGTCACTGAACGAGTGCGTGGTCGTCATCGTCCCGTCGAAAATTGGAAAACATGAATGAAAAAGTGTGAAAAGGGACGTTTTACTTACCTGAGCTACAATGTGTCACCAGAAAAGAAGACGACGTGCAAGATATCGCAAGCGTTCTCGATCGAAGAAGACTAAAAGTGAGAAACGCCATGTTAAAGAGGTCAAAGTACATTGGAAAGGATATTCGTCATGTTTTGACTCTTGGATCGACGCTTCTCTCATCAATTACTATATAAAGACGTGTCCATCATGCTTTTCAACACAGCCTCAGCTACTACAGAAACCACACCTTTCCCCAGTTATTCTCTGCAAGATCTACAAAAGCAACCTTTTTGGGTGTTATGTGGATTACGAGTGTCTAAAACGAAAATCGACTTTGTCAGCCAAATATTTGTGGCGTATTCTGTAATGGTTGCTGCTATTGCCAATTTCAGTTTGCAATATGGAGAGAAATATATGTCGATCATTTTGCTCAGCAGTTGCTTTGGTTATATTTTACCAATCCATCTCTGAAATATTAATCTGAAGGAAACAACAACAACGGGAATCTTGTGTCAAACGTTAGTTCCAAACAGTCACCCTAACCACTATTTTAGAAATTTCTATAACTTCCAAAGACTTATTGGACACTAGAACTGTGGAATCATGAGCAACCAATTTTACTTAACCTTACCCAGTGACAGTTACATGGAAGTGTTTTCCAAAGATAGTTTGTGCTGTTACACGGCCTGATCAAGAAAATATTTTCGTGGAAATGATTTACCCTAAACAAGTCATAAACATCGTCAAATATCAAAACACTTTTACGGTGAAAGTTTTTGCCAAGCAAGTAAAATACGCCTTAGATGAAAGTTTATTGAGGACAATAAATCACAAGACCCCAAAACTTATTGATTCACATATATATTGACCATTCCTGTAGGCTTTTATGTTAGTAGTCAACTTTTGGTAAGCTCCATTGCTACCCGTTTCAATGTCATATATGCTAAAGTCTTGGATGGACTAAAAAAGTGTCAAAATCGAGTGAAACAAAATAGCTCGTCGCCTACTGTTCATATTTAAGGAGGATAAAGTATTGGCCTTTACATTTTGGCCTCAATTGAATGACATTTTGGTGGGAACCTTGAGGTGATTTTAAAAAAGAAAAAAACGAAATAATAGACAAACAACTCAAATGTTGTCTGATATAGTTTAGATTTCCTGTAGAAAGGAACCAACAACTGAATTTGATATTTGTGTACTGAGATGTTGTTGAGTACAGCGTAGTGGAAAACCTCGGTACCATTAAATCTTGTCATTCCTTTCAAAATAGATTATAGCACAGATGCTTACGAAGAAAGTGGAAACACGTATCACGCTAACTACGAATTTGTACATCCTCGCTATTTACTTGTCAGTAAGTCATAGTTCGACACTGTCAACATTACTATAAAATAAATGTTGGACAAAATATTTCATTCATCAAAGAGAAATTCAATGTGAAACTCCATTTTTCGAAAACTAGTTCTCTAACTTCTTCTCAGTCATGCATCATGTGTACCATGGAGTCTTTTGACAACGAGGACATGGTTTAGGAGATATGCCCAAATCGGCTGCCCTGATTTTGACTTATAAAATACAAGACAGAAAATGACGAGAATGAAACTCCTTCAAAAGACTTCACGCCCTGATAGCTAGAATGACCAAAAAAAAAAAGAAAATGGTCTGAGACTAATTGATTATTAAATAGCAAACAAAAAAGAAAATGATGAAAGTCGGAACTGGATCCGTTTGCAATGCCACCCACTATCATGACGATGCAAGAATCCGAATGGATCGAATTTCATTCCTTCTCCTCTTTGGCGGATTCAGCTCCCATCGAGTTTGAGATCAAATGACAATCCGAATATTGAAGAGCAGTTACTTGTATCTGAAAGTTAAAGTGCTCAAAACAGCGGACAGCAAAGGTATAGATGACGCAACAGCACCCGTCAACGATTTCCTGCATTCCTTGTTTAGTGAAGTGGATTTGTACTTGAATAATAAACTGATAAGCAGCAGTATGGACACTTACCCTTACCAAGCGTACATGGAAAATCTCTTGACGTACGGAAAAGTAGACAAGAACACTCATCTGTATGCTTGCTTGGTATGAAAACCTGTCACAATGGACAAATTCAACGAGCTATAAGCAGACAATGCTGGATGTAGTGAACGTAAAAAGAAAATATTGAACAGACGTAGTTTAGAACTGATGGATCGCTTACATATGGACATGTGATTGCAAGACAAGTATTAGCTGAAAAGAGTCAATATTCGCCTGAGACTCAATTGTAGCAGTGGCGCTTTTCATTTGATTGCTGAGGCCAACGTTTATTAAACCATTACCCAAGAAGCAAGGCTTTATGTGCGTCGCGTAGACGTGTTACCTATAACGGGAAACGACATCAGTCACACCATAAGCAGAACGACCGCCAAGTATCGATACGACGTGTAAAAGTGAAAACATTCAATATCACTTCTGAAATCCGATTCAGGATCAAAGATCATCTGCTCCAAGGACAGATACTCAAACGCTTAATTACTGGCATCGTCGAGAATTCATCTCTCAACGGAACCCACAATGAAATTCTTTTCGATTTTAAGCACTGTAATGTGTCCAAGATTGAAGTCAATCGTTAATGAAAAACTTTGCGTATCAGATCCTTTGAACCTAATTTTGATGACAAGAAGAATTATTAAGACCGTAATTGTCCCTGTACGAAGCTACCTGTTCAATATGAAATAACACTAGCGAACGTATTTCATACAAAGATTATGCCGGATGTTACCTATTATGGACTTATGATTTCACTCCAGACCAAGACAGTGACGACGGACATTTCCACCCAATAAAGACTAGTCACCTGCAAGTGGAACTTAAGTTTTCCAGGTGTTCTCACCAAGGTGGTGAACGTCATCCTGTATGCCAAATTCGATAATAAAACATGCATCAATTTGAGAGAATTTATATTTGGTTATTAGAGACTACGGAAGACACTTATCCGTGTTTGGAAAGTGAAGAATCTATGGAGTGGGAAGATACGGTGAAAACGGAACCCCAAGGCCAAGACAAAGAGGACGAGGTAATCAAGTCCATATGGTCGGATAAGAATAACATTTAGAGTCTTGTTTTGCTAAACAACTGTCAAAGAAAATTACGGAATTGGTCGAGAAAATTTGACATGGATGTGAAAACAATCATCCCAGCCAAAATCAACACGATGAGTGTTTGATAATGAACCAAGAAGATAAATTGGACGAGTGTCTGGACGAGGCATGGTGTCTCATCTCAGAAGAAAGTGTGTTACATGAGTGGTATAAAGGCTTGCGTGATCATTCCTACATTCAATTGACTACTCTAGAAATCTCTCGCATCGTTGCTCTCTGAAACTAGAGTTGGGACAAAAGGCGAAGAATCGATTACTTGTCAGTTTTTTCAAACAAACAATGAGAATTGAATTGATGACGTAACATTACCTGTGAAACAAGGTAAATAAATTAACAATAAAAATAGATAATTGGGCACTTAAAAACCTTTAGAATAAGAATTCGTATACTACTTCTTAAAATACTATTGTATGTGCTAAAGATGAACTACCTAATCGCAAACCTCAAGCCCATCAAGCTGACGTCATCATCACGGATAACAGTCATCTTCCAGGAAGTCACTGGGTAGCCGTCTACATTCCTCCAGAGAATTGTGTGGAGTATTTTGATATGTATTACCGCCGTTGGAAGGCTTTATTTTATGAGAAGAAATGCCCATACGACACAATAATTTAAAATTGCAAGGCAAAGATTCCATGATGTGTGGACAATATTGTTTGTATTTCTTCATCAACGCTCTCTGAAATATTCTTTAAAATATTTAGTAACTTATTTTGATCATCACTCTTCTAGAAAGATGAAAAAGTAGATCGATGGTTTTGTGGCCGTGTTGGTTAACTTTTGTCTTTAGCTAGAAAACGTAGTGTACATCAGTGGCCTCATGACTTTTATCAATGGAAATCTCACATGATTTCACAACGTTGTCAACCTTGTCAAAATAATTTGTTTGATATTATGGTTAGTTGTTTCTTGTTCCTTATGTTATTTGTTGCTTGAATATTTTTTTTTATAAAAAAGAACGTGTCTTTCCTTTGTTTCCAAAGAAAACACACTTTGGATATATGCTTTGTGACTTTCCTTCTATCCCCCGCCATGATATTAGCTATCATAACGTTTCGACACTAAAATGCCAGTGGGGTTGGTTTCTATCGCGTCCGCGTTGTTACCATATATAGCGGGTGGTTATCCATTTTGACAGAAGCCTAAACGTAAGGGCCAACAACACCAAACCCACTCTCTTTTCTCATTCTTCTACTTTCGGAAAATCAGCAAACAAAGGCTCCAACCAACAGAAACAACAAAGAACACAGAAGAACCTTCAACGAAAATCAGCAGCAACACAGAATGCAGAAGAAGCTTTAAAGAAAAAAAAAGAAAACAAATATTACAGAAAAAGCTTTAATGAAAATAATAAAACCAATCCTACGAAACTCATGCCAAGGCAAATACACATAAACTAACGACAGAAGGAGATTTAACGAAAAATAGATTCAAGACCACCTAATCGAAGAATTCCACAACTGTACAAACTCTACAAAACAGAAAATATGCCAAAAGCATTTCAATATTGCCAAGTATAAAGATCAAATCAAGAGTCGACCAAAAAAGCACGTTCTGCCCCACATACCCCTCCCCGGCTACCACCAAAATACACCTCTCAATGACCTCGGTCTATGGGAGAACAAACCAAAGGAAACAGACGGTCCAGAACAAATCTCAGCTGCTGTCCACGAAACCGAACACACCATGCAAAGGTAAAGCAAATGAGCAGTCCAGGCGCACAAGCCAACTGTACTACAAATCCAGGCCGGTCAACGCTTAGTCACTATAAAATGGGATATCGCTACCCAGAATGACGATATCCTAAACCCCAGACAAGCAAAAGCATGGGGCAGTCCATGCGGCACTGCTTACTGCCTCACAAACTCCATACTGACAATGCTCATTCACTACGAGTGCAGATTTCTTCTCGCTGAAAGAGCTAATCCCCGTACCTGTTCGTAGTTTCTTAAATCTCGTCGTCTACGAAGAGGGCTTTCCCCACATACACTCACACACACATATTTACAACTTAGAGACTTCGGTTTAGCTCAAGAAGATCGACTTCAACAAATTCGAATAAAAGGACTTTATCATGTTGACAAATACGATCCTTTCGAACCAACAAAAGCATAACCAAAACAAACCAATTGTTATAAACTTGAGAAGACGACACACCTCATAACAGACTGGCGCCCATTAACAGCTTACACATAAGTAAAACTATGTACACAGAATTCCATCTCTCTCTATTCAACGTTCACAACTGAACACTAATGTGATATCTTACTCAGGTGACTAACACAAAACTGGTATAAGGCAATAAAATCCAATTGTACGACTGGATTAAAATCGACCCTACCTTGGCGTTGCTGTTGCTGTTGCCGTCTGCTGCATCCACCTACTGGTGGTGCTTTGGCGAAATTCTGGGCTTTTCTCTGGTGTCATGCTCTGCCGTCCTCCGCCACCCACCCATCCCTCGCCCAGCCACTACCTTTCCGCTGCAGGAAGTCTTACTCTGCGAGATCTGCAAAGCTTATCGAAGGTCAACAGTCAAAACATAAGACCCATCACTGGGGCCAAAAGCCCAGCCAGGGGCTAAGTGCCTCTTTGGTTGAGCAGTGTCACCCTCTTGGGGGATATTCAGCCAGGATCGTCTGCCCTCCAAAAGGCTGTTGCCCAGCCAGTGGCATAGTGTGACCAGAATGGGCCTCTGGACCAGACCTGGACTAAAAGTCTGAGAGGACAAAATGCAGGGACGACTCTAAGCACGTTCCAAACAAATATTCTGAGCATTCACTGTTGACCTGTCAACCTCTCAACATTCCTTTTAAACTAGCTGCAATAAACGAAGCTTACGTCCAATTTCATCTTGTCAGGCTAAATATGATACATACGTCTGATGAAACAGAAAATGTCTGGATGATCTTCATAGCCAATGACCTAACAGAAGAGGTCTTTAAAGAGGAGATTAAGAAAGAGCACAAAAAATGGACTGAGAAACACAGGCTTCAGAAAAAGCAGAGAGAAGAACAACAAAAGCAGCAACAGAAGGAACAGCTGCAGCAGCACCAGCAACAACAAGACAAAGGTTTTGACCATCGAATAGATACCAAAGAATTATCCTTTTCTTCTCGCAAAAGCAGGCCATATAGTGTAGGAAAGCCTGCTGCCAGTCTTAGAATATAAAAAAGATTGCCATTACTCACGTGAACAAAAACACCCAGCCCATTTCTAGTCTACCCAATATCCTCGAAAATATATAATCAATATATTTTACAAAACATTCAACATTTCAGACAATATAACTGTGTCTATAAGCACTTCGTTTCTTTGGTCAGTAAAAATATGATTGTGTTTCTATGTTTAAAAAATATAAGTTTGCCTATAAGGTCTTCGCTTCTCTGTCTTGTTCAAATCCTGTATGTCTGTGTTTGCAAATCAAAAGTAAACAAGCCAACGTGAGAGCTTTATAAGTCCGAGATGTGATAACAAAATGTGAGTGTTATGGGATGTTTACCATTACGTCCGTGCTACACGAATATAAATCTAAGCGCATAATATAAAATAACTATAATAATAACTATATACACTAATCAGTATCGATGACCATCTATAAAACTACAACTAAGCACACATAATTTTCCATATCAACGAGACAATAACATTATATTTTGAATCATATAAAATTACTAAGTAAACAATACAAAAATAAAAAAGAAAGGCCTCAGAACCTTATAGGGAGGAGGAGGGAAAGAAAACATTAAGAAGATATCTACAACAAACCTGCTACAAGAACATTTCAGCAGTGTCAAATAAAGGGATTCAATAAGGCTGTATCGAAACCCTAATAACACCTCCAGGCATACAAACACAAACATACTTGCAATCATCATACCTAGTCCAAAACATAAAACAGTCGCTAGGACTCATATTAGCACAAGCCTGGGTGGATCCTGAATCCTATAGCACTATATATAGGCTAAGATTTCTCACCACGACAATGACATATAGGTCAAATCCGATAGCGAAGGGCAACATTAGGAACCTCCCACCTGATATCCCTAACTCCCAGGAGCGGAGTAGACCGAAAAGTCCGAAAATTAACCTGGTAAAGGCTACAATCACAAACAGTGATATATGAAAAGAGTACACAATTCAGAATTGCCTAAATAAGCAAAGGATACACAGTCAGCTCTAACTGTTATCCCACAAAGGAAGAAAGAAGACCACAACTAGGACAATATAACGGAACCAACAATACCTGAAGACACTTCAACAATATTAAATAAAGCGATTCAATAAGCCCGAATCGAATCCCTAATAACCCCTCCCAGCATACAAACACGAACATACTTGCAAGCACCATACCTAGTCCAAAACATAAAACAGGCACTAGGACTCATATTAGCACACGCCTGGGTGGATCCTGAAACCTATAGCACTGTATATAGGCTACGACTTCCCACCATGACAAGGACATATAGGTCACGACTGATAGCGTAAAGTGAAATCTGGAACCTCCCACCTGATAATCACAACTCCCAGGAGCGGAGTAGACCGATTGGCCGGAAAAGCATAAAAGACCGAAAAGTAACCTGGTAAAGGTTAAAGTCAAAACAGTGGTGACAAAAGAACATTACCAACACTACCTGGAGGGTAGTCAGAAAAGATTACATAATTTCATTGCCAAGAAAGAAAAGAGTCTACAATTCAAAATTGCTTCCAAATCAAAAGGGATAGTTAGCCAGCACCAGCTAACATCCCATAAAGAACCCAACCCTACACACACACTCACACACACACACACACACACACACACACACACACAAACAGACCTCACTTCAAAACAAATCAAGGGCGATGCAGAATAAAGCATTTCCCCTCTGCTGTCCCAAAACCCTAACTCTGGAAAATTAATCCAAATCCACCACTCAGACTCATTGGGCCAATTGCACAGGTGGCTCACACAACATTGATATATGTAACGAAAAAGAGTTAGAAAGAAAATGACAAAAGAAGCTTTAACGAAAAACAGATACATGAAAGAAAACAAGAAGTTTTAACAAAATACATCTGAAAAAAAAACAACAGAAGAATATTTATCGAAAAATACATAGAGTAAGAATAAAATAAAAGATTTAAACAAATAACTTTCAAACATTGTCAGAAAACTATCAAAGCATGGCGCATTCCAGGCTGGTGTGCCTACTACCCCACAAACCCCCACCCGCACACACCAATACATACCTCCTCACTGGGAACATCAATCAGGTGCTAGGGTAAACATCATAGCAATACCTGGGTTGGATCCTGACCTCAGCAACCAAGAGCGGAGCAAAGATTTCCTACCATGAACCCGGTATATATGAATTGGTATATATTCAAAGACATGGGACAGTACAGAAAAAAACACATATGCTGTTCACAAACTCCCACCCCAGAAAAGCTTAAAGCACACTTAGCCGATTGGCACCCATTTTCAGCATACATACAAATACACTAAATTCCATCAAACTCTTATTCTAAGCTCACAACCAATTCTACATTTGGCTAGCACAATATCTGCATACTGCTGTCCACTAGCACAAATGGACTACATTTGACCAGGTCTTGCATTTTGGGGGCGTAGCTTTTGCCGTCTCTTACGTCGATTGTCTTTTCGAGAGTTTCATGGTTCACCAGGGATGTCTCGGTCTTTCCTGTGTCTTTTTGCTCCGTTCGCTTCCGATCCGTTCCTCTTTTCCACCAGACATTAATGATGCTACTGTAGATAGGGAAATGTAAATGGTCAAAGGTCAACAGTTGCCAAAGGACCATCACTAGGACAAAAAGCCCAGCCAGGAGATAAGCGACTCTTTGGGGCAAATTGTCGACATCAGGCTCTGGCGGTATACCACCAAAAGGGGCTCTTGCCCGGGCTGGGGCAAATGGCCCTGCCCGGGAAAGTAATCAATCATAGAAGCACTAGAGCGCATAACTGACGATAAATATGATACTAGTTACTGGATACATTTGCCCCATTGGGTGCAAAACTTGACTGCCGAAGAGGAAACACGTGTTCTGTGGAGCTCCCGTTTCCACGAGGTATGCTATCGAAGCAAATATCTAAATATTCCAATACCTATATACAAAAATATATTTATTTAAATGCTTAAATTTAATGCTTTCATCCCTATACATATAAATATAAACACTCTGATACAAAATTTATTTCTCCTGTCAAGCGACCAAGTCGCCCATTGAATCATAACAATAACAATAACTACAACGGCCACAAATACGCAACTTTCTACGTGTCATGATTAATAAATTGCATTAAGTTAAAATAAGAAATGTATTTAGCATTTTAACATAACTAAAATTTTCAGTAACCTTTAAATTTCTTTGTCTAGTTAAGTGAGCCAGTCGCCCGCTAAATCTTAACAATAACATTACAACGGACACGATATTAAATGATGCACAAGTTTTGTATGTACCGTACTTAATAAATGTTATTATCTAAAAACATGAAATGAGTTTAGTAGATTAATACAACTTGAAAACATTAACTAACCTTATTCAGAATTAAATGTGTCTGTCTTTATCCCGTAATACAAATTTCCCATACATATAATTATAGGAGCGGGGTACAAATAGGAATCACTCAAATAACATAGCTAGCCCCGTAATGAACTACCGGATTGGTTGGAATTTAGGCGCGCTTTTCCTATAACCAAAACATAATAGCGGGTCGAGGGAAAGATTTAAACACATCAAAATGGCAAACAATCAAATGGCATCTCCACATCATTAAGGTAGTTGAAAAACAACTTAGTGGTAGATAATACCTAGGTTTAATAATTAAGGAATCATATATATATATATATATATATTTATATATATATATATATATATATATATATATATATATATATATATATATATATATATACATACATGATATATATATATATATATATGTATGTATATATATATATATATATATATATATATATATATATATATATAATAAATATATCTAACTAGTATATAAATATCTAAAATTTGTAAATATAACTAACATATTATATCACTTTAGATGAACAAACTTAAGATTAAAAATAAAATATTTCATATTATATATTAATTAATTGTATTACACTAACTTTATTATATCATATATAAAATAGACTTAATACAAAAAAAAAATATTTCCACTCAGTGGTTTAAAACCAACTTTCATAAACTTAAAATAACATCACAAATAACAAAAACTCCATGGGCAAGATAGAAAACTGATCTTTTGCTTAAAAGGATCAAATTCCAGAGACCACTAAGAATTTGCAAACCAGGAGGAAGACGATGAGTACTTTAAAGAACACAACACAACCGATTGCAGATCCGAAAAGATTTGCAGCACTAACCAACAACAAAGTCAACACCAAATTGCCAAATTAATATGAAGCAATGTCTACAATTGCCATTTAGAAAAGATGTAGCAAAAAAAATAACAACTTGCAAGACAATCATCAAAGGAAGGGAAAATCCAGGAACACTTTGCATACTGCAACATAAACACCTCAATCCCCGCACGCACACACAAACACCTATGCTGGGGACATTAAACAGGTGCTACGGAAAACATACTGGCAATATATGGGTGTGATCCTGAACTCAGCAAGCCCGTGCTGAGCTACGATTTCTTCTCATGACCCCGGCATTCCGTTGTGCCATCTATCAAAGGCAAAGGACAGTCCAGGACTCGCCCAACTTACTGTCCCACAGTTCCCCTTCTCCCATGGGCCAAATTCTTAAGTTTAGCAACATAAAATCAAACTTCACAACAGAGATCCTTTTGGATGGCGACTAAAAATGTACAACCATCATTAACTAAGCGGTGCTAACGTATTAGTGGATGGCTCACATCCAGCTGATTGGCAATAAATTAGACCCGTATAAGTACGAGGACTCCACAACTCACCCAAAACCACCCAAAAGCTTCCCAAAACCTGCCAATTCAACCACAAAAACATACCCAAAACAATAAGAAAAAATTGGAAAGAGTATTATCTTTTTGAAACAGATAAATTATGCCGCATGTAATTACATCGGATAGAAAAGGGAGGCAAATGTTACTTAATTAATTCCCTATGTTGGATATCAAGTCAAAGGTGAACAAATTCAATACTTTCAATACTTTCCAAGTTTGAACGGCTTTATTGTAAAATAAATAACTGACCATCAGAGTAACACAAACATTAACGAGGATGCCAACAATAACATATGCATGAAATTATAATTTTACGTGTATTTGTTATTGTCCTTGTTAACAAATTCTTAAAATAGACAATAACAAATATATATTTAAATGTTATTGTTGTCGCCCACATTAATATATTTGGCACACTGATGGTCAATTATTTACTTCACAATGAGGCCGTTTATACCTGGAATTTATTGGTTGCGTCCGCCTTTGACTTCATAACCAGCATAGGGGATCAATCCAGTAACATTTGTCTCCGTTTTAACACTTTTATCCGATGTATATATTAAATTCGGTATAATTTATCATCTATTTCAACAAGATGGTACTCTTTCCATTGTTTTCTTGTGGTTGTGGTCATGATTCATGTGATAAAAATAATGATTGTGGTAGATTTGGGCAGGTTTGGGGGGGGGTTTGAGTGAATTTGTGCGGCTTATTGTACCCTAAGTACGCAAAATTCCAAAACAATTTTTATTCGAAATCCACAACTTAAAAATTTGGTTTCCTTGCTTAAGTAGCTTAAACAAAATTTGCATCGGGACCGCCATAGTAAAAACTGGAATCGATTAGATCGAAGCCTGTCCGGATGAGCTAAATCCCTTTGCGCTTGTTTTTTGGTTGTTTGTCAGGGCAGGAGCAGAGACTGGGCGAGGGAGAGGGCGAGGGCGGAATGGCGACGCGGTGGGAGACCTGGTTGCGGGTTTACTGTTTTGGGAGCGAAGTAGTTGCATCCGAGTAATAACGTGGCACTAGTTCCAGAATGGCACATCTCTGTGGCCAAGCGCTATCTTAATAGGACTACAGCCCAGCCCGGGGCTGCAACCAGTCGCAAAAGTACATTACTCTTTGCCACACAATTTTATATGCGTATCTTGCAAAGAGAATATGACAGGTTATTTTTCTTTCAAAGGAACTGTACATACAGTAATTGGCATATTGATACAATGTCGACGTTTTATACAAGTGAACCATATATAAATTCCATTATGGGCACAAAAAGTAGTTCACTTGTTTTTTTAAACGTGTCCTTTATTACCCTAAAAAAGACAAGTTTATTATGATGTTGCGTTATACTCATTGGTGATATGCAAATGACCACAACACACAACATAATAACATCAAATATTTGATTTAATCATACAACAAATATACTGTGCATTAGTTTCTTATTCAATCTAGCTAGCCAACTTTGCTTGTTTTGAGACATAAGTGATTGCTGAGTTTGTGGTGGAAAATGAACTGTGATGTTTCAAAAATAACTGGGTAGCAAAAACCCTTTCCATTTCATGAATTAATTCCTAAACGTTTTATTATCGAAAGCACATGCATATTAATACCGATTTGATCAGTAAAAGGGATTTGTATTAGTTCGTGCTGAATTAGAAAACCTACACAAGTATTCCTCATTCCCATAGTTTACTAAATAACCATGTCAGCTATTGGGAACACGTACAATTTAGTGTACAAGGAAACCGTTGCTTGGGTAGGAATCAACAATGACGGATTCAAAGTACGCAATCGTCAAAATGGACAAAGCTACATGCATGTTTTGTTCTGCGCGCGTAAAAAAAAAATGATTAATTTCCCCAGACTACGATTAAAACACTTATGTGGTTTACTATTTATTGCATATCCCCTTTTCATGAACATATTCTTTTAAAACTGACTTAATATACAATTATATGAATAAATTAGTCATTGGGCGCTTTATAAAGGACATTGAAAAATCTCCGACATGTAAGTTTATATATAACCCGTGACTAAGGCTATCTAAACTGTACATGTTAAAAAAAATATGTGTGCAATTTAACTATGATTTTACTCTTTTGCTTTTAGATCTTTTTTTTAAAAAAAAATAATGTTTAATGGAAATATATGAATAGATTTAATCTGCAGTCACTGGAAATAAACATTTTCCTAACTTCTCAAAAAATGCATAGGCTTTGTATCAGTAAATTAAACTCTTCACTCAACTTCGAAACAACATCTGGGCAAATTCTACAGGCTAATATTAATTAAATATTTTATTGTTTTACAGAAAACTGACTACTATACAGTATATTCAAACTCAATGCATTTATATATTAAATTAATGCACAAAGTTACTGAGAAACTAAACTTAAACTGAACATGTAAGCATATAATTAATGAATCAGAGTCGGTCTCTTTCTATCATGAGTGCTCGATTTTAATTATTCATTTGGATATGTCTTAACAAGAAAAATTTAAACAATTTTGCAGTATTGATCTGTTTTATTTTCAATGTCTACTTAACCAGTGGCGATAATGCGAATGTTGAAATATATTTCCTTCATTGTCCCCAATTATGTAACACTATGAGGTATGTACTACTTCTAATTGTTGTCACAATCAAAACTAGCTGCTACTCTCTGTGATGTGTCTACATTTAAGTTACATATGTTTGTCAATTTTATTCTCAAATTTGCTAAGCAAATTAGATTCAAATATAATTTTGTTAGGCAACTTGTATGTTCTTCCACTTTAACCTGCTCCCAAAAGCAACACAAAATGCAGCAGACCTTACATTTAAAACTCTAAATGTGTAGGTGATTTTAGTTTTGTTTGAAGTAAGCATTGGGTCAGATTTTGAGCAAAATTGAAGCATTTCTAACAATGGATCTAGTCAAAAGTTCAATAAATATTCTTACTTTAACTTCATTTAAAAAAATAAATAAAAGGTATCAGCGGCAGAGTAATTTCTCTCTCATGATTTATGTCACTATACAAGCCAGCTTCATTTGGAAACTTATTTGCCATTTGTGAGTTTAGGGCAAGTATAATAACTATTTTCAACTGCATCAGCCTGTTTAGTACACACTGTTTAGTACACACTGTTTAGTACACACTGTTAAGAACACACTCTTTAGTACACACTGTTTAGTACACACTGTTTAGTACACACTGTTTAGTACACACTGTTAAGAACACACTCTTCAGTACACACTGTTTAGTACACACTGTTTAGTACACACTGTTTGGCAGAATTTTCATCTAGGAAAAGGGCTTGTGTTTGCCTAATGAGCATCACGTGGTGTCAAAATTGACCTTCTGAAAATTACAGGAATAAATTTGGATTTAGGTGCATAAACATTTTCTGCTATGAAATGCCAATGGTGAAGAGGATATATTATTATGCTTTTTTAATCTAAAAATATGGACCTTCTTGTCCTCATTTCTGTATTTGATTTTTTTATTTTTGTACAAGGTCGCAGATTGGGGAATTAAATTGTGTACATAAAAACTTGCCACTGCCCCTTTAAGGAAAACTGATAATTTGTATAGTACAGTCAGCCACATCTATCATACATTTCTGTTAAATATTTGTTATGCATTAGCTGCATTTTATTTCCATCCTTTTTCCATATATCACTTAGTGTTGTACATAACGCTGTTTAGAGAGGGAGGTAACTGTGTCTTGTACCTCAGTGTGAGAACTATTTACATAATGACAAAGTATCATCTTTTGGACTTAACGTACTAAATATGGGACCATAATTGTGAGCACAATGTATTGTATTGCTTTTTCTGTAGTTATCAAGGATTGCTTCCCTATTTGTATGATTAATATGCACATTTTAATACTGACGCAGAAAAACAATTGCTTAGCATGTTAACATGAATTCTTAAAAGTAATTTAATTTCACTAGGAGCAGTTCGACTTCAAAGTAATCATACATAAACATAATATTGTGAGTGTTGACTGTCACCAGTGGAACGGTCTTAGAAATAGTGGTGCATATGGCATAATTATTGCTATATTTTCGTGACAAAAATGAAAGTTTCAGAAAACCGTCATAGTTTTACCTTCATGACCCAAGTATGAAGTTGACATAAGAGATTCATAACTCACACTTGGATGATAATATCAAATATTTCAGTATATTTTGTTACAAATTATGTGAATGTTTATCCTACAACATAAACTTTATGGATTATACCTTGATGGCCAGTCCTTACAGGATGCAATTTCCAGACTTCTCTGCTGAACATTCTTGTGACGTTCAGATGTTCTTGTTGGTCATCCCAGAACATTGCCTTGGGCATTGGTGGCACACCTTCTCTATGTATTGACATTAGTTTTCCTTTTTCCGTCAACTGATGAATGTTCCCAGGGTTCGTCCAGTTACACACATATATGTATCCCATTCTGTCTACAGATATACCTGTCGGACTGGTAAGGTCACTATGACGGTACATGAATTTACGTGTGCCATCCATAATATCAAATGCATAAACACCATGGTTGTTAGAATAATCACCAGCAAAACATGAAATGTAGACCGTGGAATCATCAGAACTTATATCCAAGTAACTAAAAGTGTACCCTCCATATTCACAGATATTGCGAACGGTGTTGTCATGTTCTTCTTCATGGGTCACGAGGCTCCAACAAAGCCAGCATTTCCCGGTTTTGTCCTTCTTTCTACCACTCACTGCAAGTTTTTTTCCAGACTTCAAAGCTCTTACTCCATAACAGCAATCAAAATCTTTTGCTAAATCTAATGTCCTCACGGTTCTGATGCTTGGAGAAGGACTTGTGAAATTAACTGAGAGGACTTCTATGTAACCAAACCCAGTCACTGCTACTTGGGTGTCTCTCCTGTTCATCAGACAAACATCGCTGGGTCCTGACTGTAGTGTATCTGATTTTGCCAATAACCTTCCATCATGCTGACTGTATAGACGGACAGTGCATTTTCCACCATCTACAACCATCAGCACATCTGCAGACAATACCACAAAACCGATGTACTTGGGGTCAGGTTGGGCTGCAGCAAAACAAAATCAAGCATAAATACAGAATTTGTTGGTATGATTAGGAAAATACTAGAATGTACAATTATATATAATATAATACTAGAATGTACAGTTATATATAATATATATATATATTGCATATATATTGCATATATATATATATATATATATATATATATATATATATATATATATATATATATATATATATATATATATATATATATATATATATTGCAAATCATGGCAGATGATTGTACTTTCTAGAGCTTTGGATCCAGCAATTGATCTCTTATGTCAGAGAATGAGTAAGTTAAATGCAATAAACGGACAATTAGCAGTGTTAAACTAGATTTTTGGCTAGCCTGAGCGCTTTCGAATCTAAATGAAGCTTTTTCTAAAGCAAATACCAAATTGACACTAGAGAAAAAAGCTAGACATATCGTTCAGTTTACAAAACTTTGCTTATACAGTAATTTAACAGTTCTGTATTCGTCTAGTTTATTTCAACTTGATTCTGATGCTGAAAAAATATTTTATATCGACCTAGCATTGGATCAGTTATCTCGCCAACTGTTATTTTATGTAATTTTATGCTACGGCAATTTATATGACGGATATTGAATTGTTATAGTAACATATATATAATATTTGGAGACTAACGCGCAAATTTAGATAATTATTTAAAATAAAATATGTCTCTAAAACAGATACAACACTTTTTAAGCCTCTTTGATTATTATGTATGATGCATTCACACAGAACAACAATTTAACTGTTTCTGATTCATTCATTATATTCAGGTCATTTAGTAAATTAACGCTAGTTTAGGAGTTAAAGTAATAAATTACTTCAGAATGTAGCAGATCATTGGTATTCAGAGATGTGTTTCTTAATTATTTATCTGAAATTAATAACATGCAACTAATTGTAATCTGTTCAATCGCAAGTTTTACGTTCAAGCTAATTTGTGATGTGTACGGTCCACATCCACTACAAAAATTCTAATGTTTTCTGATATGAACCCTTGTGTGCAACACGAAATACTGGAAGGTTTAGAGGTCACTGGAAATCACACTTACTTCAAAGATTGTAAGCGTCCCTTTTGTGTAACTGTCGTCGGTTTTACATCACCAAATTTTATCTTTCTTTTTTTATATTTTATTAATTTTCGCCAATAGATGTGACCAACATTAAAAAGAAAAACAAACGTTTGTGACTTGTACTCGAACCATGAATGAAACGCCTTGTTTTTCAGGTAGGGAACGGTTTGGAAAACAAGCAAGTGACCACTTACTCAGTCGGCTAATATTGAACAAAATACGATCTTTTAAATTAATAATTATGACATTATTGTGAATGCATACAGTACAGTACAATGGGAAAGCAGATACAATGATTAAATAGTTTAGGTCTATCCATTTTTTTTTTTGCTTGTCCACTAGAAATTTGGAAAGATTTTGCCGATATTAACAAAACAGATTTTGTTATACTCAGGGTAGATTAAAGCTTGTATTAATCTCACTTTGACTTTTAAAGGGCTAAATTAAATCAAAGTAGTTTGTTTATATCTGATTGTTAAGGCACTGTAAATATATTTTGATTTGTATCTTCACTGTTTTTCTCTTGCTTATGTCTTACATTATCATGCTTGTATAATTTGATCATCATTCGATATGGCATTATTGGTTAGGAATGATGCACTATGCATCCTCATGAAAGTATATAAACTCGGAAGATTTCGTGGATTATTAGTCATTGGTTTGCACATTGTTGGTGGCTTGCTTGACATAACGGACACAAGTAATAGAAGTTGTGACATGAACCAGGATAAAAAAAAACAAAACCGGCATATGACATACCACTGCACAAAACAGCTTTGGACTATTTGCATTTATGAAGCCATTATAATGTAATGCCAACTATAACTGAAAGGCGTGAGTTATTGTGTGGTGACGAGTGGTCCTTGAGCTATCCAAATGTTTCTCCTAAGTCATATACGCAATATATTCATAGCACTGCCTATGAATTTCCTTTGGATGGTACTTTAGATGTTGATATGGCATACCATCTTCAGTCAGAAGACTCATATGCAACTTATTGATGCATTTCATGCACCTCTTAGCAAAGAATATGGAAGACTGTACATAACACGAAATACAGCAACCAATGCCACATTTTCAGATGCAATTAATCTGACAAATAGTATCACTAAACCGATATATTTTAAAAACTTTTGTTCCTTCTTTACAAAATGATCAAGGAGCAAACCTTATGTCTGGAAGTTTCCAGAAAGTTATGCTTAAATTGGGCATACAAATCGGGCTATCACATTGAACTAAAATGGGATTTAGAACGATTTCACCAAACTTTGAAGAGTGTGATTCTTCATATTGCTTGGAATAAAGAAAAGACTGGGATGAGTTTGTGATTGTATTTTCTTTTACTGTTGTTTTCTGCTGGCAAATCATTTCTAGAAACATTTAGCTTTAGTTTTAGTTCTGGACATTCCATCCGTGGGCCGTTGAAGTTGTTAAAAGAGACTCTTCTTTCAAGTGAAGATTATGAAGTTGTTCTTTGTGACTGTGTATCTGATTTCAAATACAAGTGTCAACACTTGCACAGTAGCAATAATTAATCTTCATTTTATTCATCAAGATATGAAATCAAGTTCTGCAGAATTACTAAGGAAAGACGTTTTCAGACTGGTAATAGAGTTCTGACTCTTCTCCAAACAGTACAATTTGTTTCACGCTCAGTATTATTACCCCATCACACTCAGTATTATTACTCCATCACGCTCAGTATTATTACCCCATCACACTCAGTATTATTACCCCAAAACAATCAAAATTAATTAAATGCTTTAAGGTGTAATTAAGTTAAAATTTTGGGGAGCTGAAATAAAGCAACTTCTAATATAAACATATTAGCAGATTAATTTGGTAAGGATAGCCATGTCTAACTTTAATAAATTGATCTATACATATCATATCCCATACATGGAAAATTGAAGAGGCGAAATGCAATCGGATTGTAGTGAATTTGGTTTAAACAGTTTTCGGAAATATTAAACAAGCTAGATCCGGACTTTTCGTATCAACAGCCACAAGAAAAGTGAGAATTAAATCTGCTATTATTTTAATTTGAAAATAGATTTCCAGATGATGCAAACGAACAAACAAAATATACCATGACCTTTAAAATGTAGAAGCCGAAGTTAATTTTATTCTGAACTCTCAAAGCTTATCAGCAAAAAGCACCTTATATAATTTGAGAGTATGGGTGGATATTTTTGGAAATTTTGATTAATTGTTTTATAATTGTTGAACTCCTGACCAACTTATTAACTAAGAAAATCAAGTGTTATTAATCTCGGGGCTGATGTCCAGTTAAAGATCACGATAAAGAGTGCACCATATCCGTTTGCTTTGCAATGACTGTGATGTTCGGGTCTGTGTTCCGAGTGACATCGTTATGCTTTTAAGTACCAAACCTAAACGAATATAGACTAAATTTACCATAGATAAAATATTTGCTGTATTATCGTCAACCACGGTATGGATTAATAATTCCAGTTTAATTCACAATTATAGTCTGATTATAATTTTTTTTGAGCGTCGGTGGCTTAATTATTAAGAAGTATGATTTGTGACTGGAATAATTCTGGTTCGATGATTATCATAGGAACAGCCCGCATTGGATAACATTGTGTGCTATTAAGTAAGCCTTTTATTTCCATGAACATTATATACCATTCTTGTGGCGATGGACGCCCAACCAGTCCAAAGTAATACATTTCAAAAGTTGTTTGGATTATGTATGTAAATATTTATCAAATACTAATAACTTTGACTATGTTACCAAAAGTATGATATTTGCATTTTCATTCTCATTTAATATTCATTCTCTTTGCATCGTCATTTTTTTATTTTTCGTCAAGTTCGAACAATGTAGGACCTGCATGCAAAACATTTTTCCATCTCCTCCTTCAAATGCAGACTTCTAACAAGAACAACGATATAATCAACAACAAAATTAATAATCGTCTTTGATACATCTTGCTAAAGAAGATAAATCATCCATATAAATTGGAGTATCATAAGATTGATGTATATTACATAATTGTATCTACATTGAATCTAGTGACTTTTACGTATGCGCAAATAATGTTTTGAAAGTTTTAAAAATGCCAGTGTCAAAGAAAACATAAGAATATGTTCTTAAAAAAGATCTTGTTGCCGTGTGATTGGAAAAGGTGCACAAACTATATTTAATTTCGTGTGTGACTAGAATTGCCGGACATATTATAATTAATATCTTTGTTGTATGACTGAAAAAGGAACACATTGCATTTAATATCCATTTTATGTATCTGCATTGGGCAAACAAATTATATGTAACGTCATTTTAAAGATCAAATTCATTTTTGCGTTAAAATTGCCTGAAGACGTCATTGTGACGCAACATTTTTTATGAGTATTAATATGAGCTCTGATAGTCACAGACAATTCTTTCGTAAGTAAAACAAATAATTAATATTCATTTGACTGTTAAGTAATTATTTAGCGCTAAAATGATGTCATTGTCCACTAAAGATTTTGTGTCCTTCTAACAAACTGATTTTCCTGCACGTTTTATTATTATTATTATTATTATTATTATTATAATTATTATTATTATTATTATTATTATTATTATTAGTAGTAGTAGTAGTAGTAGTAGTATTATTATTATTATTATTATTATTATTATTATTATTATTATTATTATTATTATTATTATTATTATTATTATTATTATTATTATTATTATCATTATTATTATTATTGTTAATGTTGTTGTTGTTGTTTTTGTTGTTATTTTAGGTTTTAAAGCTATCTTTTCAGCACGAGAAGCTACTAGCTGGCTTTCTCACATACCTACGTTAGCCGATTATATTGTTACAAGGTATTAAAGTAGGTCTATGTACACATTAAAGGTATGTAAGACACTTAATAGCAAAACAGATTGAAATCCAATGTCCGATTTTAATTTATTGAATAGTGTATTTTGCATTTTCGAATTTAGATGCAATGATGCATGTGATAATACGATTTTACGATGGATGTGATAAAATAATGCACTGATGGATGTGATAATATGATACACTGATGGATGTGATAATATGATACACTGATGGATGTGATAATATGATACACTGATGGATGTGATAATATGATACACTGATAGATGTGATAATATGATACACTGGTGGATGTGATAATATGATACACTGATGGATGTGATAATATGATACACTGATGGATGTGATAATATGATACACTGATAGATGTGATAATATGATACACTGGTGGATGTGATAATATGATACAGTGATGGATGTGATAATATGATACAGTGATGGATGTGATAATATGATGCAGTGATGGATGTGATAATATAATACACTGATGGATGTGATAATATGATACACTGATGGATGTGATAATATGATACAGTCATGGATGTGATAATATGATACAGTGATGGATGTGATAATATGATACAGTGATGGATGTGATAATATGATACACTGATGGATGTGATAATATGATACAGTGATGGATGTGATAATATGATGCAGTGATGGATGTGATAATATGATACACTGATGGATGTGATAATATGATACACTGATGGATGTGATACTATGATACACTGATGGATGTGATAATATGATGCAGTGATGGATGTGATAATATGATACACTGATGGATTTCATAATATGATTCACTGATGAGTGCGATAATATGATGCACTGATGGATGTCATAATATGATAAGAATTACATATAAATTACTCGTGTATCACATACTGTGTTCCAGCTCCAGAGTCCCAATATGATCAAGTTTCCACTCCTCTGGTTTTCCTCCTGCTGATGCCATTATATTGTTCTAACTTAATACAAGGTATACAGTGCATCGGCTCTAAGCTGAGTTGTTCACCTGACCACGTGTCACACTGAGGGAGTGGCTGTAAATGATAGCAATACAATTCTAATCAAATTTTTTTCATGAATATTAATAATATCAAATGTACAAATTATTATACGGAATCCAGCTTAATTTTTCTGCCATACACTGTCGCAAGGAAATATGTTAATAAAACATGATAGTCAGTATCAATCTACATTATTTACTTGTATGTCTTAAGACGTTACGTTTGGAACGATATCTCTTTTACTATTAGCTTTTGTAAATATTCCAATTTATCTAATACTGGGTTAATTGATTTAAAAATATTATACTGATTTACACAATAAGATGAACAAATTGCGCCAACAATTCTAATTCTCAGATAGGTATTTATGTGAATTTATTAGGAAATAAGAATATTGTTCTTGCTTTTAATAACACTAATATAACAGTGATACAATTTACTTGTGAAAACGACATTTGTGCGTTTATACAATGCGAGTGCAAGCCAAATACAACACTTTTACCCACTATATACAATAAATCCTGACTGGATTGTGAGAATTCAAAAAACTTGTATTATTTACAAGTCTGGATGGGACAATGGTGTAGTCAAGCTAAGTGATTAAACCTGTTAATATATGTTTGCATTTTGCCAGTGGAAAGGTTTCATTCCTTCATTTGAATCAATAATTTTTATATAATAACTTCGTCACATTTGAGCCATGTTCACGAGCACTTTCAGGTTTTGTGACCTTTGTTACTGTCTTCACAAATACATTCAGTCTTTATGAAGTCCGTCACACTCTTCATAAACACCTTCAAAATTAGCGACATTTATCAGTTGTCATAAATACCATCAGTACTGGTGATATTAGCCTTCGCAAACACCTGCATTTTTCTTTGTAAAAGTTTTCAGCTTTCACCCCAATCTTAGTGACGTTTGTCGGTTTCTACAAACATCTTCAGTTCTTGTAACGTTTGTCACATTCTTCAAAAAAACTTCATTTTGAAACAGTTCATTTTTATTTTTGTCAAACATTAGATTCGTGTTTTAAATATCGACCTTCAGAGCATGTTTTAAAATATATTGCTCTAATTTACGTAATTAGATTACGAATCATTTTCATTCCTTAGAGTAAACTTTAACTTCATCTTACAGCTAATCATGGTTCAGATTTAGATTTATATTGAAAAATATTTCACAAATATTTGCAAATAAAGAAACAATTATAAACAACGAATACAAGGCTAAAACTAAACTGTGAACGGTCAACCAGAGCACAACAGAAGAACTTGTAAACAGCACAACTACATGTCAAAATTGTACTTCCATATTTATCCAATCCCACAAATGTTATATCTGAGATAATAAATATAAATGCTATTTCTAATTGCATCATCTGCTATATTACATCTTAGAGTTATATAAGTGACCGTCAATTAACATTATGTATTACTTTCAAAATCAATAGTCTGAGTGGAGTCAAATGGTTGTATTCAATTCAGTTAAGAAGACTTTATTCATTTATTCGTCCATTAGACTTACAAAGCGCTCAGACTTTAGGACTTATAAACTGTTTTGTAAGTATTGTGCATTCATTTAAAACCATTGTGGACTATATAATTGTGACATATAAAGACTATTGGCACATTGAGTTTCATTTGAAATATACGGAACATTATATGGAACATTCTACACTTTTAGACTTACCATGGCAGTGTACGAGAATATAGGATTTCGTTCCCTATACTATAATTTAATTTTAAATTTTTCAATTGTATTTTAGGGAATAAATTACTTTTTACAAAACTTGTCTATCTTCGCTATTTTCTGTTATTTTGGTTGAAAACAGAGTCATGCAAAGTAGAATCTATTAAACCAGAGCTACCTGTAGGATTCCTATACAGCTTTTTAGATAAAATCTTAATTGCCAGGATAAAAAATGTTGAAAATTTGAACTAAAGGCAAACATGAATGGAGCAAAAATTTTAAGCAAATCAATACAGTAATTAAGACTGTTAGCTATATTGCTCAGTTTGCTAATAACAAATAATTTAAGAAATATAATTTGTTATTTTCTTATTCCGATATGAATTCGTAAATTAATGATCAAGAAATTTAAATTATTCATAGTTGCATTAATATTAATACAACTTGAACTTATGACAAACAATATCAGTTTACCTCATCAAAGTTTTTTTGGCCAGGATAAATGCAAAAATAAATATTAAATTGACCTAGTGAATAAATAATCATGCGAATTATTTCATGTTGCTATTTACATGTAATTAAATTACTTGCGTGTTAGTTTTTAGTTTTGTTTCAAATTTATTTTTATTTTCAATGATTTCTATCGTAGTGATAGTTTTCATCGGATTCTAATCTCTTTCTCGAAAAATTAACTTGACGCCATTAGATTATACAAATTTTTTCAGCACTATTTTTAACTCATTCTGGTTTATATATATTGCAAACACTGAGCGGAAATGATTGTCCTATTAACAACGTGTTTTTCGGCCCACGTGTTAGTTGAGTTGTAAGCAGCCTTTCTATTTTTAATTTATTTTCAGTGCAAGAATTTGATTCGTAAATAGGGCTATTCTAAATAAATGATACATGACATTTCTTATATGGTGCTGTTCAAATTAGCTGTTACTTCGCCTGTCACGTGAGCAACCATGTGATCTAAATACGAGGCTTAAAACAGAAAAATTAAAAATAAATTAATACAGTCTTAATTTGTATATCTCAGAGCTGAAGGTGTTTTATTGGTAAAACCAGATTGTTTCGAGGTTCATCTATGTTTTGGAATTTATTTATTCATTATCTAGAAAACTATACAAGTTATTAGTATTTATAAAACTTCTGGGATAAATATATTCAGTGGTATTTTATACTGGAATTCTAAACAGAAACATAATGAACTGTGATACAATCGATAATCTGTATAACAATCTCATCTGAAGTTATCGACTCCATCAATAACCCTACAGATCATGACAATTGTACTTGACACACAAATACTCCTTTGTCAATTAGCAGATTTTTTATTTCCTATATATTATATATTTATATATTTCCTCTCAGCAGATATTTTATAGGAAGCCATCTTAGTCTTGTGCGGTTGTTACCTCATTTCAACTAGCACATCTTATAAGAATAAAAAGTCTAATAAGACTGATCAGAAACCATTTACTTTTCCTACGCAAAATTTACTGCTTTTAGTTGAAAATGCAACATAATCAAAACATAGCTTTTCCAAATGCACGTGTTTATCAATAGTCAATATCACGGTTATATAATGACAGCAATACATTTTCTGGGTCAAGCAAACTTCAGTCTGATTATCGTCCGGAAAATTATTAACCATTCATTTCTTAAGGATGCATATCACTTATTAGTGATTCTGCCAACTCTATTAAAATATTAAAGAGCACATTAACTTTCCTGAGTCTTGTTTATCAGGTACATGTCCTTTGTCAGAGAATTCGTCTTCACTTGAAATTGTTCTTGTTCAATTAGAAGAGTACTCCTTCTTTCGAATTCCACAGTACGCCTTCTTTCGAATTACACTCCATAACGTCAATTTGTCTCTAGAGTTAATTTCACAACCAATAGGAATTGTGTATCGTGTCATGACTAACAATGTTATCAGCTGACGTAGAGGATACAAGCCATGGTGATGAGATGCTTTTGAAAAATCATCGGCGTCCCATTCAAAGAGTGTGTCACCAATGAAGAGATACGGCTAAGGATCAGACAAGCCATTGGACCTCACGAAGACCTCCTGAGCAAGTGAAAAATATAAACTGCAGTGGTATGGGCATATATCAAGATCATCAGAACTTACCAGGACAATCATGCAAGGCACACTGCAAGGAAAAAAATGAGAGGCAGGCAGAGACAGAAGTGGGGAAACAAAATTTGAGGGTAATAAGCTTATCTATGAGCGACTCATTGAGAAAGATAAAAATCGAGAGGATTGGGGAAAGCAGATTGTTCGGTCTTGTGTGGTGCCCCAACGTTCTACCAGACTACGGGGCTTATGATGATGACGGTGAATAGCCATTGGAGCTTTGAATTCTTTCAAATTTGTATCTATTTATTTATTGATAAACAAAGACCTATATAGAAGTATAATGAGGTTAATCCATTTGAGACTGTTGGGTTATTTTGGATCAAAACGTTGATCATGCCTAAAGCGATATACCTGATTTCTTACAATGGTAGAGCTGTGTTCATTACTAGAGCTGTGATCAAAAGAGCTCTTGGAAGTGAAGATGATCAGATTATTATTCCTTTGGCTGATATATTTATTCATTTAAAAGATGTTAATCATTGGGACCGTCTTTTCACCACTCATTCACTTTTTCTAATCAGGGTGACAAATGGCTATCGCTTTCTAGTCAGATTCCTATATCTCCTGTTTGTATTAGAGGGACAGAATATAAGCTGATTCCGTAGAGATACCAACTTGCTATTTTGTAAAGAATTGGGTCAATGTGAGAAAACGAAAACCACCTGAAGTAGCCACCGGTGATGTGTGGTCAGTGACCTAAAAAAATTGTTTGTTTTTTTCTAAGTTGTATAGACTTATTTTATCCCATAAAGCTTTCCTGTTTAGTCATTTAGGAGTAAACAAAATCTATTACATGATTTTGAATCATTTTTATTGAAAGTTATTTTTCAAAAAAAGTAGCAGATCTTGTTTAATTTGTCAAATGGCCAGTTTCTTTGCAGTTGAACTAGTTATGGTTATTTTCGTTTAACCAGTAACCTTCCGTACATATCATTTTGGACCATTAAACATTCATGGTGCATCATTTGCCTAGACAGGAACTTTAAACAAGAGGTAATTTCATTCATATGATGTTTGTAGAGAGTGGCATGTTGGAAAAAATCAAGGATCAACTGGTAAGCTTCTTCTTCCAGGATTGAATGAGCTGTTTCCGTACGTTATTTTTTGCTTGCAAAGAGTAATCGCCTCTCTGATTATTTAATCTCGTACTTATATACCTATTTCGAGCAAAACAACTTTTTAAACATATAGATCTGGTCGTATTGATGCCTTGTTACAAATCCTCAGTTGCATGCAATAGGTGTCCGATAATCGCCGGATTGTCTCTCTGGCCAATCCAATGAAGAGCACACGAACCGCGTTTGGAAAAAAATGTTACCATGGTTGGGCGCCGAAGATTCATAGACACAGAGAAGTCAATCACATTTTGTTACGTCATGCTGAATTTATACACAATTTTTCACATCTTTGTATTGTGGGCGATAATATATATATATATATATATATATATATATATATATATATATATATATATATATATATATATATATATATATATATATATATATATATATATATATATATATATATATATATATATATATATATATATATATATAAGAAGCTGGTGACCATATCTTACAGCACCCTCCATTATTGAAAGAGATCACCAATTGATAAAAAGTAATCATGACACAAATTATGGGTTGGTCGAACATGGCCGTCAGAACATAAGCTATTGTAGACGTAAATTCCCTCAACAAGGGAAAATTCCATGGATAGTTTGATGTCACTAAGAAAGATCACAAAACTAACAAAGTTTCCGTTAATTTTGCGAACAAACAAAACACGCAATGGCCGTTGTACATGTTGTCAGAATGTAAACAGAAGCTGAGCCAGTATCCTCCAAAGGGTCAACAAATCTCACAGATGTGCTCATGCGTATACATCCAGGAATATGGATGGGGCAAAGAATTTCCTGGAGCTGCTGCTTCATTATTAACGAAACATCACGTGGCGGTTAGTCTTGGACATGTCTGCATACATTTCGACAGGGCAATAGGCACAACTGAACCATGTTCGTGATGGACAATTATTTGGGCACCAATTCTTGTAATAATTGCTAATGAATTATTACACAATGACAAGTGAATGGGAGACTCCGCATCGGTTCGTTATAGCAGTATCGAATAATTAAACAGAATGAGCGATCAGCTAAATCGATGCCCACACGAACATATTAATATAGGTATTTAATATTGATACTATACTCTCCTTTTTAAAGAAGTAACAGTAAAAGTAAAAGCAACCAGCTTTGTACAATTCGATAGTCAATTTATTATCCAAGAACACAGAGTGAAAATGTAGCGAAAAGGAACTTACAATATTGCGAATTAAATCCAAAATAATCATTGAACTACAGACGCAAGTCCAAATAATTCATATTTCTGAAAAAAACTTTAGTAGCAGACAAAATTAAATTCAACGCCGAAGGTGTTGATGTGCCTATGGTAGCTTCAAAGCGTTGCAATGCCAACAGTGTTTTCCTAAATACAGTTACATGATTGCAGTGAATGTCTCTGTCCAAGTATATTTTTAATAGAACTCTGTAATTTTAGAGACATAAAAATAGCTTGAGTTAAATCATTTGAAGAAATAAATTCCATCCTTAAATGAATTACTGGTCAAAACAATAATATGAATTAATTGTTATAGATTATAAGGCACGATTTATCTCAGCGAAAAGAATATTCTTCAGACTGACCTCAGGTTACAACTGACATTTTCTATTTTAAAATAATAACATTCTGGAAAGTTCATATTCTTTACAAGGCAACATCTTAGTTATATCTAAATGTTTATTGCAAAAATTATAATACAGCGTTTAGTATATGCAAGCGCAACTGTGATTTACTATAGAAATCCTAAAGACTGACTGGCTTTTGTTCTCGTGTCGTTGAAAAGTCAGTGATATCCATGTTGTATAATATATAATAAATAATACGAATTTCTACCGTGTTTGATGCAGTGCATCCACCCCACCTGTACATTAACAAGAACAATAATAACAAAACAATAAAAAGGGTGCACTTATAGGCAAGTGTGAAATTTGGTGCAAAAGAATGTTTAAAAAATTCGTCTATCAGTGGTGGTGATTACGCTCTTTCACTGGGAAAATTAAATGGGTTTCATAGGCTAAATACATTGTGAGAAACATCTACCTGGATACAATATTTGAGGTTCTTTAACTCGACTTGATATTCAACTTGACGAACGAGACGAACCAAAACATGGAGTGCAACTAATAAATGCGCTTAAAAATCGAATCGCATTCATAATGTTGAGTATAGGGATAAAGATTTTTAGCAGCGACATATTGCAGGAGTGAAGTCAAAATAAAAATACAAAAAAGAATAATTCTTTCGGAGAAAAGCTGCCTAGCTTCCTAGAAAACTCTGCAATGAAGGTGAAAATTTCTGGGTTCAGGTAATTAATCAACTAATTATGAAAATAATGAAATTGGTTTATTATTTTCCAATGCAAGATTGCAGAGGTAGAGCAGCAATTAGTAAATGCTTGTTGATGAAGCAGGTGTCTCATATTCTGCTGCTGCAAATTGCTTAGCACGACAGGCAACAAGGCAAATCGTAAGTTTCTTTTTCCAAGAATATAACCTTAACATCAGTCACATCAAAGTAAACGACAATTTGATTTTCACGGGATTCGATATTTTCTTTCTGCAGTAATGTCAATCAATTCGTAAATAAGGTATTACATTAGCTTTATCTTTAGTTCACCCTAATGCCAAGGACATTTCCATCAAGTCTGAATAATAAATGTTTAATTTTTAAATTTATTACAGAGCGAGAGTCTGGTTCTTAAAAATATTCTTGCTACAAGACGACTATCGCACAAGAACCTCATGATATTTTGGTTGAATATAATACCCTTTTTGAGAGCTTTCTAGCTAGTTGTATATTTAAAGCTTGAGAGCTGAAGAGGTTTCAATTATGGAAACCAGATTGTTTTGAAGTAGAAATTTAATAATCTATTCTCTAGAAACCTAAACATGTGTATTTTTAAATAAATCTTTGGAGAAAGATATTCAGTGGAGATTTATTCTAGAGTTATACTGAAACATAAACTGTAATTCAAATGAATAGTTTTTGCCATTTGTGCATGAAACACATATGACTTCATCGCCATCAAAATTGGAATGTCCTCGAGATTCGAACCTGGATTCTAATATAACTATTTCATGATAGGTCTTGTAATTTTCATTCTTAGGATTAAATGTATTTTATTCACAAACCGTAATTCGAATTTTCATTTTCTTTCATTCTTGTCATTGGAAATAAATTATTCCAAAATTTACAAAACTTTTTAACTTCACTCTTTTCTCTTGTTATTATTGTACTAGTCCACCATGTATCAACTAAAACTGAAGTATAATTATACATATAATAATTCGAGCAAACTATAAATAGAAGTGGCTCATCATTTGTTAATCAGTTACTTGTAACAAAACTAGCGTAGATGAAATCCATGTAATCCACAGGCAATGTATTCGGAGAGGGAGTCTAGGACCAAAACAAACATGTTTACAGTATGGTCTTATGGTCACAGGAGTAACTCAGTTGTGTGTGCAATTTTTATGCTATGAAAGACAGAGAGCTACAACGACACTATGCTGAAAAAAATATTACCGACGTAGTCGAATCTCCCATAAGAAATATCTAGCCATAAGACACTCTAGCCATATTTTCGACTCAATAACAAAATAATAATTTAGACTAATAAGATAATAATACAAACAAGGCACAATGAATTTGTAACACATCACATCATCCCAAATTATGAAGCATCTTGTGAAGGTACAATCACGAACTGTCAATTAAAAGAAACCAGTCAGTTCTGTCCATAATAATGGTTTTTGCATGTTTAGTATCGGAATAAATGTCAATGGCTCAAATAGATGTATTTACGAGTGTTTTCATTGATCAAAGATGGATTCATAATATTGATTAAGATTGAACTGGTTATACTTTAAATAACTACAGAGTAAGAAATGTAAAAAAGTGGCGACGAAATATTATTTCCATCGACATATACGACTGGCAAATATTTTGATCTTAATCGTGCTTCGATACATCGTGTCACTCATACTATAACCAAATTGGCATTTTAAAATCAATATGATTAGCGAATAATATTGAATATAAAACACCTCAAAAATTGTGAAGGGAGATAACTCAGTCAAGCAAAGCTCCCTCATGTGGAGTAATAAACCAGTTGTCCCTCTAGCTACTCTGTAATATTACATTAATTCAGAGATTTTTTTATATATATATTTAGTAATTTAATTGTCCGTGTGGAAACTAACTCTCAATGGATCAGTATAATTTGTTACAGAGAAAGATATTTATACACCTTTTGACTACATGATAAATTCAGATCATCAAAAGTTTGTTATACATTACCTTGCAAATTGCAGGTATGTAATATTTAGGTCTTCAATGTATATACAATAGACCCCTATGTACATTTAATAATTTGTTCGTTTGCCACTCAATGGGTTACGCTGCATCTGTGTTTTCGCTGTTTACATCAAATATGCGAACTCCAAACGACATCCGGCAGATTTATGTTTGAAAATAAAATAAATCCATAGTTTATTTATTCAGCATATGTAACTTTATCATAATTTCAGAGGTAACGTCATCATAATTTCTGAAACGTATATTTGTAAGTAAACATAAGTGGTTCAGTCTTAGAGTGGCGAATTCTTATACTCGAGGTGTAGAGGTCTATATAGATTTATGTTTGAAAATAAAATAAATCCATAGTTTATTTATTCAGCATATGTAACTTTATCATAATTTCAGAGGTAACGTCATCATAATTTCTGAAACGTATATTTGTAAGTAAACATAAGTGGTTCAGTCTTAGAGTGAATTCTTATACTCGAGGTGTAGAGGTCTATATAGATTTATGTTTGAAAATAAAATAAATCCATAGTTTATTTATTCAGCATATGTAACTTAATCATAATTTCAGAGGTAACGTCATCATAATTTCTGAAACGTATATTTGTAAGTAAACATAAGTGGTTCAGTCTTAGAGTGGCGAATTCTTATACTCGAGGTGAAAATTGTCTCAATAATCAATGTTATAATTATTGGCAATAACTACAGATACGCAGGTTAAACTATTTGTTCATCTCGCATACATAATTGAAAAAAGACAGATTTAAATTGTTTTATGAATGCAAACTAAAATGATTGTCACTGCTAGTATTATTGTGATGATCGTGACTGTCAACAGCAGCCACCATTGACTGTTGTGACAACGAAAATAACACTGTCACCGTAACTATGGTACCAAATAAACAACATCATGACTGTGTCAATAGGAATATATACATCTCTGACCACAGTAAAATAATATATTATCTTTATATCAGATTATTTTCAGTCCCAATCACATCATAATAATAATAATATTTTTTTTTTATTTTGATAATAATATTTTATTTTTTTTTGGATAATAATATTTACTCAGGACTAGATTATAATAAGAATTTATTGTTTATTCTCAAAAATTATTTATCCGGAATCGAATAATAATATTATTAACTTGATTTTGATAATAATATTCATTCGGAATCAGATAATAGTGATAATAATAATAATAATAATAATAATAATAATAATAATAATAATAATAATAATAATAATAATAATAATAATAATAATAATAATAATAATAATAATAACAATAATAATAATAATAATAATAATAATAATAATAATAACAATAATAATAATAATAATAATAATAATAATAATAATAATAATAATAATAATAATAATAATAATAATAATAATAATAATAATAATAATAATAATAAATAATAATAATAATAATAATAATAATAATAATAATAATAGTTACAAGGACAATAACAAGAACAATAATAATGCTAAAAGTAATAATAATAATAATAATAATAATAATAATAATAATAATAATAATAATAATAATAATAATAATAATAATAATAATATTTATTTTATACTGATAAGACTATTATTCAGAATCAAAGTATAATAACAATATTTATTTTATTGTGATCATGATATTTACTCAGAATACTAAATAAACGTCCTGTATGATCTGCTTGTGAGTAATATAATCAGATTAGTTTTTAACTATATAAGGAATTCCACTGACAATATTGTTGAATTTTGTTTTAATTTCAGAGAGAATTACGTCAACAGCCGCTGGGCTTCAAAACATTATTGGGTCTGTTTCAGTTTCTACGAAAATTCACAAACGTTTGTACGCGATTATAAAATTTATTTATAAATATATACATTCCGTCATTTATTGTTGTAAACGAATGTTGGCGTGGAGATGTTGCTATGGCACCGTTAGCTGATGTGAACTTGTGAACTTGGCCGGTAATTTGTTTATATTCATAATATTGTTACTACTGAGGGCATCGCCGGTTTTCTTAGCATAATAGTTGATTAAATTTTCAGTTTTTTATATCTACCGTTTTCTTTAAATATAACAATATTGTTATTTGTAATTCGTAGAATGATGTCTGTTAACTGGATATTACTTGATTTTAATCGTCCTTGTTAATTTTGAAAAATGGCTACTTCATTACTATCTACGCTTGCCAGATTTATAAGATCATAAATTTCATTCCTGAGATGATCAAGAGTTGCATACGTAGATACATTTGTGGGGTATTAGTCTTAGCTGATCTTCCGTAAATATCTAACATTATATTTTAATGTCTTTCTAAACACTGCACGACGATATATTTTCGTACTTTAGAAGGTGGCACTGATGAACTTGACATAATACATATTGGCGGATACGTACAATTTTGTGTTGGTAATATTTAATACCAGACATTTTCTTTTTAATATTTTTGTGGATCAAGCACGTATGTCAACCAAAATTTTCTGGACCATAGATTTTATGGAGGTTAATTATACAGTATTAACATTGGTTAAGAAGTGTGGTAATGTATTACGCATAAAAAATCTCCACTGAAGGTTAAGGTGTTTAGCTTTTTTTCAGCAGCATCACGAAAGTCAAAATTATACATAGGAAGGATCAACGAAGTTTCCCGTGAAGCCTTAAACCCTTTCCGTAAAACTGGGTTTCCTGGGAATCTTCGACCCTTTCCTTTTTTGGAAGTTTTTATTCCGTGACCTGTTGCATTGTTTAATGTCATCACAAAACCAGCTCCAATAACACCAATTGCACATCTGTTTTTGCAACAGCTGGGATCGCAACGGCAATAAACGCTGGTGTAGCTGCGAGAAGTGGAAATATTCCACCTGGTCTCTTTAATAGCACCCGCAGAAAGATTAAGTCGTATGCCGGTCTTTGATGGTTTGGCTTCATTGATGTGCTTGAGTTCACGTTCTGTGAGTGATAGTGTATTTGAAACACATGTGGTTTCGTCATTTTTTAGTCAAAATTTCTACTCCACAGCCCCCTTTTTGATACTTATTGTAATATTTTGATCTGACCAGGAGTCACACTGTCGTTGACTTGATGATATGACATGTATATAATGTGATGTATTTATGATTTGTAACTTAGCTTTAACAATTTTTTTCAGTCATATCGCTATGTCTGAAGTGTAGCAGTATATAGTGATGTCTTTCACTGGGGCATCATGCCGCAGACATGTAGCATGATGTTCCACGCAGTCACATTATCCTGACACCAGTACAACCAGTCCTGACACTAACCTCTTAATGCTGAGCGTCAAGCGAACCAGCTGTTAGTACCACTTTTGTAAGTCTTTGGTATGACTCGACAGGGGATCGAACCCACAACCTCCTGCATCCAAGGTGGACGCTCTATCCACTAGGCCACCGAAGCGGTTAATATATGACATTTATAATATCATTAGCGATTTAATTACAAGAGCAACAGAGACGATGTCGACTGCGATTAAGTGTTCGATGAGTAAATAGATACGCTATAAAAACTCAAAAAGGACTTAAAAAATAACAATATGAGCTAACCAAATTTAGAGAAATCTCGATCGATGACAGTCTTCGGTTTGGAGTCACTAAAATAGTTTTCTTAGTTTTTGTAGGAACCTATTTTTCCAAACAAATACAATTGAGACTAGTCTGCTCACCCTCTCTGCCGCTACCTGTGATATGCATATTAAGTTAGCATACTGCAAGCAATTGATTGCTTAAACAGTTCCTGAGATTTAAACATTGAAATTTAAATATAATGAAATTAGAAAACCAACTGGTAGAAACATTACAAAAGAGCACATCGTTGCAATAATTTATTTTTGACTAGAATGATTCGAACACTCTCTTATACACCTTTATGTGAAACAAACTACTTCTTATTCGGTCTCGGAAGGCAAACAATGGTTACAGTCTTATTCAGCAAATAAGTGTACACAAATCGATTTCGTTGCATCATAATATTCCAAAACCTTTTAGTCTAACTATGCATTTTTTTGGTTTGATTCGTTAGCAATTTTCTTTATTTCCTTAAATTATTGCCGATCCTGTTCTTTTTAAACTTTATGGTTAACACTTTTCTGGACACTCAGTGAGATTTGCAATTCCCTTATCAATCATGCTCTCCTTAAGGAGTGCCAATTATATTGCCATTCAACGGCATTAATGCGGGCTTTTATCATTGCCCCAACGAGCTATCTTCTTTGTCTGAGTGAAAGATATTTGTCTCTGCCCAAACGCAACTCTTCGGTCCTTTTAAACGTCTATGAATGGCTTTCCTGTTAGCTATTGTTAATATATTAAGGTTAACTTTTCAACAGTCAACAATTTGATTTCGATCTTCTTCTGAGCAGTTTATATTTATCTGTGTACAATTGTAACTCAGTCTTCTCAAACATCTTTGTGTCATCTTCTTGACTGTTGAGATTTACTTATGTTAACTCCTCAATACTGTCACAAATATATGCATGAATTTCCTCTTATTAATCTTTTTAAACTTCTCAATCCTGTCATATATCTATATATGATCTATCTTTGAACATTTGGTATGTAATGCTGTTCAATATCAACACTTCCTGTTAAATAACTATCTTATGCTTTTTTATGTATTGTTAAATTTATAAGTCGAACAATCTCTTTGCTATTATTTGTTTCACCTTTGTTCGTTGCGTTAATAAATTCTAGATCTATTGCAATACTTTTACACCTAGATTCTTGAATGATATTATATAACCTAACTTTTATGATCTACAAACAGTATTCAGCTACATGTGTGAAGATGTTGTCAGCATTTGAAGTCAGTTCAACATTTTGCATTTTATATGTTCACATGGGACAATTTGTTTGATTTCCTTCGTTAATTTGTGATTTGATGAGATTTGGATATTTAACGAAGCTTTAAATATATTTCAGTAATAACGCTACGATATCTGCAGTGTAGAATTTTATACACATGTCTAACACGGAAGAGTCATGCCGTTGACATGTTGCATGATGTCACACCCAATCCATTTTAGCTAGCCAAACTTCCGATAACCCTATTTACAACATAGCATATCGAGCTGATATATCTGTATCTGTGTTTAATGTCAGCGAATTTCATTTGATGCGGCGGCAAGTCACCACATCCAAACAAAATTAAGTTCTTCAAATGTGAAGATTATTCCTATGTGATTGAGACAAGTGGGGACACAATTTGAATGGACTGATAAATATGTAATTTGCAAGAGTTGCTCTCTGTGTGCACAAATACCTTTCACTCCAATACACCTGTATTGTCTTCCTTCTGATACATAGTCATGATTTCGATGTTAAACTTACACAGTGTCCATTATAGGTAAATTGCAACCACAGTTTTCAGCGGGTGTACAATACACCACGCTATTGAGTAGTTGGCATTATATAATAAGGGGGACAACACATGAAATCCAATTGATGTCACGCTAGTACAAAACAACGATATAGCTGTTCGATAAGCCAAGGTTTAAATACGGTCTCACTGGATAGTTTTGTATTTTGACACCTCTCTAATTTTTAAGGTAGAAGGCATGAACCGAGTCCCTAGCTTTTATATATTCACACAAAAGCTACTCTGCAATGTGGTTGGCTTCGTTGGTGACTGCCTATCAGAGTTAGACTAGCACTGGAGATCAAATGGTTAACTTGGGCAGTAAATGGACAGCCGACCTGGCTTACGTATTTATGTATATCTGGTACAGAAGTAAAAATCTGAAAATCGAGATGGTTGAGGGGTGATGTTAATTTGTTATAGTACTAGCGAACTTTATTCATGCTTAAGGCACATGCTGATTCTTTTAGTCGCCTTGTCTCTGGAAATTATTCAACAATATTCTTAGTGTTGGTTCAGTATAAAAGCCACCAGTTGTGTATGAAATTAGCCTGATTGCCGTAGCCAAAATCTAAACTACATGCTTTGTACAAAATTCATTAGCTTTTTTCTCATTTGTATCTTCAGTGTAAAATTAGTTTCATTTTTCTGCAATAGGTCATTGTCAGATGAAAATTCACCAGATAAACTGTCCAGTGAGACAAATGGTTATTTTAGCCTTTGCTAGTGAAGATGCACTCAGTCACATTATCCTGACATCAGTCTGACCAGTCCTAACACTAACGTCTTATTGCTGAGCGCCTAGCAAGGCAGATCTTAGTAACGTTTTTTAATATTCTTTGGTATGACTAGGCTGGGGTTCTTTTTCGCTTTCGGGTGTGTTTTGCTCATTCGTAACTCAGACTGAGTTTTTAAATAAAGACTAGTATGTTATAATATGAAATTTGCGGAATAAAAAAAATCCTTGAAAAAAATGCAAGTTCACAATTGTCAATGTTTGGATGATTGTCAGCGTCCGTGTAGTTAGTTCACCTTCGGAACGAGTCATTGTTGTAAATCTACGTTCAACTATGTTTTCATTGTTTTTACTACTAAATTTAAAATATTTAGAGAAATATAACTTTAGTTCATTATGTTTCTTCTTCATGACGTGAACAGCTTTTCTTCTTTAGCGTCCTTACAACCACCACCCCATTCGGTGCAGAGAATGACATTGTTTACATCCCTTCTGTGCAGTGCCAGATTGCCAAATATGCATGGTAACATCGTCCTATGTGCCCCACGCCTTTTAGGGGCCCTGCGACAACTAATCAAAATAATATTGAATTCATTTGATCTTGACGTATTAGGAGATAATTTTGAGGGCGGCCTGAAGATTTCGACTCCCTAAAGGCATCCGCAGGGTTTAATCCGGCACATATTAGGTGCAGCTGAATCATGAAAATAAAACTATAGTTATTTTACTGAAATAATCTATGCAATTTTGTGCTAGACCAACCAGTTAGTGCTATCTCATAATGGTTAATACATTTACTGGATAAGAATTCCTACAATATAAACAACATTAATGTGGGTTTGTATTCATTACACTATAACAAACTTGTTTACTTAGCATTATAATCATATATAGTTAATTGGTACTTACCAATTGCCCATGAATCTCCTCCCAACGTAAACGTCCTGAATTATTCGGTGCCTCTACTCCTCTAAATTCCCAGGTAATGTTCTTTTCTTATAAAGATACAGGCGAATCGCCCCAGAGAATTTCTTTTGAAATTAACGATAAGCTACAGTAGGGATACAAGGCCGTATCGTGCATATTTGTTTTCTTGCAATCATTTGCTGATTTGACGCTTCTAAATAGGTCAGATAATTTCTCTTGCGTTAATTACAAGAAACGTAATGAAGATATAATAATAACAAAAACAATCGAAGATCAGAGTATTACATGTAGTTTCAACATCTGCATGTTTTCCACTTGTATTATTCCAATCTTTGCATTTGCGATCAACTGGTCTTTACCTTGGAGATTTTGTTGCTAAAACAAGCTACTGCAATGAGGGCAATTTGCTTTAGTTGAGATCTGTATACCACGTATGCCTACCTTGCATTTGCTCCTGTATACCACGTGATACGCCTACCTGGTGTTTGCTCAAGCATATGAAGATATAAAAAATTAATGTTTTGTCAGTGAAGATCAAGCAATTTTAGTCAAATAATAGAGTATAATCAACATGCATGCATATTAAAAGTTGTCCAAGCGGTTCATTCATTTACTAGATAACAGTTCATACAGTTATGGACCTAAGACACATAAATGTTTACTTGTGTTCCTCAATATGAAACACAAGTACGTACCTTTTATACTCATTTCTAGAAGACTGAAAATTGCATAAAGTAAATAATTCCCTTAAATTAAGCTTCACACATTATTTAACATTATCACTGATATGTGTAAAATTCAGCTTTGCCAAGATCAACTGGAAAATGGAAATAGTCCATTGATTATTTGAGATCGCCACCAATATAATACCCTACAGCAGTGTAATAATAATATAAAACATGTTTAAAGAATTCCAATTATATTTGTTTCCTTTGTATATCAGTTGGCACCTGGAACTCTTATGCTGATAATTAAATATATCCAAAAATATATACGGAAAAAAGCATGTAGATAAATATGTAGGTCAGAAAGGGTTATAATGCAGATATACTTAGAAGAGGAAAAATGTGCGTTATGTATATATATATATATATATATATATATATATATATATATATATATATATATATATATATATATATATTTATTTTATTATTTATAAAATCTTGCTTTAAATAGTAAATATTTATGTTATCTTTCTGCTAGAGGAAATGAAAAAGTGACCATGACATTGACTGGAAGATGGAAATGACGCATACAATACATGAAAGAATGTACAACATGTTAACGCTAAGTAAAGGTGATGATGATGATGATGATAATGATGACGATGATGATATATATATATATATATATATATATATATATATATATATATATATATATATATATATATATATATATATCGAAACTCGGTAGAGTACGAATTTAATTTCTCTATCTTGTATAATAGTATTGTTTGTATTAAAATATATATATATATATATATATATATATATATATATATATATATGTGTGTGTGTGTGTGTGTGTGTGTGTGTGTGTGTGTGTGTATTAATAGGGGGTAGTATAGGGACAATGGGAGTTATCGTTATAAAAACACCCTGGGGTAGTATAGCAACAATATGTATGGTAACAAATGGCACAGCCGAGCCTTTATAGCGACAATGGGAATTTTGTATTAGCACACCCTTAGCCTGTATAGCGACAAGAGTTATGAAACAGGTGGCATGACGTCACGGTACTGGACATACGGCAACAGTGTAGCAAGGAGCTGACCTAATTGACTTACATACGAGCAGCTAACACTATGACTCTAGGGAGGGACATATACATATACAGATACATACATATACAATACAGAGAAATATATACATAGAACACAGACATAGAGATATGGCAAATTATTTTTGTTGAAAAGTAGTATCATCACGAGGCATTAAAAGTGGCCCTGAAGAAGTTTGTTTTCTTCTTCTAACTTATCCACTTTTTTTCACCAGCTCCTGATTTTCTCTATAATTCCTTTGTTCTTCTTCTCTTCTTCGGGCATCCAGCCTGGATGACCCATGGCTCTAAATTTAAATTGTATCTTCATCCAGTTTTGATTTAATTTCTCAAAATCTTCATTCTTTTCTTTTTGTTTTTCTTATCCTCCCTTACTTTTGTCCAGGTCTCCCTAATTTTCTTGACCTCTTCTTCAAGTACTTTTTGATCTTGTCTTCGCCTTTTTTAAATATTATCTACACCCTTTTTCACAAAAGCCACATTGTTAAATGGAAGATATCATCCATATAGCATCTAGCTTGGATAACATCATCCAGAATCTGCTTCAAGGTTCCCACTTTGAAGTATTTTGCATTGATGATTCCTCGTACTTTCTCTGCTTCTTTTATGGTTATCAATTGTAACTGCTAACTGGTTACTCTTAGTTTCTTTATCAAGTCCTCATTGCTTGTTAACTTCCATTCTTGGTTACGTTTGTCCAGTTCGTGCGCTCCACGATCCAGTACCAAGTATTTCTTTATTGATTAAAAAACTCCAGACTTCCAGTCATTTTGTATTCCATGCAGAATGGCACGAGGTAAGGTAACGGGTTTTAAGTCGCTTACTGCCCTAAGGCTTATACGACTGATTGCAGTCCCGGGCATAGACTGCAGTCCCTTTAAGAGGGCACTTGGCCTTGGTGCTAGGCCTTTTCCTGACCCCTAGAGGTCAGAGACCCCAAAAAAGACCTTATGAAGCGTATTGTAACAGAGCGTACCGGCTTTCCGCCTCAACTTCCGCCTACCAAAGTCCCCAATGTCTACGTCCACCTAACTTTATCTCCTTTTTATATCTTTTTTTTTTGGTGTTACTTGCTGTATAGATGTGCAGACGTGATGGAAAACATCTCTGTGGTCTTTGTTGATTTAAATCCGATCTGGAGTCGAGTTCGAGTTTTATAGATGGTTATCAATACTAATTAGAGTATATATAGTTATTATAAAGAAAATTAAAATACACATACAGTAAATGTATGTTATAAATAGTTATGATTATTGTTATGATTTAATTATTTATGCTTATAAATAAAGATAATTTGACTAAAGGTAAGGAGTCATAATTGCTAGGGTTCTCATTACAATAGATCTAAATTGGTGTTTTTAGCTTTATTTTTTATAAAAAGTTAGCATAATTCTCAGAATTATTGAATTTGTGACAAAGTGGGGAGCATTGGGCTAATGCTGAATTTCCTGCTTACGTCATTAGAATGCCATATTTGATTGGTTGTTGTAGATTTAATTTTCAATCCTACCCTGGCCCGATATTGAATTTTCTTTATGGGGAAAGCGCGCCTAAATTTCGGCCAATCAAATGCAATCTTAGATTGAAGGCTTACTTATATTGTATTACCTAATTTGTAAGCTGGTTCAATATTTTACCCGGCACGGGGAAGAGAGAATTTTGTCTGGCTGGCGAAACTAGAATAGAATTCAGATATTGATTGGGGATATTTGTGTGATTTTATAATATTGCCCAAGATAAATGTAGTTGAGCACATATTTACTCAACCTCAGACAAAGAAATTGTTGTAACTGATGAAGTTTTTGGTTTAGTCAATTTGCTTTATAATAATTAAGAGAGGGTATATTTAGTCATAGTATGAGTGTTATTTAAGGTAGAATTCAATTTTAGTTAGATTCATTATATATTTACATTGTGTCTAAGATAATAACGACACTTTTAGTTAAGATAAGGTAAGGTAACGAGTTTTAAGTCGCTTAATGCCCTAAGGCTTATACCACTGCTTGCAGTCCAGGGCATAGACTTAAGTCCTTTTAAGAGGGTACTTGGCCTTCGAGCTAGGCCTTTTTCTGACCCCTAGAAGTAGATTGGCACGAATGGTGAACACTAAGGGTTTATATAAGTAAAGCACGTTCGCAATGGAAAACATCCTTCAAACTCACTTCTCATTATAGGGACTAAATTTAGTTTTCGTCCTTCCATCAGTTTTCAATGTTCACATCCGAGATCTTTCTTGACCCATAGACTCTTTTAATTCCTTTATTTTATCCCTCTTGAAGCAACTCCTGACACGTGATTTATAATCAATGGGATAACTGCGTCTTTTAACAAAGTTCCTAACAACAGAGGCGAAAAGGGCAAAAATCCTCCACGTTCTACCAACATCTTTTTATTTTGGCGAATGGGTACTTTTTCTTGGATCATTTGACAAAGGACGTGTCGATGTTTCGCTAAACATTTTGTTTTTGATGTGGAGACAAAGGTATCGTGCCTTTCAAAATATTCAGACAACATTCGCATACGGTATCAATAACATCTTTGGAAGCCGTTTGAATGATTTTTTTTTCGCATGGAAGGAGGAGCTTTGGACAAGACAGACAACATGTCCCCATGTTTGGCTAAACGTGGAGGTAGTCTCTTTCTTTTTCCTTTTCCGTTTTCCTTTTTGGACAGAATAACGTCGATGGTAACGTTGTGCACTTCTTGGTGGTGCCATCTTGAGGTGATTAGCAGCACAAAAAACACTGATCCTAAAATTGACGTCAGGATTTTTTTTTATAATGGAGTGCGTCGCAACTGATTCTCTTTACGTCATATCCACTTGATGACAAGCAACACACGTCGTGGAGGAGTTCGCAAAAGGGCTAAATCTAGCCAATTCTTGGTTGGACATATCCAGTAAACTTTGTAGCACCCTTGATCCCTCTTGGACTTTGATTTTGGGGGCAGGTATTTTGTGAGCAGCGGCTACTGCTGCTAAAGAGGAGGAAGGTATCACTGCTGGAGAGGACGTTTTACGAGACGCATTCTTGTAGGTAGAAATTGTTTTCTGTGGGCTTTTATTTTTCTTTTTCTGAGGTGGTTACTTGGTTTTAACACAGTGGTTCTTTTTCTTTTTTTGAGGCGGTGACCTCGTCTTGACACCGTGGCTTTTTATTTTTCTTCAGGGTACGTCGGGGAGTGACTTGTTTCTTGGCGACAAGTTTGATTGCAGTGAGATCCCATTTTAAGAGAGAACGAATTATGACACCTCCTAGTGAACCTCTACATCCAGGTTTCAAAATAATTTTCTTTTTGGTTTGAGTGTCAATGCGATGATCGGCTAGTTGCGTCAAGGCTAATTTGTTTCTGTAAAAAACCGCTCAGTTTGATGTGAAATCTGAATGATGCCTTGCAGTAATTGACATGCTGTCACCGTAAACCATCGTAAGACTTCTTTGGGACTGGCTTCTAAGACACGAGCATGTATTTGTGGATTTTTTTCGCGAATAATGCCGTACAAGGCACGAATCAATTTAACGGGAAGATGAGACTGAAAGGACGTCATGTTGACGATGTGTGAGACACAATCCAAGTAGTTAAATCTTTGGTGGTTAAATCGACGACGGAGAATGTGTACACGATAGGTCCTCCGTCTTGACACCAGTTGTGAAATAGATCGGTACGAAATAGCAAATAACCGGGGGTGGTGGGTTTTATATCCACGAGTAAATAAGCGTGTGGAGTTTGATTGGAATCTTCGTGCGCATGAGTTAGCAAAGGCGTTCCTAACTGTTTGGCTAAGACTTGCACTTGCGATTTATCTCTAGGACTTTTAAACAAGACCACGGAATGAGCATTAAGACTGATGGTGTAATGGGCTTTGCGTTGTTGAAACAAATGTTGAGAAATGACACTGACATTACGTTGATTCCTTTTGCGTGTAAACCGCAGTTTAGTTTATTCTTCGCCTTCTCCTAACATGTCATCAAAAGTAACCAAATGGGTTTGACTGAATTTCAGACACGATGCCGTCGTCTTCGACCGGAATGCCTTTCACAAAAACAATGGATTTAACTTGACTTTCTAGTAGAAGGTTGTATGCTGATTGACACTCTTTGTAACACCACACGATGCGTTGAGGTGGACGAGCGATCAAATGATGTCTATGTTTGATCAAACGTTTGACAAATTCGGTTTTGCCTGAACCGCTAGGTCCAGCAATGAGCATGTTAAAATGATGTCGAAGGTACAAGGCCTCCAAACTAGCTCGATCTAAATGTTCGTCAATGACTTCGAACGTGGAGGATGAGGGAGCAGAGACAGTAGAGGTAGCCATAGTAGTGTCAGAAATGTCACCTTTCTTGTAACAGGAAGACAAACAAGACAAGAGTTTTTATACTTTTTCAAGACACGTTTATTGCAAAGTTTATTATGAAATAACACGAAAGACATACATATATAATAGCCAAATGGTTAAGTACATGAATAAAAGACACATCAACACAATCATCGTGGAATATAAACAAGTTTCTACTTTACAACAATTTTTGTCATTCAAATGGCGTGACCTAGGGACTGTGTGTAATGTTCTAAACGTTTGTACATTGCTTGGTACTGTCACACAAAGTTTCTCCTGGAATGGTCTTTCGGGAATGTTAATGACGGTCGTGTCCTGACGAGAATGGTTTTTCTCCTTGACAGACTCTACTTCTTCTTGTTCTTGTTCTTGTTCTTGTTCTTGTTCTTGTTCTTGTTCTTGTTCTTGTTCTTGTTCTTCTTTTCTTCTTCTTCTTCTTCTTCTTCTTCTTCTTCTTCTTCTTCTTCTTCTTCTTCTTCTTCTTCTTCTTCTTCTTCTTCTTCTTCTTCTTCCTCTGGTATTGTCTCTAACGCAGGATTAAAAGTGATTTTTTTTCACGAAACGTTTTATTGTTTTAGGATTACAAATTTCGGACACAGTCGGCCACTTCTTTACTCCAAGCCTCAAAGCCCCTACTTTTCCAGTCACGTACATCTGTCCAGTGAGGGTGTAAGTCACAAGCTACACACACATCCTCATAATCTCTTCGGTACATAAAAGTTGACGAATTTTGTTTTCACGTAAAGGTCGAGAAGTATCCAGATGAAAGCGCAAAGCTTTCAGGAGAATGAGTCTCTCGTGAGAATTTATAGGGATCACTTTCATACGTTTTGGAGTTGTAGGTACTGTTTGTAAAGTGTCCACAAATCATCGGACGGTAAACGAAATGCCAGAAAGCAAGTCACTAAGACACACACTACACGTCGATCCCAATTCAATGGACACAGTTCTCGTAAAAGGCAATATAAATCCTCCACTGTTTGAATATGGTCATGGATATCCTTCCACGGAATCTGTTGCATCACCGATGATAAAGGTCGTGGCATGGTAGAACGTTTTTATAGTCTCTCTTTTCGACAGATATAAGTGTACTTTCTGCACAAAAGTGGTTGTATTATTCATTTGTCGAATCCAAATTTTTGGTCACTAACTGACATATGACAAATCCATCAGAAGCTTCCTCTTCCACTAAGTTTACATTCTGTACAAGATTTTAGGAACTCTCTAACTCTTCGTTTGAAATTAGATTCAGTAAGTTTACCTGGTTATAAAAATAGTCACTATCAACACGACAACACTTTTCTCCCACAAGTACTTTTTAAATGTCTGACCACTTGAACACTTTTTGAGAATCAATACCCTTACAGCATCGAGGTAACATTGGTTCAGACATCGGTGACGTAACGGATGCAATTCTTCTTTGCGTTTGACGTGTATTTTGACCAATTCTCGGTAGATGCGTTCTCTCAGCTCCACAGATTAGCTGCGAATGTTCTCTTGTAAAGGATCCATGACGATGTATCCGTCAAACACTTCTCTTAGAGCGAAAGTAATGAACGTAGTGAGTTATTTCATTCCACTGCCATTCACGATAACGGTCAAGAATGTTGATAAAATCTTCCATATTAAATGGTCTAAAGCGAAAATAAAGAATGAACACAACCTTGATCAAGTGACATCGAACTTGTTGGTTGATTTCTTTCACTTTCCTCCTGCGAATTTCTCGACACAAAAGTTCTACAGTTACCAATTGAGATCTGGCTCTAGCAAGACCCTGCCAAATGTCCTTTTAAATCTTCTCTTGCATTTCTAGTTGTAATGTTTGAAGATTAATTTTGATGTCGGGTTTAAATACTTGTCTAGGGGTGGTCAAACCTTGGACTACTAACCATGTCGCTACTTTGTTACTCGACCTGGTTGATTTTGCATAAACAATGAGGTCCCACTAAAGGTACGTAATGACAATCTGGACATCAAAGAGCATGTTCCAGGTAAGCAGAATCTTTCTGTCCCCAATCGTGAAGTATCACGCCACAACTAAATCACTTAACTGTATCCCCTTCGCCCAAGTAGAAAAATCCGCTCCTGGCTAATTCTTCGGTGGTAGGTCCTCCCATATATTTTGGCCATTTTCCTCAGAAGGTTTGGATCCGAAATTCTTAATCAAAGTATTCTGGCAGGCGCACATGGAACGAATATTCGTATTGTGCAGATTTACCTCGATGAGGGTAAGGTGAGATATGAAGATGTTTGCTCAGTTTTACGTAGCATCCATAGGGTGGTAGCCGAAGGGTATGCTGTGGAGGATGACATCCACAAATAATGTGGTAAGGTGTACAATGACGAGTAGCATCACTTTCGTGTCCGTCAGGCTTGACACGTATACCATCATCATCACTCCTTCCATGATAGGCTTGATCGTCTTAGCAAAGTTCCCATGACGATAATGTGGTACTGACAGCGTACGGCATCTATGCCATCGTAAGGCACAGAATCGCACTCGAGTTTACTCTTGATGGATATTTGATCTTGGTAGACACAATGAACTATCAGTCTTGGACGATGTTTCTTTTTATATGCTGACCAATATCGGCGTGTCCGTACGGTAAAATAAAGTCGTTAGGAAGGCGTACTCGCTTTTGTTACACGATTTTATAGACCTTTTCAAAGGGTCGACTAACGATTTGATGTGTGGGTAAAGGCACAATCTTGTTAGGTTGGTAAGTGGTCACATTAAATTGTCCATCCTGTCCATACAGCTGGTCTTCTTTGAGTACGCCAAAGTTCACCACTTGACTGGTGCGATAATTGAGAGTCAATCCTTTCACTTTACGATCCATTTACACTTCTCCTTGAGGGTTACGGTATTCGTAACCGTAATGTTTGGGACCACCACTGGTAAAACTTAAAATCTTGTCCTCAGGATGCTCATCTGTCCAGTCTACAAAACGGTCTCCTTCGATTTTATTTTGCTCTTGACCCAAACGACTGATGTAGATGCAACTGACCATGTCAAAATACAATACACGTTTTCCTAACAGTTCTAAATCTTCTTACAGTTTTAAGCGAGCGAACTGCTACAAAGTCCAGTTCTTCTTCGTAATAGACTAAGAGCAAATCCTCACGAACGACCTCTACGCGTTTCATGTATTTGGTTTTGTCGTGTATCATCTGGAAGTAGCGGGAAGGTACTGACAAATATTCTGTTTTGGCTAAACACGGACGCTGTGCCATTTTGCCCCACAAACAATTCAACATCACTTTGGCAAAGGATCGCATTCCTTCGTTTTTCTCCACATGGTGTAAAGTGACGCCTTCCTGCTCCCAGTATTTCTCTTTGGAATTCATTTGACCTTCCGAAGTGTGACACCAGGAAGAATAGCTACTGGCTTCTTGTTTCAGTTTCAAAAAAGCATTCACGTAGTCTGAGAAAATGCCTTGTTGAGTCTCGTCGCCCTTGTGATACTTTTCGGTCTTAACAAAGTGGTAAATTTCGTACACTTCTAACAGTTGGTATCCCAGGTCCAGAGCATTAAACAATTCTACATTAATCCACGTTCCCCTCAAGGCACGTTCTCCCAAAATGTGATGACAAGGGTGGTCTTGGTTGTAAGTTTCAGTACAAGTAAGACACAAGGGAAACATCAATTATGGGGTAACACGGGATGGTACAAAATTCGTGGGCGGTAAGACTTTGCACTTGATCAATCCTTCGTATTATCGAAATTTGTCCACGTCGATGTGTTCAGTCAGCAATTTTAGGTGCCCTACGGGAAAGTGACAATATTTGCAAACTTACGGATACAGAGAACACACGTCCAAGTATTTGATTTCTTCTCCTTTCTCCTCATCAGCTTGGCAAAGCAAACAGTTGGCATTCGTCCGTCCTCCATACAAACTGTCCCGTGGGTTTAGAGGGTCCACTAGCTTGTAATTTTCCACGATGCGTTTTAACTCAGATTCAGTTTTCAATCGCTGATCCTATTCGTGTTCCCACATTTCTATCACTTCTTATCATTGTTCTTCTAACTTCAAGCGACTTTGAAGAGTGGTCTGGTACAACTATTCCACGGTCCGTTGTACAAACTAGTCTTTAGTGCCACGTTGAAGGTAACAGATAGGACATCCGTTAAATTCGTACACGATCTGGGGTTTTTCTAAGACACAACCATCTAATGAATACCTTCCGATGGCTTTCTTGCCTTCTCCGTTGCGGGCATGTTGAATCCATTTTTCGTCCTTGTCGCACAAGTAATGTAACCAGCGTAAGACTTATACCTAGTATTGACGTTTGACAAAATTGGTTGTCTGAGGACTGATGACAGCCAGTTTATTTTCGGGCAATAATCGTTGACGGTACATTAAGGAAGACGCTTTGGCATTGGTGGAGGCTTCTTTCAAAAGGTCGATCTATCTGTGCTCCATGAACAATTCTCGAAATTTTCCACAGCTTAAATGTCTACATTGGAACGTCAATATTTTAACATTTCTTCCTGAAAGTCTAAAGGGTCCGAGGCGTGAGTCTGTTAAATTGCGTAGAAAGCTTCTCGTTATCCGTTACGCATGTTGTCGGGGTCGTAGTAGTAAGCCTCAGGCAAATTGGGTAGAACAGCATGTTGATTGTCTTTGGTATTGAAAAAGTGAGAAAAATAGCCATTTCTGTCCTCCCAAACGTTTTAGGCATGCCACTCAAAGATATGGCCAAATAACTCATCGAATCGTTAAACAGCACTTGTCCCACTTGCATGGAAATGAATTTGGCTCCGTTCAAAGTCACTTTAGGACGTTCAGTACTTTGTTCCGTATAGTATCTCAACAAAAACTGTCCATCGTATCCCGATATAAATTGTGAGCCATTACTGTGGCATAGCGATGACAATCTCCGTAACGTTCGATATCTTCTTTGCTCAACGTCTTGTCGATAAGGTCTAAGACTCATTGGGCAAAATCGGTCAATGTGTTCGGCCCCCGAAAGATTATTTCACGTCCTCCAGGAATTTTGCTACAGTGAGGACAATGAGTGAAGATAGGTTCTTGGATGCACTTCTCGCACACTCGATGAGCCACGGATAAATTAGGAATGTTAATACCAGTCTCTTGCATGCATTCGAAATAAAAAGATAAAATTGCCTTTCATCTTCTGGTCCTCTTCTTCTCTTTCTTCATGTTTAGAATGGTATTTTTGAATGTAGCATTGGTGTTCAAAGTCCACCATACAAAAAAATGCCATATTTCTATCTCTGTTTTCTGCGTCTGCTATCTCTGTGTTCTGTGTCTATATGTGTCTGTATTGTATATATATATATATATATATATATATATATATATATATATATATATATATATATATATATATATATATATATATATTGCATCTATTTTAATTAATCCCTGACAAACGTGATCCCTTGGTGGATCCAGTACGCTTGAGAGGGTTGTTATTCGCCATATGATTTGTATTCTTTATATATATATATATATATATATATATATATATATATATATATATATATATATATATATATATATATATATATATATATATATTTATATGCCCCTCTCTAAAGTCGTAGTGCTAGCTGCGCGTATTTAGGTCAACTAGGTCAGCTACTTGCTACACTGTTGCCATATGTCCAGTACCGTGACGTCATGCCACCTGTGCCTTAACTCTTATCGCTATACAGGCCGAGGATGTGCTAATACAAAATTCCCATTGTCGCTATAAATGCTCGGCTGTGCCATTTGTCGCCATAAATCTTGTCGCTATACTACTTTCTTAAGGATAACTCCAATTGTCGCTATGCTACCCATTATTGCTACTTATATATATATATATATATATATATATATATATATATATATATATATATATATATATATATATATATATATATATATATATATACACATACATACATACATTCGCAAGATTGCAAGATAAATATGTATTTTTGCAAGATTGAAAGGTACGAAACTTGTAGAACATGAAAAATTAAAAACTGACCACAATCACTATCAATTAATTAGCTCACTCACAATTACCGTATTTTACCCAGACCACAGAATGTTGAATGAGTGTGTGTTTTCCTTTGTGTGTGTTTGTGTGTGTGTGTATTTAAGGTGTGTGTGTCTGTGTGTTTTTTGTATATTTAACGTAGCTTTACAATTGTTTCAATCATACCCTTAAGATGTCTGACGTGTTACAGTGTTTATAAATATATCACTGAGGCATCATGCCGCAGACAAGTAGCATCTTGTACAAGCTAGCCACATTATTCTAACACCAAGGCGAAAAGTCCTAACAAAAAAATATCTTGACGCTGAGCGCCAAGCGAGTGCTGTTAGTACCATTGTTAGAAGTCTTTGATATGACTCGGCCGGGGATAGAACCCTCAACCTCCCCATTCAAAGCGGACGATCTAACCACTTAGGCCAACAGAGCGACCTACCACGGAAAATGGAAAAAGTAAGTGTATATTTAATTCCTCTCTTAGTTGTGTGTACTTCCTCGCCGGCTACTACCTTGCAAACATAAGTTTGTTCAAAGTCTATGAATTATGCAGAAGATATGAATATTTTCATTCACAATTAATCCATATATCCGCATATTACATCAATTGCTCTCTTCTACAATGTTCGTGCCCAATCTAAATCCAATTGAGATATTTCTTATTTCAATTCTCTTTGAATTCATATAATTAATTGATTTCATCTAATTAATTGAATTCATCTAATTAATTGAATTCATATAATTAACTGAATTCATATAATTAATAGTTTATTTTCATCCAAAGTGGTAAAGAGAGCTCGGAAGAACTCTTCAGTCGTATTTTGTGTGACCATGACAGTTGTGAATGCAAAGATGGCAGTGACGACAGTGGAACGCTTACAGTTGGTCTTGCCTCGTTTTCATGTATAATTAGACAAGAACATTGCATGCAAATTATGGTATCGGACGAGCTGAGGACACCACTGCGGGATACGTGATCGTGTTCTCAATGGCCCGATTTGCATATACTACAACTTACTTGACTTTGGTTGCACATTAATGATGGCTGCTACAAAATGAACTGAAGTTTTAGTCAGCAGGATGACATTTCGATTTAATGTAAAACTGGAGGCATGACTAATGTTACGAGTCTTTGCTGTTAAAATAAGTACTAATGTAAAACTGTAGGCATGACTTATATTATGAGTCTTCACTCTTAAAATAAGTATTAATGTAAAACTTGAGGCATGGCTACTGTTACGAATCTTTACTGTTAAAATAAGTATTAATGTAAAACTAGAGGCATGAGTAATGTTATGAGTCTTCGCTGTTAAAATAAGTATTAATGTAAAACTGGAGGAATGACTAATGTTATGAGTCTTCACTGTTAAAATAAGTATTAATGTAACACTGGATGCATGATTATTGTGATGAGTCTTCACTGTTAAAATAAGTATTAATGTAAAACTGGAGGCATGGCTACTGTTATGAGTCTTCACTGTTAAAATAAGTATTAATGTAAAACTGGAGGCATGGCTACTGTTATGAGTCTTCACTGTTAAAATATGTATTAATGTAAAACTGGAGGTATGACAAATGTTATGAGTCTTTAATGTTAAAATAAGAATTAATGTAAAACTGGAGGTTTGACTAATGTTATGAGACTTCACTCTTAAAAATAAGTACTAATGTAAAAATGGAGGCATGACAAATGTTATGAGTCTTCACTGTTAAAATAAGTATTAATGTAAAACTGAAGGCATGGCTTATGTTTTAGAGTCTTCACTGTTAAAATAAGAATTAATGTAAAACTGGAGGCATGGCTTACATTTTCGAGTCTTCACTGTTAAAATAAGTATTAATGTAACACTGGATGCATGATTATTGTGATGAGTCTTCACTGTTAAAATAAGTATTAATGTAAAACTGGAGGCATGACTAATGTTATGAGTCTTCACTGTTAAAATAAGTATTAATGTAAAACTGGAGGCATGACTAATGTTATGAGACTTCACTCTTAAAAATAAGTACTAATGTAAAACTGGAGGCATGACAAATGTTATGAGTCTTCACTGTTAAAATAAGTATTAATGTAACACTGAAGGCATGGCTTACATTTTAGAGTCTTTACTGTTAAAATAAGTATTAATGTAAAACTGGATGCATGACTAATATGATGATTCTGTACTGTTAAAATAAGTTTTAATGTAAAACTGGAGGCATGGCAAATGTTATGAGTCTTCACTCTTAAAATAAGTATTAATGTAAAAGTGGATGCACGACTAATGTGATGAGTCTGTACTGTTAAAGTAAGTATTAATGTAACACTGGATGCATGACTAATGTGATGAGTGTGTACTGTTAAAATAATTATTAATGTAAAACTGGAGGCATGACTACTGTTACGAGTCTGTACTCTTAAAATAAGTATTAATGTAAAACTGGAGGCATGGCTAATGTTATGAGTCTATACTGATAAAATAAGTATTAATGTAAAACTGGAGGCATGGCAAATGTTATGAGACTTTACTTTTAAAATAAGTGTTAATGAAAAACTGGAGGCATGGCTGACGTTACAAGTCTTTACTGTTAAAATAAGTATTAATGTAAAACTGGAGGCATGGCTAACGTTACGAGTGTGTACTGTTAAAACAAGTATTAATGTAAAACTGGAGGCATGACTAATGTTATGAGTCTATACTGTTAAAATAAGTAATAATGCAAAACTGGAGGCATGGCTAACGTTACGAGTGTGTACTGTTAAAATAAGTATTAATGTAACACTGGATGGATGATTAATGTTATGAGACTTCACTCTTAAAAATAAGTACTAATGTAAACCTGGAGGCATGACTAATGTTATGAGTCTATACTGTTAAAATAAGTATTAATGTAAAACTGGAGTCATGGCAAATGTTATGAGCATTTACTGTTGAAATAATTATTAATGTAACACTGGATGCATAATTAATGTGACGAGACTTTACTGTTAAAATAAGTATTAATGTAAAACTGGAGGCATGACTAATGTTACGAGTCTTTACAGTTAAAGTAAGTATTAATGAAAAACTGGAGACATGACTAATGTTATGAGTCTTTACTGTTAAAATAGGTATTAATGTAACACTGGAGGCATGACTAATGTCATGAGTCTTTACTGTTAAAATAAGTATTAATGAAAAACTGGACACATGTCTAATGTTATGAATCTTTACTGTTAAAATATGTATTAATGAAAAACTGGAGGCATGACTAATGTTATGAGTCTTTACTCTTTAAAAGTAGCAGACAGGTGTAAAGACAACAAGATTTAAAAAGATCAATAAATTGTTGCATGGACTAACTTAAAATAGTAGTGTATCATCAAATGTCAAACAAAACAAAACGCGTGGATCACTTTGACGATAACGCAGACATCGCTATCGATCACGATGTATGCTAGGAGACAATTACAATAAAATGACAAACTTAGACTAATTGTGCGGGTTATCAAATTCGAAATCATTTTATATTTTCCATTTCTCACCATGGTTTATTAGATAAGCTTATGTTCTAACCTATTTCCTTTAACTTGAAATACGAGTAAACTTATATTGGAATTAGTGCAATAAAGAGGCTATTGCAGCGAAACTGCTCTCTCGGCTACACTGCCCCGACCTTCGCTATGTCGGGTTCTTTATGATAGGTCTTAAAGTTGGAGTGATACCCCGCTGAATCTGTCTGAAGACCGGCACTCCAGAGTGTGACAGATCTCCACCTCAGCGGGATAACGGCTTATTTCTGGCTTCTTGGGTGCCGCCGACTTGGTCACAGCTAGTCGCAGGGTCGCAGACTGGTCGCAGTCGCCGACTTGGCGCAGAGTCGCCGAATGGGTCGCAGGGTCGCCTACTGGTCGCAGAGCCACCGATTGGTCGCAGTCCCCGACTTGGTCGCAGAGTCGCCGACTGTCGCAGTCTTGGTCGCCGACTGGTCACAGGGTCGCCGACTGGTTGCAGTCGCCGACTTGGTCACAGAGTCGCTGACTGGGTCGCAGAGTCGCCGACTGTCGCAGAGTCACCGACTGGTCGCAGTCGCCAGCTTGTCGCAGTGTCGCCGACTGGTCGCAGACGCCGACTTGGTCACAGCTAGTCGCAGGTTCTCCGACTGTGTCGCTGTCTCGGTCGCCGACTGGTGACAGGGTCTCCGACTGGTCGCAGTCGCCGAGTCGCCGACTAGGTGGCAGGGTCGCCGACTGGTCGCAGAGTCGCCGACTGGTCGCAGTCTGTCGCAGTCGCCGAGTCGCCGACTGGGTGAAAGGGTCGCCGACTGGTCGCAGAGTCGCCGACTGTCGCAGTCGCCGACTTGGTCACATCTAGTTGCAGGGTCGCCGACTGTGTTGCAGGGTCGCCTACTGGTCGCAGGGTCGCCGACTGAGTCGCAGGGTCGCCGACTGAGTCGCAGGGACGCCAACTTGGTCGCAGAGTCGCCGATTGTGGCAGGGTCGCCGACTTGGTCGCAAGAGATCGATAGAGAGAGAGAGAGATGACAGTTCGAAATAACGAAAGAAGATCTATCCTCGGTCTAAACGTGTATTGTCGCAAGACTTCTGCGTTGCTTAGACGCGCCTTGTAGCGCCGGGCTGCAGGTCGATGAAAGACCTTGTCCCTACCCTTTTCAGATTACTGGCCTGCTTCTTCCTACCCAAGGATTACGACCAAGTGTGCTTGCCGTGGCGGGGTGGTGATGCTGCTACACTGCAGGGGACGTCTTCACTCTATGCCGGTTATTTACACACTCCCCAGCAGCCACAGTTGGTCCGTATATATATACCCAGGCGGTATCACGTGACCCAAAGCTAAGACGATGGATGGCACTACAAAGCCCGCCAAACATTCGAAATAACAATATAAACTTTAATGAAACGAATATTATATAACGAAACGAAAATAATTGAAGTCCATTGGGTTTCCTCGTTACACAATCCTTGATTCTGATTTCTTTAACAAGATCTGTGATGTTAATTGATGTCCAAGTGTGGATTATAATTTATACCTCGGTGATATAAGAGCTTTTGCGCGTAGTGTTTTGATTTTTATGATGTGAAGACACTTTTATGAAAGCCGTCTATGCTGAAACTTCACAGACAATATATAAATCAGTTAAATTTGAGAACGTTTCCGTTATCTTCACCACTGATTGCCAGCGAAGTTGCAGAGAAACCGATAATATATGCTTTTAATATGATTTATTGAGCAGTAAGTTTTTTTTGTAATAGCATTGGTAATATGTGATACGTTCATTATGCTGATGTGTTCAATGTGGCTGGTACTCTTTCATCTTTTTGTATGTCCTCCTAGTGAACACCAGGTGCATCATGCAGAAGCAACTCAGAAATCTTCTCCAATAACAGATTTCAATGACTCTCATTGCTGACAAATAAAGTTACACTCACTTCGTTGTATGGTGCATCTAACTTTGTGTTGAGTTCGGCTAGCTGCTCTTTTGTATGTTCAGGCTCACTGAAATGTCCACTTTGTATTGCTGGAATAGAAACATACATATCGAGTAGAAAAATTAGCTTTATTTTTTCGAATGTAGTAGTCTTCTCTCATATGATGCAGTTACATCTTGTCACTTGTATAAAAATAAATATGCCTAACAACATTGTAAAATGCCTGAACTATATTATTTTTGTTTGGCAATGATCATCTAATTCTGTCTGTGGTACCTCTGGTTGCAGCTGATCAAAGTGTGACTCGTGGATATTTTAGATTTAGTTTTAAAAAGATCTTTGAATAAATAAAGCATATTATAGTGTACCAGTGTCGTCTGCAAGTCGTAAATCTAAATATTTTATTATAAGCTTATCATTTCTCTGGAGCTAATTATTATCATTTATGTCATTTGTATGCTCATAATTGTATTTAACTGTGATATAATAGCGTTCGATCACTATAAGCAAAAATTGTGAAAACTCAAGAGCTATGCTGCTCACTGTGCAGCATAAACATTTGCAGTCGTATTATATTTCACATAATAGTAAGCTTCTGTGGTCTTTTTACACGTTCTGAAATCTCTTATTGTGGACGTTTTGGCGGATGGTTTTTTTTTTCAGACGCATCGCTGTCAGGAAAACCTTGCTTTCACTTTTAGTTAAATTCATCGAACGCAGTACATTTTATTCATCAAGGTTTAGTATTACTCGAGCTCTCTGTAAAATCTTATCCTGTTCCGATAATGCAATTAGAGAAACATGGCCAGGAGGGGATTGATGTAATTACAGATACACGGCCAGGAGTGGATTGAAGTAATTACAAATACACGGCTAACAGTAAATTGATGTAATTACAGATACACGGCAGGAGTAGATTGAAGTAATTACAGATACACAGCCAGGAGTGGATTGATGTAACTACAGATACACGGCCAGGAGGGGATTGATGTAATTACAGATACACGGCCAGATGGGGATTGATGTAATTACAGATACACGGCCAGATGGGGATTGATGTAATTACAGATACACGGCCAGGAAGGGATTGATGTAATTACAAATACACGGCCAGGAGTGGATTGATGTAATTACAGATACACGGCCAGGAGGAGATTGATGTAATTATAAATACACGGCCAGGAGTGGATTGATGTAATTACAGATACACAACCAGGATGGGATTGTTGTAATTACAGATACACGGCTAGGAGGGGATTGATGTAATTACATATACACGGCCAGGAAGGGATTGATGTAATTACAAATACACGGCTTAGGAGGGGATTGATGTAATGACAGATACATGGCCAGGAGGGGATTGCGCAGTTACTTTGATGATTAACCAACATTACCGCGATTGGATACAAGGGGACATTTTGTGATACTATAAGACAGTACGTCAATCTTTAGTGCATAGAACTGAATCTCATCTTCTTTATTGTTTTGCCATGTGTGTTGCAACTCTCTGACTTTACATTGGGAAGTCTTGTTTACGTTGTCGAAGGCTGCCTTTTTAGAAGCTGAAGTGTTGTCTTCTAAACTGTACGTCTAGAATGTCCCATCAAAACAAAAATGAGCTAACCCAAACGATTTAGTATCCGTTTTTAACCGTATGGAAATAATATCGGTTAGAGGCATCAGCTTAACATTATTGATTTGATTTTATTTCTCAGCCTTCTTAGGAACCTTCAGTTTTTCGGCAAACAACTATTCAGCCAACTGGTCTATTCAATCGTCCTGCTACTCAGGAATTGGAAGAATTTCAAAAGTCCTTTTCAGGGTCTCTTCATTCACTCGAAAAGATTTTCTCTCTCTTTTCTAAGTAATTTTTAGTCGATTTTATATTTTATGTTTGCCTCTAAAAAATTAAACTCTCTTGCCTAAAACTTTTTTGTCGATTTTACATTTTATGTGTGATAGATTGATGTTCATCAATCTATGTGTCATATGTCTATGTCTATGGCTATCCAGTTATATTTCCTGCTAGTCCTGCTCCGCCAAGCGTTATTCTTCGTTTAGTTTATGAACCCTATAAATCTTGTCACTATATCGTCTGGGGAAGTCTTGTAATACTCATTCCCCCTATCCCTATATCGTCCTACGACCATTTTGACTCGGATTTCCTGTTTTCCTATATCTCTTCTCCCCATACTCTCCCACGAACATTTTTTTTTTATAAAAAAGTTAAAAAGGATCAGAAACTAATACCCAGGCTTAGGGAGTCTCACCCGCTTGCTTCAACAAACACGCTTGTATAATTTCCAGATTTCCAGCCATATCAAGATCTGTTTCATATATATATATATATATATATATATATATATATATATATATATATATATATATATATATATATATATATATATATATATATATATATATATATATATATATATTTATTTATTTATTTATTTATATTACTATATATTTATATATAATATATTTATATAATATTCATTATATTCTTTAATTTTTCTTTCCCTACTGTTTATGTGTGTGGAAATCTTGAATACATAATAGTGGCGAATGGTTTTCTATATTTAGAGGCCATGTATGGATCTTTATGAGAAAGTAAATAGTTATAAAGGACTACTACCTGTATCAGTAACCTCATATACAGCACTAATTATTTAAGAAGGATAGACGCAGGTGTCTGCCAAGACGACTACATGTATTTACAATTTAAATATACAATACTCAATGGGCCTGATTACCTATTAAGCACTTTAAGCAGGGGTTCCAAAAAAAATTCAAATTAACTCTTCTCGCTCAAATTGATTGAATAATATATGAACATTTCGATATGCATGTACGAGTATTTTGATTTGGAATGATTTGGTAGTTTTGCAGCTTATTAGCTTTATGTAGGTAAGGTGAGGGGCTCCATAATTTGTTCAATGATTACTGCCCTGGAAGAACCTAATCCGGTACCGAGCACTAACCACTTCAGGAGGACATTCACGGGTATAGTAAGCATTGAATACATGTATATACAATTTAAATATACGACTAATTACATGCGTTGGTCAGCGGCAGGAGCAGAACAAAAAGCTATTTAAAAATTAGTATACAGCAATATTTATGTTTAGTGCAGGATATCTATATAAAGGACTACATTTTACTTATCCAGTATTAATTAATTGAGATGGCTAACCACAAAGTGAAAGTCTTTACACTTTAAATGTACATGAACATACTTTGTATACTATACGACCGATCATGATATCATGGCCATATAACCTGAAAAACTAATTGAAGTTTAACACTATGCTCGAGTTCTTTCTTTTTTCCAAACACAATTACTATAAATAAACATTTTAGGTGTGGTTGAATTACTATAGTCACAGAGGTGGTCTGTCTCTTATGTAAGTTAAAAGGATCATTGACAAAGAGTAAGGAATGTAACCACGCACTTTTCTTCTATTCCAGTATGTACCTTTACCGTTATGACATTCATCTGTATCATTGACGACCGACGTACCATTCAGCTATACCATTCATTTGGTCGGCAAAACAGATTTTATATTCGTACATTTTTCGTCTGTTAGGCTTGTATGCTTTGTAGACTGGGATAATCCCCTGGTCTACATAATAATGTCGCAACTTCCCTGTTGAATTTAATTAGTTGAATTAGATAATGTTGAATATCATATCTTGAACGTAGGGCTTTAGTGTGAAATACAATCTTTGAAATGTAACTTATACAAAGAAATTCATGAATTGAAAATAATTTGTAAAAAAAAGAATTATATTGACAATGGGCCATATACGCTAACGACTAACATGTATGGTTGTATTTCAGGACACACGGTACTAATTGTATTGACAAATGGGATCTAACCTAGAAATGGCTGACCATTAATATAGTACATACGAATTTGGCTGACCAGGTTTGATCAAAAATATAAGTTATGTTTTAGGAAAAAAATATATCGAGTCCTTGTCCCAGTTGAAAGTTAATAAAAATGGAGACAATGTTTTATTGATATAATGTAAGACCCTTAATATTGTTGAGTTTAGAACACTTATTAATAAAATTAGCACTAGACTCTTTGGTGCGAAATTGAAAGCACATGTTTCAAACATATGCAGCTCCAGAAGATGCCGCGGCTCATATCCATTCCTCTGCCCATAAGCTGACTTCAATGTTGCATCTATACTGATAAATATAAGTTTGGTCATTAGCACTCAAAAAATTAAAGTTATTGAATTTTTACTATAATGGTGTTTGCATACGTTTACTATGGGAACTGAATTAGTACCGTGATTCCTTCATTTCCACTACACAGCCATTTGCCAGATTAAACTGTATGGAAGTATATCCGTGTTATGATACAGTCATTTGTACTACTAACACGTATGTCAATACATCGGTGTCATTAGTGTTTCAAAGGTTGGTATTACTGACCATCTCTTTATGTTCTATATTTTTAACAAGTTGCAATTTGTGCAGCGTATTCACTGCTTTCATCGATCCATCCATACCATGTATCAACACTGATCACAATGAATCGGTTATGCAATCTTAAAGTGTGTGTGTATGTGTGTGTGTGTGTGATTTCGATTTTTAACGTACCTTTAGCAATTGCTCAGTCATATCGCTACGATGTCTGCAGTGTGACAGTTTATAATGATATCCTGCACTGTAGCATCATGACGTAGAGATATGAGATCCCACCCAGTCCAATTATCTTGACACCAGGCCAACCTGTCCTAACAGTATCCTCTTAATGATAAGAGCCAAGCCAGTCAATTCTTGGTACCAATTTTGTGTTTGGTATGACTAGGCCGGGGTTCGAACCTGCAACCTCCAGCATATCTTAATTTGCATTATTGAAAAAGATGTAGAAAGAAGCAGAACTTAAGTTGGTGTGCGATTAAAATCATTTGACTAATGAGGTAGATAATTCAATATTATTTTTTTCTTCACGATATTCATGAAGAGTTATATCATATAATCAGCTGTAAGATCCCTCCGCCTTTTCTTTCTGTTATGTCCCCCACTTGTTGCAAGGACTTTGATTTGTGACATGAACGCCGCGAAACAGGATAATTGTTAATTACTCATGTTGCATTTTCATTTTAGTGCTATCAACATTTATTCTCTAAAAGACAAAGACAAATTAAAACTGCTAAATTAAAACTTGTATAGTTAAAACCTATTAAGGCAACGAAACATGTTCATGGCAATATTGTAATGTACTAACATTCAGGACACAGCGAAGCAATTCTTCTGATACAACCTTAGTAACTGTTGGAAAAGCTTCTGACCTGGTTGGTTATGGTACTCTTGTCAATAAGTTGAACATTCAACGACGGGACTGTTCAACGACTGATTGGTTGATATCGTATATAAGAACCAGAACATAATGTGAACATACGTTGCCTGTTTTTTTTTAGAGAAGAACTAATTATATGTGCATTGAGGGGCTCCTAGGTTCATATCTTTATATCATTGTTTACAAATTATCTGCCATTGAATTAAAGAGGCAGTTGTATTTCATCTATTATCCTATAGGCAGATGAGACTGTGTTAAACAAGACTTATATATCTTCTTTTACAGAAACTTACAGTAGATTTACGGTGGAATGAAAATAAATCAAAATTATCATAGACAAGACTAATGTATGAATGATAACTGCTTAGTCAGAAGACAGAAAATATGATAAATAACAATATTAATCTTAAGTTGTATCAAATATTTCTACAAATATTTATGCCTGAAAATATAGTACTGGTGATTATTGAGAACAATGTTCAAACCATATGTCACAAAATCATGTCAATATCAAGATCTCAATTCTAAAAGAAAGAAACGAAAATATTAATTTGTGTACAACATATTGAAATCTCTAGTTATTGGAAGATAAAAACATCCAAATTTAAGCTAGTGCTTTGATATTGATTGGAGTGTAGGAGAAGCGTGCTCCAATCAATAATTCATATCCTGAATATAATAAGGACATTGAAATGAATTTAGATTAAGCATTTATTATTGTTCAGCTTTCACTTGGTAATGGAAAAAGCCTAATTAATAAGCCAGTTCAATCGGATAGAAGTCAAATGATGTTTTATTGCACCATTCAATCAATAAAACCTTATTAGATTTCGTTGTGAAGTTGGGAACAAAGTAATTGATAATCACCATAGGGAATAATTAAATTAATTAGGTTTACAATGTGAATGACCACTGGAAGGTTATGGACATGATCCAAAAGGTCGTTACTTGGAAAAATACCGTCCACACTCACACTCTACCCCCCCCCCCACTAAAACTTGATATAAATTTAAACCTGTCCTTGGAAAGCACGCAAGAAGCACGCGTCATTTTAGACAAATATCTTTTGAGACTGGATGTAGCACTTGTGATTAGGCAGCTTCCAGAATATAAAAAGGCTTTGAGCTGTTTTATTCTCAGTGCGGTTCCATGCTCAAAAGAGTATCATGTCTATTTCTTACAGGTAAAAAACTTATGCTTTATACTCGCTTTTGGAAGTTAAAGATTTTATAGTGAGTTGTGGTACTCTTCTGAATTATTTTTATTTCATTAATATAATGTAATAGTGAGTTCTCTTTTCTACTAAGAAATATTTTACTGATTTAATATTTTACTGAATTGATGTTCATTGTATTTATAATATAATATTATGGAGTTCCCTTCTTCCACAATCATAAAGTAACGAAATATTTTACAGCTTCGCTATTCATTAGTATTTGTTTGAAATAATTACTAGCTTAATGTTATAATTTAATTGAGAATAAATATATATTCTTTAAATAATAAGTATAACATTCACAGATCTTTTTCAGGTCTTTACCTTACAATAAATAAAATAAAATACATTTATTACAGTTATTTAATTTTAGGCTCTTTAAATATTTAAATAAATTTTATTCAAAAATACAGAAAAATGAATGGACAAATGAAATACTAGATTGTGGAAGAACTATTTAATAAGTATTGTAATATGTATTGTATGTATTTTCAACATAAATAAATTTACATGTTGTATCTTTAGAATATATATCTATATATGTCAATAAAGTGCGGTTCCATGCTCAAAAGAGTATCATGTCTATTTCTTACAGCGATCCCACCTCTTCGCAGCCAAGCATTCCCCACAAAAAGATGTAACCGTATCTACACCATTATAAGTGACACCTTATTCTTATGAATGCTGAACTTCCTGCCTTCTCGTAATTAGACACGAGAAGAAGGTTATGATGGAAAACGTCTAAACAATAACAACAGTCAATTCGCATCATAACAAAAGTGGTGAATGAATAACATGAACACAGGTGTCGAAGCACATAATTATGATCCAAGAGGGAGACTCTCACCACAACCATTACGACCAGTAGACTTCGCCAAATTATGGTATTGACTTGCCTCGGAACACTACAATACGACCCTATGCACATGACCGTTTCTTCATTACACCTGCTCGCTCCTGTTGCACTTGTCTGACAACTATCTACAGACTAAACGCCGTAACTCCTAACACCATTAGACTTTACTTCGCCCGGCTATGCTACCTCAACTCCAGCAGCGACAGCGCCGCTATATTCCAAAGAGAAAACCCAAATTAGAACAACCGCACTCATTTTAGACACTACAGCAACCAGAAATATCACAACGGAACGAATATTATTACAGCTATGAGAGGATCGCAACAGAAAATGCATATATCGCCTATGAGAATTCTTTTTCCAGTAACACCTGAGACTACGACATTTCGAATGCATACAGTGCTAAGTCCAGCTCCAAATTTGACCTAACTACAACCCAAAATGAATTGCAGCGACATCTACGCTCTCACAGATCAGCGACTACAGCATTAACAGTCTCCTTCCCAGTGAAAGTGACTTTAACATTTTGAACTCTTTCGGTATTAGAGACAATAGATGTATTGTTTGCTATTAGTTCATATCAAGAATATTTCTTCATTGTGGTATATCACACACAGGTATGATTTTTCTATCTCTTATTTTGATTTTTTTAAAATGACAAATTGAAAGTTAGTGCGTAAATTTCAAACGATTAATAACAACACTAATCTAAATTATGCTATATTTCATTTTTTATTAGTAAATAACATTGTTATACTTACTGTCATTAACATACATCAGAGTTGCTAAGATTTCTACTACAGAGAGTGTGAATGAACCTTTAAATTTAATTCCGTGCCCTAAGCATTTATATCAAACATCAAACCTACTCGTCTTGACACTTCAAATTACATTATACATGTTTCGCTACTATCACACATATCGATCGTACCGTATTTACCTATCTTAAGGTGCATTGTACTTTCCGCTATGCCGTTTCAAACATTGATGCAGAAGTTGTTTGTTTTGTAAGCTCAATGGTGTTCGATAATGTTATTGAGAATTTCTCTTACGTGTTTCATATGAAATCATATGAATGTATACCATAATGTATAATATATGGTATTGTCTTGGCAAAACGCCAAATGTACGGTTCTAATGTCTTCAAACCAGTCAGAAGAGAGTTTCCTTCTATGGTTTTGCAGCATCAAATGATGTTGTAGTGTTATTATGTACGTTTTTCTATAGCTAACGTGTCTGAACGATTGTTCAACACAGAGTTTTGTAGCAGCTAACGGCCTGCATATTGAATTTTTGACGCAGAGAGAATGCTCTGCATATTGAATTTTTGAATGCATAATGCATTTTGAGCAGCTATTGCCTGCATATGATCAACTTCTGATTAAAGTTTGTTTGAAGGATAACGGTCATACACTCCCTTTTCTTACGTCATAGGTTATGTTAGTAATACACGCTCAGTTTTATAATTTTAATAATGCACTAAATCATGTCAATTCAGTTTTACGATTTTCATGATATTTTCATTTACAGCTCATAGGTTCGATTAAATGCAATTTCATACACACACAGGTCAAGGTTTGATTGCAAATGAACATACGTTATGGTTATTATAGTAGAATTAACATAACACTAACATTTTCATCTTCATTACTCTTAATACCAATTCTTGCAAGGTTCTCTAAGCAAACATTCTTACCTCAATGTTGCTTGCATTTAATGATATTATGTATGCACTAAGAAGATAAATTCAATATTGGTTTACAAGTACTATCCATAATAATGAGAGTTTTTTTTTACAACACGTCGCTGAAGCAAAATAATAACCGTAGTCACTGATAAATATGTTATGCTGATGTTATGCAAAATAAAAAAAAATAATAAATAAAAAAATAACAAAAAAAGAGTAAAATAACATTTAAAAAAAATAAAGAAACCAAGAACTACAAGCTGATATTAACTTTTTATACTCGTCTTACAGGACTAGTATTAGCATAGATTATGTACACCTACAAATCGCACACAATCGAATACACGTCGTACACGACTAGGTTGAATATTTCGTAATTGAATTAAATACGAAATTCAGAAGAAAATTTGTCGTATATTGGGAGAAATGATTATAGTCCTATCCTCCATTCCATTCTTTCTTCATACCTTCTATCTCGTTTTCTTCTATCTGGGTGATCAAACCTCTCAACCTCTTTCTTTTTCTTTAAGGTATGGATGGAATATGGATTTGGTTCGTAGGATTGTATTCTTTTTTTTAACTCTGAATTCAGTATCCGCAGTAACAGAACAAAATCAATTTACGCTAAAGGCTATATCTAGCCACTCCCACTATTTTATGATTCAGCCGATAAGTGGATTCACACTTTCAAATCAAGCTTTTAAGGAATTATTCAGTCGAATGTATCGAACATTGACACAGAGATGTCAACAGTAGCTACATATATGATATTCTTTCACACTTCAAGTCAATACGAATTACAATGAATATGCAATTTAATATAACAATCTCATTAATGAATTAGTTAATTCAGAAACGTGTTTGCATTCTTCAAATGTATTATGAGAGAAGTTTTGCCTTCATTGATAAAATAGGTAAATATCTATTTGGAATGCTGACAATGAAAACATCACGACATTTAGCAGGTTATACAAATATGCTAAAGCAACAGAATAATGAAATTTAAATTTTCGGTGTTATTGCTCGATAGGGAGATGATTTCTTCTCCTATACCTGACAAATTGATAATAGAATTAGAACATGTTAACGGCTATTGGTCCACACTCAAAAACGCTTATATTATTAGAGCAAGCGATGCTTGCTATTGTCGAAATAATCGTGCAGAATATTAGACAATAGAAGAAAGGAATGCAGCTCAAACGGTTGAGACTCAGCAAATTAGTCATACAGCGAAATTTTCAGCAGGCGAGTTCACTTGCTATACTGATTTCACAGCATGTTTTAATGGAATTTATCAATCCAATTGAACGATCGTATCTATATTGCGCTACATACCCCAGTTGTCCAGATGACATTAAAGACGTATCAATTAATTCTAGTTTAATGAAAGCATCACGAATAAACATTATACAGTTACAAGAGATCATACCGCATTATGACACACATTTTAGATATCTCCTAAATTAAAATATAAGATGTCTCATATATGAAATAATATATTGGGAAGTCATAATTCACATCCTACTCATAAGCAGTATCACTCAATATTATGAACACGCTGTTCTATTGATCGCATGATCCTAGGTCAATGACATATGACGGAAACCGTCTGGACTTTTCTCCAGTCATGACGACAATCGTCTGGCAGGACTAATCATAGGGTAGATAATGTAGACTTTTTTTTCCTTCTTCTTCTCTTTGACAGACTTAATATTAATAGAATTTTTTGGGATTGCATCTCAGTTCTCTTTTTCCAATGTCGTGCCGACAATTTTTCTTCATGATAAATTTTCCTCTTGTAATTTTAACATTTATCGCATATTATCAAATGTAATTTCGTTGTAATTTTTTCCTCTTGAAATTTTGATATTATTGAATATTGTCACATGGAATTTCGTTGTAATTTACACTATTATACCCTTAAAATTCATTCACTATTGTCATGAGTGTTTTCGTTGTACTTCTCACTATTGTACTTGAATTTCATTGAATGTGTCAATTGTGTTTTCGTATGGTTCCTTTGAATAAACTCTTTCTTTACCATACAGATGTCACATTACGTATTATCCTGTCACATTGCATATTTTAATGTTTTCTTAATATATTGTTTTTTTCATTCCTCATCGAGGTACTATACGGACAATTGTTTTTCCTATTTCTTAACTTTTGTCAGTGCATTGCATTTTGGTCTTTTTCATATTTTTACTTCCTTGTGTAATTGTCATCACTTTTTCAATTTATATTGACTCCTTATTACACATTTTATGGTACATTTTTCTATGTATCTTTTATCATATGTATTTTGACGCATTGTCAACGTACCTTACAGTTTATTAATTATTATACATTTTACTGTATTCTTTTTGAATTTCACAATATGTACTGCAATGAACATTGTTCTCATTGCCTTTTTGCAATTTATCAACTTACCAATGCATTGTAAATTTTTTCATCTACCTAAGCATTGTAATGTTTGATTTTTAATATTTATTTTCTTTTTTCTTCCTCGCATACTTATCAAATTTTTTACTAGCCTCGAGGTCTCGGCTAATTTAACCAAGAGGTATTTATCAAGATCTCAATTCTAAAAGAAAGAAACGAAAATATTAATTTGTGTACAACATATTGAAATCTCTAGTTATTGGAAGATAAAAACATCCAAATTTAAGCTAGTGCTTTGATATTGATTGGAGTGTAGGAGAAGCGTGCTCCAATCAATAATTCATATCCTGAATATAATAAGGACATTGAAATGAATTTAGATTAAGCATTTATTATTGTTCAGCTTTCACTTGGTAATGGAAAAAGCCTAATTAATAAGCCAGTTCAATCGGATAGAAGTCAAATGATGTTTTATTGCACCATTCAATCAATAAAACCTTATTAGATTTCGTTGTGAAGTTGGGAACAAAGTAATTGATAATCACCATAGGGAATAATTAAATTAATTAGGTTTACAATGTGAATGACCACTGGAAGGTTATGGACATGATCCAAAAGGTCGTTACTTGGAAAAATACCGTCCACACTCACACTCTACCCCCCCACTAAAACTTGATATAAAGTTAAACCTGTCCTTGGAAAGCACGCAAGAAGCACGCGTCATTTTAGACAAATATCTTTTGAGACTGGATGTAGCACTTGTGATTAGGCAGCTTCCAGAATATAAAAAGGCTTTGAGCTGTTTTATTCTCAGTGCGGTTCCATGCTCAAAAGAGTATCATGTCTATTTCTTACAGGTAAGAAACTTATGCTTTATACTCGCTTTTGGAAGTTAAAGATTTTATAGTGAGTTGTGGTACTCTTCTGAATTATTTTTATTTCATTAATATAATGTAATAGTGAGTTCTCTTTTCTACTATGAAATATATTACTGATTTAATATTTTACTGAATTGATGTTCATTGTATTTATAATATAATATTATGGAGTTCCCTTCTTCCACAATCATAAAGTAACGAAATATTTTACAGCTTCGCTATTCATTAGTATTTGTTTGAAATAATTACTAGCTTCATGTTATAATTTAATTGAGAATAAATATATATTCTTTAAATAATAAGTATAACATTCACAGATCTTTTTCAGGTCTTTACCTTACAATAAATAAAATAAAATACATTTATTACAGTTATTTAATTTTAGGCTCTTTAAATATTTAAATAAATTTTATTCAAAAATACAGAAAAATGAATGGACAAATGAAATACTAGATTGTGGAAGAACTATTTAATAAGTATTGTAATATGTATTGTATGTATTTTCAACATAAATAAATTTACATGTTGTATCTTTAGAATATATATCTATATATGTCAATAAAGTGCGGTTCCATGCTCAAAAGAGTATCATGTCTATTTTTTACAGCGATCCCACCTCTTCGCAGCCAAGCATTCCCCACAAAAAGATGTAACCGTATCTACACCATTATAAGTGACACCTTATTCTTATGAATGCTGAACTTCCTGCCTTCTCGTAATTAGACACGAGAAGAAGGTTATGATGGAAAACGTCTAAACAATAACAACAGTCAATTCGCATCATAACATCAATAATTATTAAGTAAGAAAAGGGATAATCTGTCAATTAAATGTTACAATAGTATACTAGCTATGTACAATCTGTCAATTAAATGTTACAATAGTATACTAGCTATGTACAATCTGTCAATTAAATGTTACAATAGTATACTAGCTATGGACAAGCCATATTTAGAATACTGAAATGATATTTGTGGAATCATTTTTGACAAAAATATATCCAAATTACTCTGCTCTCAATAAATTGTTTCCAGAACCCTACTAGATAATGCTGAAAATATCTCAAATGCAATAAATGAGATCAAACTGTCAATATTAGGTGATAACGTATATTTAAGAAGGGATAATTTGTCCAAACGTTTTCAATCAAACTATCTATATCAAATCTAAACAGGCCATTTCTTGCAACAAAGGAAGTCAACACTGATAGTCTCAAGTTAATGTCACATAACCGCCGTTATATTACAAAACCTAATAAGCAAATATTTAACAAAATGTATCAATATTCGAGGTCGCTAATTTGGAAAAAAAAACACAAGAAAAGGTAGAGAAAGTACGCGTGTAACTGCACACTTGACAATCAAATTTATGCGTGAAAATTTGAAAACTGTCTGGTTTGACGTTAATGTATACAATCTCAAAACTTCCTCTTTGTTTCTCGCTAGTTTCCTTCCATATACACACAATGGAGAATGTTCGTACAAAATGTTCGTTCCATTAAAATGTAGTTTATTGTCAATGATGAATTTATTTATTGCCCTTAACTCTATTATTTATTTTAATCTCTATGGAGATTAAACATTAAACATTAAACATTACGCAAACATTATCAGATCGCTGTGTAATCAATAGTGTTGTTAACAACTGAAAAAAATATCATTAATTAATTTTAAATTACTAAAATCCTTTTGTACACATTCATCTAAACTGCTTCAGAATTCTAAGACCATTCTAAAGACTCCAAAACACAATTTTAGTTAACAATTCCATCGGCAATTAAACAAGACAAAAATCATTCTTATTTTTTTTTTATTATCCTTCCCAGATATATAAAAAATAACAGATTTATTTTTTTGCCAATAAAACATCACCAGTATTTAAATGTAGCTTGGTTTCAAAAGATGCTTATGTGCTTATATCTAATATTATTAGCAGCCCAAGCACGAATTCTAATACTGGTGCAATTGTTTGTCTCCTGTAGATGGAGATTTAAAGCCAGAGTCTATGCCTCATTTATCCCGTTTAGTATCTCTTTTGATCGCGGACGTCTTGGAAAGTATTTAAAATTTCTTTTAATACATGTATACGTCATCTGCAGTTGCACATGAATATCTCTCTCTCTCTCTCTCATTATATATATATATATATATATATATATATATATATATATATATATATATATATATATATATATATATATATATATATATATATATATATATATATATATATATATATATATATATATATATATATATATATATATATATATATATATATATATATATATGTTAACGCTACAGGTCACATTCCTCCAGATTCTCTTAGGCATATCTACTTTATTTCTGAACTCAATATGTCGTAAGGAGCCGTGCGATCAAATAATGACATAGAAAGTAAATGTCTTTCAAAACAATATATTTGCTATATGAATGGTAGGAACTAACAAAAACTAACCAAAATAAATTGACCTACAATACACTTTTGTGTGCAATCATTACCAGTGTTTAATAATGAATATACCGTATTATTTACAATTAGGTTTTCCAATGTTACTGCTTATATTTTTAATAATATAATTACGTAAATAATATCAGATATATTTCCAGGATGGCACATACAAATTTAATAGAGGATTAAAGGGGGCTGACTTTTACGTTCTAATGCCATTTCTGATTAGATACGCAGAACTGTCACTGAAGATGATATATTCTATATACACAGATAATAACTGGCTCAAATTCTGCAAGTTGCAGACAAGATTATGCGTTATATAAAATCAATATAAAGTAATAGATCTGTGGACTAGTGGACTCTTGAACGAGATGAAAGAAACCTTGTAGCAATATAAACCCAGGTGCACTAATGTGACCTCTTTATATGGATGCCTTACCCAAGATTTTTCTTTACGTTTCGTTAAGAATAACATTTAATTTAATTTTCCTTTATTTCCATAAATACATAATCTGAGGTTCTGTCATTATTTTCCCTGGCATTTTCTTTTCCAATGTTATACATTCTGTTATTGCATATGTATATAATATGTATTACTGTTATTCATGAAGGTATGCTTTATATTAAATTTAAATGCTAAACGTTACGAAAAGTGTGTTGTGGAGTTTCCATCAGTATCCAGTATTTGCATATATATATATATATATATATATATATATATATATATATATATATATATATATATATATATATATATATATATATATATATATATATATGCAAAATAGTGGTATATGATGCTCAATTATTCAAAACCATTTTATGTCAATACAGATCGGAACTTTATGTAATATGAGATATTATGTTTATTTCAAACGTAGTATGACTCGTATAAGCACGATTTTGTCCTGCTATAGTTTGTCGATTTAAGCACATACTACAAAAAAAAAAACGATTGCCTTCTCTTCTAGCCCACGTGAAAGTACATTATTTATTGTGCAATTTGATGATGAAATAGCCACGCTTTCCAATGCGAGCGCCTGAAATGACATCTTAGTTCAGTTTAAGAACTCAGATCCCCGTGAAATATTCAGTCCTGCAATATAACTTCAAGAAGAAGGACAGATTTGTAATAGATGTCGTAAAAAGTTGTAGTTTTACATCTTTTCATCTCGAAATATTTTTATCATAGATAACAACTTGTTCAGAAGTTCATGTATAATTCAGAAGAACCCTATAAGTGACAAAGACATTCCATGGACATTTATTCTAAATTGAAACATATGTTGTGGTTCATCCTGGCACTCGTGACATTTGTATAAAGACTTCACCTGATTCCATCACCATCCATCTTGAAATTTCATCAAGATTCGAACCAGGATTCAGTTAAAATTATTTAGTGATAGGAAATGTATTTATTTTAGTATTAGGATAAATGTTTGGATTGTCTTCACAAAATGTAAGTCCTATTTTCTATCTTCTACTTTTTACCGTGTTTTATAGAGAATATTTTTTTTTGTTAAAGCTTACAAAACTTGCAGGTTTCACTCTTTTCATTTGGTACTTTTGAACAAACCTATAAGTAACAGAGAAAATTTGGATGATCGTCCTTGGAGTATTTTAATTTGGCTAAAATATAACAGAAAATTGTTTTATGAAATTTAAATTCCACCAGTTTTAAATCCCATCTACTATTTTAGATTTTGTTTTAAATCTTTAGTGAAAACAACAGACGACTTTCATTCTGAATGTCATTAAAAGTGAAAATATTATTTCTAGTCCAATGCAGGAGCAGTTAGATAGTTTGAAAAAAGATGAGTTGCTTAAACTTGCTAGAAACTGCAATCTTTTTGAAGCAATATTTTCCATAACGACACAAGAAATTAAAATAATTTTGATTCAGTATTTAGTAGAGAAGAATATTATGATAAAGATATTTTTGCAATTGCAATTTGAAGAGAAGCAATTGAGATTGCAATTAGAAGAAAAGGATAAAGAAAGACAGGAGACTGAGAAAGATAAACAAATGAATTTAAAATTTGAGGAGAACGAGAAAGAGAGACAGGAGAGGGAGAAAGATAAAAAATTAGAATTTGAGAGAGAGAGAGAGAGAGAGAGAGAGAGAGAGAGAGAGAGAGAAAGAGAGAGAGAGATGCAATTACATAGAGAGAAGGATCAAAGAAAATTTCAAAGTAGAATGAAAGAAATGGAGGTAGCAAGGATCAGATACGTTTCCACTTCACATACAAATTCAAGCTTTGACATTACAAAAAAATACTGGTTATTTCCCTCTTCTAGCGAAAAGGAAGTAGACATATATTTTTTTTTATTTTGAAAAAATTGCTGAAAATATGAAATGATAACGGAAGCATTGTACTCAATTATTGAATTGTATACGTACTGATAGAGCTCATGATATTTAAATTACTCTGTCACTGGAGCAGAGTGTCTGCTATGATGGGGATAAGGACTGTATTTTGATGGTTTATGAATTGGTTCCCGAAGCGTATCGGCAAAAATGCAGGAATTCTAGGAAACTAACTGACCAGACTTATATTGAATTTGCATGGGTAAAAGCGCAACAATTTGATAGGTGCTGCTCATCGATAAAGATTACGAAAGTTTCAGACAACATGTGTTAGTTAATGAGTTTAGGAACTGTGTCCATAATGACAATATGGTCTGTATTTATGAACACAAGACTGAAACGTTGGAAAATACAGCTCTTGCTGCTGTCAAAGAATAAGGCAAGAACTAACTTGGATTTGCGTTTGATCTATTTTACACCTTTATTCGTTGTGCAGGCGTTAATCATTCTTTCTCTTGGTGGCGATTATGAAACTACACGCGACGAGAGTCACAAAAGGCATAGTATAGATGAGAGAATCAGTGCGTTTGTATTATATACACATATATTCTTAGTAATTCATTTCTATAAATTTCCATTATCCATCACATTGTGTTTGTGTTGTTGATTTAATCAAAGAAAGGAAACCGCCTCGGTTTCAATTCTGTCACTATGGTGTTAGAAGTGAGATCTTATTTTGGATTAAGTGAATCATTATCATTTTGTTTGCAAAAGTCTATACTTACTGTTTGCATATGAAAAGTGCGACTTCCTTGCCAAAATAATCTTCAAGTTGTTCTTTTTTTGTTTCGTTAGTGTTTCTAGGTCTATTCATTTTGTTTTGTTTGCCTTCGTCAGCAAGATAAGGTCAGTCTGTTTTGTAAAATAAAAATTGTTATAACAGTTATACCATCCCTTAAGGACTTGATCGCTTTAGGCAGATAATTCGGTTATGAGGGGGGAAAGTTTAATTTCTTCAGGAAGAACAAGCGCGGGATATGGATAAAAGAGCAAAGACTAGGGAAATAGAAATAGAAGCTGAGAAACGAAATATTGAAATCGTCAAACAACTTGATAAAGAAAGCAGGGAATTAGAAAGGGAAGCAAAGCACTCAAAAAGGGAAGCAGAGCAATTAAAAAGGGAAGCTGAGGAAAGGAGGGTAGAGTTAAAAAAGCGGGCTAGATCGGACATCATAGAGGCAGAGAAAATAACAAGGCAACGAGATCCCAAACGTCAAGTAGAGATAGCAACAGCTGGAAAAGTAGAACACGATTCTGCTGATAGTGAAGTAATGGATTCTAAATTACCCCCTTTGACGATGAAAACGATAACATGGATAGTTATATTCATCGCATTTAGTGGTACGCTGAGAACCAGAAGTGGAGTCAAAATGACTGGGCACTATATCTCAGTGCTTTCATAAAATATACGGCACTGCATGTGTAGTCGCGACTTCCTAGAGCGATGTGTTTGATTGCAACTTCCTGAAGGAAGCACTTCTGAAAAGTAACGAGTTGACTGAACAGGGTTTCCGTAAAAAGTTCAGGTATAGCAAGCCCGAGAGAGGAGAAACCTTTGGTCAGTTCATCGCTAGAATTGCAAACGCTTTTTTTGTCAGCAGTGGATTGAATGCGACAAGAGCGGTGAAAACGTTTGAAAGGTTTACTGTCTTCTTGCTAGGAGATCAACTGTTGAACACAGTTGGTCGGGAATTATGTCAGTTTATGAAAGAAAGTCTTCTCAAATGTATAAGATACGGCTAAGCAGGCCGATTTGATTGCCAAGGCTCATGGGGTAACCCAGAACGTGGTTTTAAAAGATTTTAAGTCTGAAATCGGACTACTAGGCCGAGACCTAGAGTAGTTATGAAATTAGCTGAGGACAGTAGGTCTGTTAACGATACAGGTCAGCTGGGTGTAAAATGTTTCGCCTGTAAGGAATGAAGTCATATTCCAGCAAAATGTCTTAAACGAAGGTACGTCTGCTAGTCTTGTGCAGGTAGAACCAGGTAGGCCTTCACTTGACACTTGACAGGAGTCGTTTGCCAGAAGTGCGTGTATCAACCACGAAAGATTTCGCGAACGATCGAAACATCGTAGCATTACTTGACACTGGTTGCACTGGTGTAGTAATCAAGAGTATTCTCGTGCAGGATAACCAAAGTCCCATGTATGCTACTCGATCAGACGATCGGTCGCATCCGCGAAGTAAGGATCACGTTAGAATCACATTCCCCAACGGGAACTCCCGATGCCCTTTGTATGTAAAACCCTATTTACGATCTGACGATCCTTAATGCTGAAGGTTCCCATCTTCCAGCTTTGGCACATTTCAAGATAGTTTTGGCCCAGGCAGTGTAAACACTAGCACAATCCCGGCGAGAGAATAACGCGTTTCAGAAATTGAAATTTTCTGAGTCGATCTCCGGTATTTCACGTGTAGAGTTCAAACGAGAGCAAGAACGCGACCAATCCATCAAATCTATTGTTGAGAAAATCTCGTCCGGTACAACTAAATACTGCAAGGGTGAAGGCAGCTCGAGATTCGTTCGGAAGAACGAGATAATTTATCTGGAGTTTGTCACTCCAGCGGTTAAGAAGCATTGGAAAGTTGTTGTACTCCAAATATGCAGATCTCGTGTAATTAGGGTGGCACATGAGTCTAGTATGGCAGGACACCTGGGTAAGAGGAAGATTACCAGCAGAGTAGTCGCTGAATTCTACTAGCCTGGTGTTAATAGCGATGTCATACAGTTCTGTAGGTCTTGTGACGCATACCGGAAGGCTGTAGGTAAGGGGATGATAACAAGGGGTGCCTTAGGACAGATTCCATTAATATATACAATGTTTAAAAGAATGGCGGTGGATATTGAAGGGCCAGTACAGCCAGTTACCGAAAGGAAAAACATGTATATTCCTACTCTCGTGGATTACGCAGCTAGATATCCCGATACCAAAACGAGTGGCTGAATTATTGATTGGAGTGCCAGAAGAAATACTTACGGAATGTGGTGCCCAATTTATTGTAGGACTAATACAGCCAGTTACCGAAAGAAAAAGCAGCTATATTCCTACTCTCGTCTATTACACAACTAGATATCCCGATACCGAAACGAGTGGCTGAATTATTGATTGGAGTGCCAGAAGAAATACTTACGGAATGTGGTGCCCAATTTACCTCTGAAATTATGGATGAAATAAGAAGGCTGTTTTTCATCAAACAGATGAACACTACTGCGTACCATCCGATGTGCAATAGACTGGTAGAGAAGTTTAATTTTATCCTGAAACATATGCTACGAAAAATGTGCTCGGGACGTCCGCAAGATAGGGACCTATATCTGTACGCTGTTCTGTTCGCAGTATCGTGAAGTACCACATGCAAGTTTAGGTTTTTCACCCTTCGAATTGCTTTATGGACGAACAATTCGAGGCCCGATGTGGATACTACGCGAAATTTGGACCAGTGACATCGAGAACTAAGAAATAAAAACTACCTACCAGAACGTGCTAGATCTGCGAGGAAAAGAATCGACATTACATGTCAGATGGTACGTGATGAACTCATAAACTCGGGACGTATACATGCCAAGAATTATAACTGTAGAGCGCAAAGTAGGAAATTCGTTGATAGATCAGGTTATTCTACTTCATCCTACTAGCTCAAACAATTTACTAGTTCAGTGAAAAGGTCCATAGAAATTAATGATATCAAGGGTGACATGGATAATTAAATTGACATAGACGGTATTTTGAAGACATTACAGGCTAACATGCTTTAGTTGTCCTCCATGTAACAGAGCTACAATGCAGAAACATGGGTCTTAAATGACGTTTGTACGGCCGTCATCGACGATGACGTATTAGTAGAGACAGATATCGAGGTTTTCTTTTGAGCGTCCATTTTGTGGTGAAATGGAAGGGGTAGATGAAGTCAATAGAAAATTTGTACCAAACTGTGAAGCCAAAGCTAGACTACTTTCTAATCTGACAAAGAAAGAGCAAACAGAGTAGAGTGGAGACCACCACAAAATAAAGCTGTTCGCACGCTAAAAGAGAAGTTGATCAGTGCACCTATATTGAAATTGTCAGATGTTAGCAAACCCTTTATTTTAAGAACAGATGCCTGTGAAATTTTGTCGGGAGCGATTTTGCTACAAGAGCAAGATAACAATAAGTAACCGTAGCTTATTCAGGTAGGAAATTTCATACCCAGTGAGAGAAATTATTCCTTCATTGAGAATGAGTGCTTGGCCATAGTGTGGGGAATTAGGAAATATAATGCGTACCTTTATGGGAGAGATTTCATTCTAGAGACTGTTCATCAAACCCTATTGCATTTGAACAAGGCCAAATTCGCCATTGCTAGATTGATGCGTTTGGCGCTGACACTACAACCTTATCGCTACCGTGTAGAGGCAATAAGAGGAGTTAAAAATATAGGGGCAGACTATTTGAGTAGGGCATGATGGGAAATTTTGGATAAATGTTTATCCAGTATAGAATATCCATATTATAATATAACAAGTGTAAATATTGCAGTATGACATTAATAGTTATTTTTGTTATTCTGTGAAGGCATAAAAATGCGAACAGTTTTTTTTTTCTTTTCTTAGGGGAAGGTAATCTCACAGAAAAAGGCAAAAAGTAACTTTTGCCTTAATTCTATTTTTCCCTTTTATTCATTTTGCATGTGTACAACGTCACCTGGAGTGAGTCATTGTTTCTGCAGGTGAACGATTCTGAATCTAAATGTGACAAGTCACTAAGGGCATGGTATACATGAGTATTTGACCTTGACTGTTATGCACTCCTCTATGGATTTAAAATTAATTCATTTCAAATTTAGTCTCAGGTTATACTGGATTTTGTCAGGGAGTAAACGTTCTCCATTATGATCTCTGGTCATAGGGGTAAGTGTCAAAATTACATTTTATTTGATTTACGAAACCTATTCTCGTTTTTAATGTCATATCGGGTAATGAAGCCATTTACCTTACGAACTTTTCTATTACAGTTTAATTTATGAGTTTATAAAATTTAATTCAGAACACATTATTATAACCAGTTTGGTTTTATTACAGCTGTTTATTGGCTGACTAGCTAATTATTGCTGACAGTATCTGTTTAGGGTTGAGAGTAGCTGTCAGAGAATGGCGTGTTGCCGTATGTGTATCCCTGTTTATGACTGAGCGTAGCTGTCCATAGTGCAGTGTGTTGTCCGCACATATATGTATACGTAAGATTATACATTTGCTGGAATCACGAATAAAGACGTAATCAAAAAAAGGGTGTGAGCGGTCGATAAGTGTGGGCCAACCATAAGGATCCGGGAAAAAACTGTGGTATAACAGTTTGAGTCATACGACTGTTCAAGTTTTACAGTAACATGTTTGTTTCAATTGACTGTGATTTCAATTGAGAACAATATTATTTACATTACATAAGATTATGTGAATTTCGCTTTCGGTATTTTATTACATGAGATTATGTGAATCTCGCTTCCATATCATTCATTGTTTATTTGAAACTCAATTTTATTACATACGTGAGACTATTTGAATCTCGTTTATATGGCATGATATTAATGAAAACATTATTGCAGTCCATGAAGTTATTTTGAACCTCACTTTTTCATACGTAAGATTTATATAGAACACATTTTACTTTTCAATTTGGGAATGTACGTAGAGTGATTGGATCAATCGTAAAATAGGATTGGGAGAGAATCAGTGAATTTTTAGTACATACATATATATTCTTAGTAATTCATTTCTATAAATTTCTATCATCCATCACATTGTTTGTGTTGTTCATTTAATCATAGAAAAGAAACCAACTATGTCTGAAATTTTCCAGCTATGCCCGAATTAGGTATTCAACAATTTAAATCTTCTGCCTATCACTATGAGTGCCAAGAGGCTTTAGGAAAGATTTGATCAGACTTTAAAGAATATGATTCGATCGTATTGATTTGATACGAACAAAGATTAAGATTAAAGTATTCATTTTCTTTTGCTTGCTGTTAGTGAGTTCCTCTGAACTAGGTTTTGGAGGTACTGTGCTTGAGCCTTTGAAATTGTTTAAAGATAAACTTCTTTCCAAAGGGGATAAAGTGATCAATCTTCTCGATTATGTTTCTGTATTTATACACAAGTTGTCAAAGGCTTGCAAAGACTCAAAAAGCACATCTACACTCTACTCACTCAAGAAATGAAATCAAAATATGATAACAACTGAAGAGATAGGAGTTTTAAGCTTTTTGATAGAGTTCTAGCTCTCTTGCCCGTTCCACAAAATCACATTCAGGCAAAGTAGTATGGTCCATGCACGGTTGAAAAGAAAGTAAATTATTTAAATTACATGATGAATAATCCTACTAGGCAAAGAAAAACAATTTTGCCACATTAACATATTAAAGGATATATTGAAAGAGATAGCCAAGTAAATTATGCAATTAATTTAGTTGTACCTGTTCCACAAACTGAGGATTTAAGTAAACAAATTTAATTGAGCAATGTTTACCTTGGAGCAACAAATCTTCGGAATTCGGAAATTATGAAAAATCTGGGACAGAACATATTACACTTACAATAAACAGAAAGGAATGAACACTTGTTTCCTGATTGTTCCTACAAGGACAAACAACACTTTTCATGAAGTTTAAATTTTAGATTCAAAACCTTTGAAACAACACCCATAAAGGATGAATTCTCTCAAACAGGAAAGTTAGAATTTGCCGGATAATGGTTTCATAGAAGCCAATAAAAGTTCAACATACATACTTGTTCCGAAACCGGATAAAATTTCTTTATGTGCACTGATTATAGGAAGGTGAACAGTGGTACAAAACAGATTCATTTTCATTACCAGGAATCGATGATTGTACTGATAAAATTGGCAATGTCACGTAAGGCACCAACTTTGACCTTCTGAAAGGATGTTTAGCACATTCCACCTACGGAGAGAGTAAAGGAAATTTCAGCATTTGTGACTCTAGATAGAAGCTATCAATATAAAGTAATTTCATTGGAGATGAAGGGCTTCCCAAGTAAGTTTCAACGCATGATGAATATGATTACCTCTGGTCTGGAAAATTGTGATGCTTATCTCGATGATGTCATCATCTACAACGATACACTGAAAGAACATTTAGCCACGATTCTGAAGTCTTTGGAAGACTCACTGATGAAAATTTGACAATCAATTTATTTAAATTTGAGATTTTCCGTGCTTGAGTAACTTTTATAGGATATATTGTGTGTTATTGTCAAGTTAAACCAATCGATGCCAAGGTCAATGCTATCTCTGAATTTCATGTGCCTGTCAGTAAAAAGCAACTGATACGATGTTTGGGTGTGGCTGCATACTATCTAATGTTCTGTTCCAATTTTTCCAATCTTGCTGAACCTATGACAAACTTGTTAAGTAAGCTCTTTTGACTGAAAATGTCAAGAGGCTTTTGATAGGTTAAAAGCCACACTAAATTCGAGCCATGGTTACTTTTGTCAAATCAGTTTCAGTATTCTACAGCCAATAACTACAGTGTATTGACAACCTTACATAACTGCATGTTCCATTTGGAAACGTCACTTTAACAATGTTTTAGTTTGATCACTATGATGTATGCAGTGTGGAAGATTATAGTGATGTCTAGCAATGGATACGTAGCATGATATCAAACTCAGTCACATTATCCTGATACCTGGTTGACCAGTCCTAACACTATCATCTTAATGCTGAGAGTCATTAGTACCACGATGATAAATTCGTGTAAGTGCAGATGCAAATTCAGATGCTGTCTTTGTTGATATTGGTTTTGCTTCTTTATATCCGCTTGCAAGGTCAACAGTCAATGCGTATTTGTACGTGCGTGACTTTCGTCCACGTGTTTTAATAATATCGTGTGGTAAAAACAAAATATCACCTTGAGGAACTTCGTTAGGAACACTGACATCAAAATGTGCGTATTGAATATTTTTGGGTGGTGGTAGGTAAATTTCCCATATTGCCTGTCGCGCTAACCAATTGGCAGCAATAGAACGTGAGACTTTTGCTACTTTTGCAAGTTTAGTGATAGCTGCTTTGCCTCTCCAATACCCTCTTGAGCTATAATAAATAGATTCCATTATAAGAATCACATAATTAATTACCAACCCCTAGCATTATTTTACTTTTCACAGGGGATTTTATCAGGAAACTAGCTAGTTTTTCTCTGAGAGATTTATTAGGTATAGAATTTAATGCATGAATCAATGTCACATCTACGAGATGCCGCTACTGCAAATCTTTACTTTTATAAGCAACGTCATAAATATGATATGCTTGATCAATTTTATTTACTGGATGCTCTCCTGGTCTTTGTTGATCTTGATCATCAAGTCGGATATCAAGTCGAGTTTTCAGGATCACAGTAATTATATCCATGAAGTTGTTTCTCACCGGCGTATTTAGCCCAAGGTATTGCAGGTAATTTTCCTAAAGAAGCAGCAATATCTCCACCTGTCTTTGTCCCGGAATCAGACATGGAGATAAATTTATATATTTTCGTGCCGCATTTCACACATTTACTTGTTAATGCACGCCGTTTCTTTTTCGTTATTATTGTTGTTAATCCAGTTGTGGGTGTAGATAATTTGCATCGAATACAATATAGACTCAAGTTATTAATAATATGGATGTAATAATTGACATTTTGGCGGTACGAAATCAGGAAACAGTAAAACGATATCCAGCATTACCAAATTCAATAAGGATGATTATGATAGGTTTATCTGGATCAGGTAAAACACAATTATTATTAAATTTAATAATGAGGTGGTTGAGATGAAGCAAACTATATTTAGTAGCACCGTCTGAAGATGATTAGCATCGCTACGAAGTACTTAACGATTTTAACGAGAAAGCAGCGACATCAGCTAATAAAGACAGTGACGATATTATTGATTATATCACAGATTTTGATGAAGCCCCATCTATAGACGACTTTGATGGATTCATTAATAATCTCGTAGTATACGATGATGTGATGTTGGATAAACAATCTAATCCAGCTAGAATATTTTCTCGAGGTAGACATAAAAACACAGACGTGATTAATGCTATTCAGAGATACACATAGATACCTAAAGTGATTAGTGATAACTGTAATATTTTGGTTGTGTTTAATGGAGTTGATAATTATACTCTAAACAATATTTATTATACATGGTGTTCAGAGAATATGGACATGATTCAATTTTAAAAAAGCACAAGATGTTCCGTTCGGATTTATAACAATAAATCTACATGATTTAAGATCCAGATATCATATAGGTCTGGATAAAATCTTTGGTTAATCCAGAGCAGCAGGGACGGTGAAGGACAACAATTGAGATCCGCTTCGCAAGTAAACAAAATCGTGAAAAAGTACGTCAATAATAGGGTAACAAAACTGAGCTAACCTCATGACTTTATTATGCGGTTCTTAACCGTGTGGAAATATACTCGGTTAGAGACTTTGATTTAGCGTTATTAACCTCTTTTTTCAGCCAGTTGTAGGAACTTTTTTTTGTTTTAGATAAAGGCTCGAGCAAACTGTTGTAGGGTTCACCGTCCATGTTGTTAAGATACATATGGCCTGGAACAGCAGTTTTAAAACCAGTATATATATATATATGTCAGAACATTTTGGTTTTGGTTTCAACATTGCTTCTGTCGCCAGTTGTTTCTTCAATATCATCATTTTTATCTTTGGTTGAAGTAACTGGTGGAGCTTGTCTGCTTAATTGCTATGCAACTCTGTAACCTTGCAATTTACTATCCAATTTTGGATATTATTCCTACGCCAATCAACTCTGGGGTCACGTCTGCATATTAAGAGCAAGACATTAGTTCCAAACACTTGGCTCCATTACTTTGTTAATTGTCGTGACTTAATAAAGTATATCTAATAACCTCTTTAAAATAATTTTAAACTAAGCACAGTTCTTTCGAAAGTGTGTTTTTACAAAGTGTAAATTACAACTGCAAGATGGCCTCAGGTCAGAAGTAATGGTTCTGGTTCAGCACGAATGTAGCCCCAGTCTATTTTTAGATCATTTTTTTCTGTCTCCTTTTGGTGATGATACAATAGTTAGATTTAGACATTCTTGGAAAGGATTTAGAGGCAATTGTGTATTCTTTAGAATATGAGCTTATGGTGTGGTTGTATGTGTGTATTTCGGCGACAGTGTACTGTGAGTAATAAAGCCTTGGTGATGATTCGGAAGTGAAATCTGTGGTACATTGCATGGGATTTTGTTTAAAATTCAGCCTTTCAAACAAATGCAGGTCAACCCTTGACAAGAACTTCACCGTAAAGTCAACTTTAAAGGTATGTTAGATCAACATATGATTTGTATTGATTGTCACGCAAAACGGGCGGGCAGATCATTAGGTATAGGTAACATTGTATTCAGAAATAAACAACAAAACTGGCTGTGATTGGTTCATTATGTTAGAGTTTTACTTTATGTTAGGCTTAAAAAAACTGAGCCTCTTGGCAACATATGCGATTATGTTAATTCATATCTAGATGATATTATGCATTTGTTATGATGTTTTTTCTTAAACATTGTACACATGACTGAAAATGTGTTTGTTGTTATCTCTCTTTAAAAACAAATAAGAACCTTGCTCTGTTCTCATCAAAATGACAATCTATCATTGTTTTCTGTGACAGTGCGTGACACGCATGCTGAGGTAGGATAGAAAGTATATTTATTTCACCAGACATTATCTCTGAGGTTTATGGATAAAGCGATTGGTACCGTGATACCGGCAAATGTTAGGGAAATATGGGAACTACTCTGGAAATGTATTACCGTACAATAGAGTATACACGGGTTTGACTGGACAGGATTGGTTGATAATGAAATATAATTTTTTTTAAGTAAAGGATTCCTTTTGAGAGCAAACCCTGATTTTAACTTAAAAAAAAAACAAAAAAAAAAAAAACAACAAAAACATAGAGACATTGTTTCATATATTGAATTTCAGTCCTTAATAGTCTTGAGGTTGGAACACTCGTTACTGACATTAGCAACTGACTTTGGAGCGGAATTACAAGCAAATGTTTCAAACACATGTAGGTCTAGTCCAATAAATAAAAACCACAAAACTGAGTTGATACTGAACCCTAAAATTAATCTCATTACGGGTGAAGGGCTATTTTGCGCGCCTAATGTAAGTCCAGAAAATGCCACGGCTCATGTCGTTTTCTCTACATAGATGCATCTGTACTGACAAATATAGATTTGATCACGAGCACTCAAAGTTATTGAATTTTTTAATATCATGGTGTTTGCATAGGTTTACAATGGGACCTGAATTTTTACCCTGGAGCACTTCAGTTGTGAAATCTTCATTGTCAGATTGCGTAGTTTGCAATGTAATTCATAAGGCCTACTGGTGAAATTTTCCCCCGGTCCATAAATGCATTCCAGTGTCCTAGTCCTATTAGACCAACAAGTAGATCTCCGCTTTTTTCTGACATTATTGATTTAAAAAAAAAACAATCAACAAAAACCAAACGAAAAAAAAATTATAAAACATCTACTTGTTGGTCATCTGTTCCAATCAGATATAGTTTGTGCTCCAATTTTTTTCTGTTTGATAAAGGTTAATGAAATAGTCACACATGATTTATAAACACACTATTTCTGAAGACTGTGTACAGATGTCAAATCCTTACATCCGTGAATCTTTCTTCACCAAAAGACACTACCCTGTCACAATCGCTTTCAGTAAGTGAAGTACGTTGAATGCGCATGCGTGAAATATTGGCAGGGAAAAACCCGAATAAGATTTCCGGGAAAGGTCTATGCCTCTTACGACAAAAATAATTAAAAAAAAAAAATACTAAAGTTATCATAGCATAGCATAATGCAGACCATGCCGAGCATCATTTTAAACATTTATTATAAAATCCGAAGTTTAATTTTGGTATGTCTTATATGGCCGTTATTTCCGACGCCATTAACTGGTACGTAAGCCAGAGGTAGGCCTATTTTATTTTTATTTATTTTATGAGCACTTGTAAATATGTTTTGCCCGTCAAATTAAAAAACCGTAACTATAATTTTTACAACAAAATCTGGAAAAAGTACCAAGGTAAAGAAATTTGACGCCCCTGGAGTCATGCAACAGGGTTCAGAGAGGGAGAGGTATGAGATGTGTAAGATCAAGTTGTTTACATCCGCAACATGCACAATGGAGAGAGTTTTGGCTCACCTCAATGCTACTTGATGTATCGTGGTTGAAATTTCATTGGATATTATATTGTGGAAACTGTACGTGATATACGTTAGTTTTAACAGTTGTTAAAGCAACAGGGAGGAAATTTTCCATTCTAGACAATACCAGCTTTTGAAAGTGCAACGAATGAATTGCAAAAGATATAAGAAGTAAAACAAAGTTATTGGCTTTTTTTTTTTAACAACTTAACATTGAAATGTAGGAAGTGAAAATGACCAAACAGAGCCAATGGTTTTTGTTTGTTTGTTTTTTAATTTTTATTGCGAAACATATGAGCTAATTACAAGATATACAAATATAACCAAAATTGCACCCATGAATCATACACAAGGGAAAAGTTCTTTTAGCAGTACATACTATATATGTTTTTGTGTGGTTTTTTTTGCAATTATTATTATTCCGGACACAGGTAGAGGTGCAAGATTATTAGCCCTAGATTCACCCTTTACAAAGTTTGGAAACATTTATCTCTAAATAAATACATAAATCTGTCAAGAAAACTATTGCAAAGGTATTGCTGCTTTTACTAATAGAGAAGAGAGCAAAAGATTTATGGTTATGGTAACTTCTTTATTTGATATACTGATCATAACATTATCTATTTAAAGCACATTTATGTAAGATGTCTTGCACTTATAATTGTAATATTTTGAGTATTAGTAATAGTAATATGATACATTTGAATAGATGAAAACAACATTGGATATGTGTAAGTTATGTGTAAGAGAATTTTTTTAGAGAAACAAAGTCTTGCTACATTCCCAAAATAGATGGCATTTTGTGATAGCATATGATGGCATATGCCATCTGTTTTGGGAATGTAGCAGAAGTTTTGGCCAGACTTTGTTTCTCTAAACATTTCTCTTACACATAACTATAGTTATCCAATGTTGTTTAGTACATTTAATAGGCTGATTATTTATTCAAATTTATCCTATTACTATTACTAATACTCAAAGTATTACATTTATAAGTTGGAAGCTGCTTCCAAATTACTATATTATGCAAATTTTCAATAAAATGTATTTATATCAATAATTATGTGTAGAATCTAAGCCGCCTTATTTGTGGACACTTTGTTAAAATTTTGTATGTGAGAGAAACTATGTGTTGCCAATCATCTTTTATTTGACCAAATTCTCTGCGCAATTTTGAGCCAGTTTATTGTAAATACTTTTGAAACTAGTTTTTTTGTACAACAATGTAAAGTTGTTTAGAGCTGAGGCATGGATTTCTGATTTTGTCCATTTGCCCACTTCCAATGTTTGTCTGATATTACTCTTTTTAAGCTTTAGGTTATTGTACACTAGCATCCACTAAGCTAGTAATTTTTCTAATACCATGTTGAAACCTATTCTATTGAAAAAACAGATTTACTGTCTACTTTAAAATTGTAAGTTTGCTTTATTGAGCTATCTAAAAATCAACATGTGTATCAGAGAAAAAATATTTTCAAAATTTATCTATGTGCAAAAATTCAGTAAGTACTTTAATTTATTTCTTTATATAGTCTATCCCAAACAAGTGGAAATCAGTGATATTTTGGCACAGTGCCTCTTAAATGTGTTTCCATTTTGTTGATGCCATTTTAGGTCATCTAATCCAATCTAATTAATGTTTCTATGAATGCACATCTATCAGTTTTAAACCTCCCAAATCATTGTCATTTACAAGTCTTTTTCAGTTTTATGAACTGAATTAATCCATATTAATTTATAATTATATTGTTATGTTTGAGAAAAGCCAAAATAATGTACAGGATATCCAATAATAGTGCTCCTGAATATTTACAATCACTATTCCAGTATAGGCTACCCAAAAATACTCCCCACCTGCAATCAATGTCTACCGCACATTACAAAATTCCCAAACCAAATAAGAAATTATTTTAAAAAAGTTTCCAATATTCTGGAACTTAGGAATAGTATTCCAGTTGAAATTAGAGATGCACACTCTATTTCCTTTTTCCAAACACAGTATATCAAGCGTCTTCAGAAATGCAGCTAAAATAAACAAATTCTTTGAATGAGGGCCTCAAGGTAGATTAGCTCTTAGCTAATTGCGTTACCCTCTTTAAATATAGTCATAATAATAATAATAAATATTGTTAATATAAATTAGAATTTTCTTTGATAGTGATGGTAAAGATAGAAGTAGATGGCTTATTTTAGATAATGTATAACTTTTTATAACTAATTCTACCAAATTATGTAGGGTTTTTTTTTTTGACTACTCGTATATTTTTTATTTCTTTTAGTTTTATTTTCATAATTTGTACCATTTCTCCAACCTTATTTGAAACTTCTTGTATCTCCAGTGTCAGCAGCTGTTTGTATGCTAGTGCAGAGATTTAGCCAATAGGTGTTGGCACAGTGGCGGTCAGTCTGCTGAGCATTTCTACTGGCAATCCTGAGCGCCTGTAGTGTATTATAGCTAGGCGCAGCCTTGTAAGCCAGAAGGGCTTTCCTCTTTGCCTCAGTCACTGTCTCCATAGCCTCCCAGCTGGCCTCATACCAGTTGGTATTTTTTTCGCTCCATCTTACCATATGCACTAATGGCTGAGTTAATCACAGTGTCTTGGAGGTGGGACCACATGGAGTTGATGGTGTGATCAGATGTCTTTTTGGTGAGAGCTTCCTGCAGCTTGCTGATGAACTGCTTCTACTAGTAATGTAAAATCGCTGTCTTCTCAATTTATTTGATAGCTCTAACATTGATCGTCACTTCCAACTTTCCTGATTATTGAGAAATAAAATATTCTCTATAATTTATTTTGTATTCCTTTAATATTTGGACTTCAAGTTTCTGTGTATGCCAGTATATCTGCATAAAAGATAAATAAATATGGAGATAAGTGGTCTCCTTGCCTACATCCTCCTTGAACTGAATCAGATGGCTTCCCAAAGTCAATTAATAGTAAGAAACATGAAATTTTGTGTTGTTAACTGTACAAAAATATTAAATCATGCAGGGTTCTGATGTTTTGTCCAGTATATCTAATTTTAATAAAACCAGTCCGATTCTCATTTATAAGATGAGGTAAGATGCTCTTAGCTCTGTTAGCTGTACAAGTAGATGAAACATGCAGCAAAGCTATATGTCTCCAGTTCTTGAGATACTGCTTTGGTCTCATTGGGTATGCAAGTAATTATTCACTCTTTTTATGTTGATGAAAGGTCCTCTATGCTGTAACCATAGTATCTGTCAAAGAAATGGCATAAGGAGGAACTTAAAAAACTCAGTAGTAGTAAAACTACCAAAGCTGGATGTGATTGTCTGCCATATATTTCAAGCATTATAATGTTTCCTCAAGGATATAGATCATTTTAATGATAGTGTCTCCAATTTCTTTATGAAATCATTTATTAAAATGTTAATTTAAATTGATGGAGACAACAAGTGCTCAAAAATAGTAATGGTTCAGTTTCTAATAAAATTTCCTTTTCATCACTTATTAACATAGACATTATTTGAATAACATAATTTCCTAGCTTAAGGGTATAGAAATACTTTATGATCTTTTCTTCTTCAGCAACCCATATTACTTTAAAATGGTTCATAACTCCTTTTATTTCGTTCCTCCTGTATTCCATTAATTCTAATTATTTCCTGCTCAGTTTTAACACATTTTCTAACGTTTCACAAATTCTTTCCAATTCCTTCATTTCTTCTAATAATGTTGTTTTTCTAATGTTTTCTTTTTCTTGTGTGTTGTAAATTATGTATTTTACCCCTTATTTCTAATATTGATATTTGAAAAAATGATGTATCGTTTATCACAATTGGTGTTTTGACATTGACCCTGTGAAATCTCAAGTGTGTTGTACTAGTTGTCATATTCTGTATCTTTCCATAAAGAAATTTGAACTTCCAAAAACCTTTGTCCTTATAAATTTTTGGAATTTAGATTTAGTAGAGTGATCTGTTCTGTCCCAAGTTTTATCAAAGTTTCTTTAATGTCCAATAAAAGATGTTCTGATAAAAAATTTTTTTTAACATGTAACTTGTTTTAACTGGTTTATTTTCGTCTTCAAGTATGCATGAGGATATCCAGTATTAATTCAATCCAAGTATGCATGATGATATCCGGTATTTATTCAATCCAAGTATGCATGAGGATATCCAGTATTAATTCAATCCAGGTATGCATGAGGATATCCAGTATTTATTCAATCCAAGTATGCATGAGGATATCCAGTATTAATTCAATCCAAGTATGCATGAGGATATCCAGTATTAATTCAGTCCAAATATGCATGAGGATATCCAGTATTAATTCAATCCATGTATGCACGAGGATATCCAGTATTAATTCAATCCAAGTATGCATGAGGATATCTAGTATTAATTCAATCCATGTATGCATGATGATATCCGGTATTTATTCAATCCAAGTACGCATGATGATATCCGGTATTTATTCAATCCAAGTACGCATGATGATATCCGGTATTTATTCAATCTAAGTACGCATGATGATATCCGGTATTTATTCAATCCATGTATGCATGAGGATATCCAGTATTAATTCAATTCAAGTATGCATGAGGATATCCAATATTAATTCAATCCAAGTATGCATGAGGATATCCAGTATTAATTCAATCCAAATACACATGAGGATATCCAGCATTAATTCAATCCAAATATGCATGAGGATATCCGGTATTAATTAAATCTAAGTATTATGAGGATATCCGGTATTTATTCAATCCAAGTAAGCATGAGGATATCCAGTATTCATTCAATCCAAGTACACATGAGGATATCCAGTATTAATTCAATCCAGGTATGCATGAGGATATCCAGTATTAATTCAATCCAAGTATGCGTGAGGATATCTAGTATTAACTCAATCCAAGTATGCATGAGGATATCCAGTATTAATTCAATCCAAGTAAGCATGAGAATATCCAGTATTAATTCAATCCAAATATGCATGAGGATATCCGGTATTTATTAAATCTAAGTATGTATGAGGATATCCGGTATTTATTCAATCCAAGTAAGCATGAAGATATCCAGTATTAATTCAATCCAAGTACACATGAGGATATCCAGTATTAATTCAATCCAGGTATGCATGAGGATATCCAGTATTAATTCAATCCAAGTATGCGTGAGGATATCTAGTATTAATTCAATCCAAGTATGCATGAGGATATCCAGTATTAATTCAATCCAAGTAAGCATGAGGATATACAGTATCAATTCAATCAATGTATGCATGATGATATCCGGTATTTATTCAATCCAAGTACACATGATGATATCCGGTATTAATTCAATCCAAGTATGAATGAGGCTATCCGGTATTAATTCAATCTAAGTACGCATGAGGATATCTGGTATTTTTCAATCCAAGTATTCATGAGGATATCCAGTATTAATTCAATCCAAATATCAGTCAGATCAAATTCATGACATAGATCAAGGACTTTTCCCAGGGATTATTGATTGAAATTCAAACAATTATAAAATTAGTGTCTATAGTAGGATTCATAGTAAGATTAAAGTCACCTGTTAAAATGATATTTTCATTAAGAGAGATATCTCTTTTTGTTTCTTCATTGAAGACTGGTGTATCTCCATTTAGGTCTTATTTTATATATATATATATATATATATGATCAACATACATGTATATATGAAGCTCCTTTTGCTCATTAATAATAATATCTAAAACAGGCTTACTATGCTGGTTAACACCTTTACTGCTATATACATTAAATTTAAAAGTATTATTTAGTAAATTAAAATACTCCTTGCATTTGATGTATTTGAGCTTTAAAAAAAAACCAATACTATCCTTTAATGGACGTAATATATTTTTCCCAAAGTCTTAAAATAATATGTATCTTGTATTTGTTAAATAATATATGAACATATTTTTTACTTTAAAAGAAATTTAAAATTCCTCTTGTTAAGGTCTCATAGCCCTTGACAATTTATTGCATATATTTTAATATCTTACAATTTTCTGCTTTAAGAAAATATGATTATGGGTGTACTGGACCAGCACCATATCAAATTGTGCAGACAGTTTGTTAAACATGATTTGGGAAAGTTGTAGATCAGTCCCAGATAACCATGTCATTTTAAAAATAACCATGTACAAAAGTTTAAATATAAATTTCAAATCAGTAAAGAAATCAGCACAAAGAATAGAGTCAATGAAGTCTAAAATGTGTATCTATCCTTCCAATTTATATTTTGCCAACGTATGATATACATAAAATATGAAAATTAAAACAATGGTTAAATCATGTTGACATATTATTACTGGCCAGTAATTCTTAATGGCTAACCATTCATGGTACAGGAATGTGACCAAAATAAATAAATCAAAATAACATAGTTTCATAACATAAAATTGCTTACTTGTTTTAATACTTATGTACTTTGTATATTCCTTTAAAGGATATTTAAAAATTAAATCTTTTAACTGGTATTTTAATAAAAGATACATTCATATATATTACTGATATGCAATCTTCATACCATACAAGTAGAATCCTGATGTACCTAACAAGAATAAATAAATTATACTTTTGTAGCATGTTACGATGAATAATATATTTTATTGGTGGTGTCCGCTCAAGCAAGCAATTGAACCCACAATGCTTAAAAACAATTAATTTTTATATTACAGGTGATATTCACACAAAATAAAAACTAATGTACCCCACATACTACTGAGAATTTTATTTCTTTGTGGTATATAAGAAAAACTCCACATAAGCATCAGCAAATCACTTTGGGTTGGTATAAAAGCAAGGCTACCAATGCACCAATGCTAAAAGCAAGCATCAGCCAAAGTAAAAAAAACATATTGAAAACAGGAAACAAATTAGATTTTCAAACAGATTGCTAAAGAAAAGAAAACAAGATGATAAGCTAAAGTTGTATGGAGGAAAGGAGACAACTCCTTAAAAATATATTTCTGTAACTGCTATTTGAAATTATTAAATCTTATAACTGTAACTATTATAGTATGTTATGATAAATGCCATAATTATGAGTCATTATTTGTCAAAATAACCAATTTTATCATTTGCACAATGATTCAGATATTCATTTATCTCAATAAATGTTTCCATAGAAGACACAAATATAAAATCATTACTCATATTACTGAGTAATTTGTACATATCATGTTGTGTTGGGGAAAAAAAACCCCATTCACCCACCCACAAAATTTTAGCAAATACCCAAACTATTTAGGCTGTTGCTAAAACAAAGCTGCTGCTGCTGCAAAAAATGCAGTATAAGCTGAGGTAAAAGCATAGCCTAATTGGGGGCTCCAAGTGGTCAAGTGGTCTAAAGCACTCTCCGTTACAGATCACTGCCATCTCACCTCTGTCTGCATGAGTTCAGGTCTCAGGCTCGGCTAATGTGGATACATGAGAAAACCTGCCAGTAGCTTCTCATGGGTTGGTGGTTCTTCCTGGGGGTTTTCAGAGTTCTTCCTCCACCAATTATAGTGGCCGCCATGTATAGACTATCTTGTTCTGAAAAATTGCATTAGATCCTACAAAAAAAACAACAAAAAAGCATGCAGAGTGACACACAAAAAATCATCTCCGAAAACATCACAGAGTAAAACAAAATAAGAAAAATCAAAACAGAATTTGATGGAATAGAAGAGAACACTTTATAGTCCCTATGTATACAATTAAGTCTTATATATTACATAAAGTAAATTGTTTACAAAGTACATTCATATATTTACTAATTTACAAACCTCATACAATATGCATAAATCCTTACATGACACAAAAACATTGGAAAACTAATGCCACTTTTCAAGTTATTAAAATAATGCTGCCATTGATAAAATGCGTAAAGTCATAGTAAAACATATTGCATAATGCTGCACAGAAATTAAATGTCGTGTACAAATTTATGTCATTTAAAATAGCAAAATCCTCAGAATGCATTCATATATATCATCAAGAAATTGTGCTTGCTAAATGCAGACATTAAACTGGAAACACCAGGAAAGAGGAAATAAAGATAAAATTAATATGATGATATATTAACCAAACGCCTTACATGTCAAATAATTTGTAAACAGGGAGGCACTTTAATAATGTTGTAATTGTAGCATCTGTTGGTATTAATGAAGATGCTCAAAGCCCTTAAATCAAGCAAGGGAAATAACTCCATTGAAGCTGAAACATTTAAGTCACAAGCGTTTTAGTATTTATAATGTATATCTTCTGCATAACAATATTCATTAGTAGTAAAGTTCCACACAAGTCTACCCCCCCCTGTACATATTGCTTGTATAGTGTAACCAACAACAAGTCTGTGTCAAACAATACTAAATTGCAGAAAACTTAACCTTATAACAGCCCTTTTCACACAAGTACATTATTAATATACATATTATGTATAAAGCAGAACCAACAACCAGTCTGCAGCAAACAGTACCAGAGACTGCACAAACTGCTTGATCACATGGTCAAATCTGAGTTTGAACTTTATTTTATGTTAGCAATGAAGATTTTAGCAACAAATACCAACAAATTTACTATGACAATGCTGGATCTGCCAGCATCTGTCTGATTAAAATTTAATTGGAATTGAAAATAATAGATTTTATGAACACCAATACAGTCTTATTCTCCGAACCTTGAGAATCAACAAACAAATTAGTTTTCATATATGTAAAAGTGAAAATATCATTTGTATTATGTCTTTACTAGCGATAATTTTCAATAATGGAAGAATAATACTCTGCTTTATGATTTATACCTTTCACTGTTATTTGTGTAATTCGAGATTACAACATGATACTTTACTTGTTAATGGAACAAATAAATTGCAGTCCAAATCTTAGAAAGCATGAGCATCTACATTAATTGTTTCTGTTTGTGTCTCGTACTCATCCAGTCAGATGCCATATTAAAAATGGTGTCTTAATCTTTCAGATATTTTGATAGTTTAGATACTTTGGAAACGCTATAGAAAGAAGAAAGAAAAATCATGCTGATGGAAGCAGTTGCTAATTATGACATAGGACACTAACTATATTGTTAAAAAGGAGACAGACCACCCAAGTGGCCATTGTTTAGAACATTAGCCTCAGATGCAGGAATTCACATGTTTGAACCCTGGCAAAGTCATACCAAAGACTTATAAAAATGGTATTGCAGCTGTCTCGCTTGGCACTCAGCATTTAAAAGGTTAGTGTTAGGATTGGTTGGCCTTATGTCAGGGAAATATGTGAATGGGTGGGGCATGTTGTTACATCTCTGCAGCAGAAAGCCCAAGTGTAAGATATCAGTATAAACTACCACACTGCAGACATCATAGTGATATGACAGAACATCTTTTAAAAAGCTTTGTTAATGTTAGGTTACATTTAAATGCTACACTAAAAATCCAAATTACACACACACACACACACACACACACTGTTATGTATATTTACATTTTTGTAGCTTTTGGTACATGATTTTATCTAATATTTATACTTACTCATGGCTGTAAAGTGTACAGGATATCACTAGCTATGTCAGGCCTACATGACTTGAATCTGTTAAGAGTGTAATATTGCATAGGATATAAAAATAAATGTTACTTATATGTTGACAGGTATTGATAATAATCTTAATAATAAGACTTAAATGGTATCTATGGTGTAGTTTCTTAGTCACTGATGGGATATCAATATTCCGAAAATAATTCTATAAATTTTGATTGGTTGGGAGATGTCACATGAATATGCTTAATTCAATGCAAAGTCAATAGTGCATGCTGTCACATGGAGTCTGTTGTGAAGTATAGTTGCAATATATGGTTTATGTAAGGAGAAAATTAAGCAATCAGATTCATTCCAATTTTTGGAGTCATTCACAGTTATTGTGTTCATGCATGTCTCAGGAAGAAAGTGAAATCAGAAATTTTAGCCAATTTAACAAACAATTTGTTTCTCAAAGTTACACAAAGTGAAAATTTAAGAGATATGGTATTGTGAATTAAGTCCCAAATAATCCTAAATGTCAAATCACATTCTTAAAAACATAGAATGTTCCGAATGAATTCCAATGGTATTGATAGTATTAAATGTGCTAGTGTACCACAATGACACAATCCTGAATGTCTTTGAATAAGTTCACAATAATTTCAAAATAATGTGTTAATCCAAAAACAATGAGCATTTAATAATTCCTATGAACAAAATTCAAATTAATAATATAATGTGAGGATTTCCAATGTAAAAACCTTATATAATCATAGATGATATTGACTTTGAGCACTTGATATGTAAAAAGTCTTTGTAGAAAGTTCTGAACTAGTAAGCTATGTCAGCATGTTATTTGCAACTAACAATCATGGAGAAATATTAGTCATGTAAAATTCTGTTTAAACTTGACCAGTATTTTCAAAGTAATCTAGAATCATAACCAAAAGATAAGATTACAATCTAGAATACCAAAAGCAATACGTATAGAACTTCAGTATAATTAATGGATAGGAATCATGCATAAAATTTTATAAAATGTCCAAGAAATAGAATACATTTGTTATTTTTGTATTGGCTTTTATTTTGTCAATTTGTCTATATAGCTGAAGGTTTTTTTTTATGTTGCAGTTAGAATTATTATGCACTGACTTGGATCAAGTCTGTGAAAGAGCAAAAGATGCATTAAAATTAGCCAGAATTTAATTTGGCCCTTCTCCTGTTCTGTCACTTGAAGTTTCTGAATAGTACACTTATATGAAGACTTGTGTCAATCAAAAAACTTTTTTTGAACTAATCTTACTGGCTAAAGCTTTAATTTTATGCTCAGACCTTGTGTGCATTGACTGGAACTGTAGAAATATGTATTTTAAGCTATGCTCAGCCTGATGCACAATAAATGTTAAAACTGATTCACGCTACTGTACACATTCCAGGATTCCACTTTATTTAACAAATGAATCCTGTATGTTTCTTTTTAATGGAAATTCATCATTGCTTTGCAAAAATGAAATTATTCAGTGAATCCTAAGAGGATGGTCATGTCAAATTTTGTAATGTGTGGCTGGTAATGAATAAAAATGTGTCAATCTGATATCAAAGATTGCAGTAGCCATTTTGTTGCTCTTCCATAATGGATGGTTGTAACAATATAAAGTTCTTTTGTGCTATGAGACATAACATCTGATTGGACCAAAATACCAATGGTTCCCCTTGAACAATTCATTGTGCTATGAGACATGATGTCTAATTGGACCTGAATACCAATGGTTCCCCATGAACATTCATTATGCTATGAGACATGATGTCCGATTGGACCAAAATGCCAATGGTTCCCCTAGAACATTCATTGTGCTATGAGACATGATGTCCGATTGGACCAAAATGCCAATGGTTCCCCTAGAACATTCATTGTGCTATGAGACATGATGTCCGATTGGACCAAAATGCCAATGGTTCCCCTAGAACATTCATTGTGCTATGAGACATGATGTCCGATTGGACCAAAATGCCAATGGTTCCCCTTGAACATTCATTGTGCTATGAGACATGATATCCGATTGGACCAAAATGCCAATGGTTCCCCTTGAACATTCATTGCACCTACTATGATGATCATCTTAAACATTTAATCCTCAAAGTTCAAGAGATGGTTGTATTAAAATATTTTCTTACTGCTAAAATACTTCCCACAAAAACTGAGATATCCTAAATGAGGCTTTCACTACTTTGAAGGGAATTTGTCCTAAATATAAGTATCAGTTTGATAGAAAGAGTTTACACAAAAACAATCTTGTACACTTTCCATTGAAAGAAAGGTTTGAAATGATTCAAAAACAATAATTTAATCTGCTGTTTTGAAGTACCACATGTAAAACAGCTGGCTCAAAAACAGATTTTAAAAACAATTTATTTCCCATATAATAAATGCATTTTTGGTTTCTTTCAAACATATTTTGCGCAAAATCTGTTATCATGAAATAGACCTGTACAACTGAATTTGAAAGGAGAATTTGATTCACTGGTGGTTTTACAGAATCTTAGGGTTAGTCTGCTTCAGCATCTAAATGAAGGCTATACCAAATTCAGCTGTCAGTATGTGAACCATGAGATATTTGTATATATGGCAAAATGCTGAATGATGCCAGTTTAGAAACACTCTTTTCTCAAACACACAAAGTGTAATATTATAAATTTAGACAAGCTTGACTTGATTATATTGTAACATTTTTTGAGAAATGTCCATTGATTTTGTAAGTACTATATAATGCTCAAGGTCAAAGGGCATTAGAATGAATTTTGTATTGCACTTACAGGTATGGGTTGGACGTGCCAATCAAATGTTTGTTTTACTAAATTTAATAGGCATAAAGAGATAAAAGGACAGAAGAGGTGGATTAATTTTGATTCCTTAATTCATTTCATTAGAGCATCAGCCCCTTTTCATAGGTTCTCAGTCCAGTACTGAGTGTGAATATTTTGAATTCTATAGACAGCAATGCTGTTGTCACAATTTTAGTGGTAGTATAGCACTATTATTCATTGTTCTAAATTTCTACCTTTCACACATGCCAAGGATCAGTGATGAACAAAGTGGATTTACAACCTTAAGACTCTAAAGATGGAAGTTGTTCTGAGTACTGGAGTCTTTTATTTATTTAATCTCTATAGGTTATAAATATTTATAAGAAAAGAATTAGAAAAATCATATGTAATTACTTTGTAAATTATTATTTCTTCTATGGATGCTGATTTTGGTACACATTCCATACAAATTCCATGCAATGTCACTTATTAGGCACTGAAAAAATGATATTAGCTTTTGGAAATAATAACATCGTTTGATAATTTATTTATGATTGTTCAAATTTGCATTGTCTGAGTAGGTTTTAATGATAATCCCCACCTTATTTCTCCCATCAGATACATGATTAATATTTAATCGCTGATCACCATTTCACTTTTTATTATTGTAGCTTTTTATTTTTGATTAGTCTATTCCTTTTCTCTACAGGTGATCTTGCAGTAGGAGCCACCCAAGGGGAAGTTTCTATGAAATGGAGAATAAACACAACAGATATTTCATCAAGTCAAGCTGTTTTGAATCCAAATGCTTATACTGTCATTTTTTTTTCCAGCAATAATGTCATTGGCATTGTAATGCCTTTGTATAGCAACAGAATCAGAGATGTTGGCAATGTTTCTCTTGGCATAGTATCATTCCGTCTACTCAATCTCACATTGGCTGATGCAGGGAGATATTCAAAGAGGATGCTGGAATGATAAAAGTAGTATAGACACAATCTCAGTGAGTACATGACATAGTTATAATTGATATGAACCTAATTACAAAAGGTTTTAACATAGGTCACTTAATTTTCTTCTCTGATGTAACAAATGTAATAATAATGTAATAATTTAGTGTTGATGTAGTTTTATAAGTTTGATGCCTACTTTCTAATTCTTTTTCACCAAATAATAAAAATCTAAAATGTGTTGGCAATAATAGTCATCTTTATATCTAGTCAAATTTAGATAAGAATGCAATATGGCGACCTTTTCTTCATACACAGTACAGCTCACCTGTATTTTTGGAACTCCACACATGGAAGTAGGGGACTTGATCCCTCCACTTTTATTCTGTGATAATGCTTTGCAATGCAGCAAAAATTCCTAACAAATAACCACGATATCTCAGCTGGTCCATCATGGCATCTCCATTGTGAGCAGCTGATTGGCATTATAATGATTGACATTTAAATCAACAAAGACAGCTTTGGAAAGATCAACATGTTATCAGAGATTAACAATCTATTTTGGTCTAGAAGGATGACCTTGTGACCCTCATCTGGAATACGTTTTGCATCTTAAATTTGTGTATAACTATTGTCTTGATAGAATCATTTAGTGCTCCAATCCATAGACACTTAAAGGTGTTTTGTTGTGACGACCAGTTTCAGATGAAATTTTATTTTATGGAATTAGTAATTCTTTTTCCTGGAAATATATGAAAGCTCCTAAGCAATTCCTGGTCCAGTCCATTTTCAGCAAAGGGGTGAATGCACGACTAAAGATGTACATACATATGTCATCTGCTTCTAATATTTACAGTGTTGAATCAAGCAATGGAAAAGAATGACAACTTAAAATTTGTCTTTCACGTGGATTTAACAGCAGTTTCATTAATATGTTTATGTGTGCAAAGGAATATAATTCTAAACTCAACATTATGGTAATTTACGGAATTATCTGGCAGTTACTGAATAGGATGAATTACATCATTATGTTGTTGGATGGAAATAAACTACCCCATAGTTTATGGAATATGGCGACATGTTAGTATGTAAAGTCCGTTATGCATGAAATGTGCAAGGGGATGCCAGTATTAGTACCATTCTAGCCACAGTCAGGTTAGAAATTATAAATCTATGATTCAGTTGACTTAGTTTTGTGCACTTATCACATTAAACTTTTTAGCTATTGAAATCAGTAGGGTATAAACAGGGATGTAGTATCGGACTATAGTTACTATGGCTGAGTGGATAAAGTGTTTGACATACACTTATCAACTTTTCAAGATTTCAGTTCTATATGCATATGGATTTATAATTGGTCTGACTAATATTTTAAATGTCAAGATGATTGAAAAAGTAAAATTTGTTTATAATTAATTGGCATGTTAAAGTTACCTATTTATAATAACATTGGTGCAAGGTTCTTCATAACATACCATTAATTGCAAAAAAAGAAATGTAAAGGATGAATCGTCATTTTTGCTTGGTATGAATGATGAGGCAACTAACTGTAGAAAGCTCATCAATCAGGAAATACTGTTATCTGAGCATGTACAAATATATTTCTGATGTTAAGTACATTTGATAATAAAAACTTGCACAGTAGTGAATTTTATGAGAGAGAGATATGAATACTGTGTTATCCATTATAGTGCTTAAGGTTGAATTAAATCTAAGCATCATAGTTAAGCCATGAGTGTATATATATATATATATATATATATATATATATATATATATATATATATATATATATATATATATATATATATATATATATATATATATGAGAGAGATGTGTAGTTATTTTCAGTCCTAATTAATGATTCTTATTTCCAATGGTTTCATTTTAATATCAGTCAGCATATGTGTTTAACATTGTATGTATATGTTATCTTAGATGAAACTGCTTATTTATATTATTCATTAGAAATGCAAAGTGCTCTTTGACTCTTGACTAAAATTTTTTTGAGATTATTGTGAATTTATTCAAAGGCATTCTGGACAGTGTCATTGTGAGCATCAAGACTTGGCACATCAGCTTCATTCTAGAAACTAGTTTATTCTGAACACATGATTCTTTGGGACTTTTATAGAACATTTTTGATTTGATTGATAATATTTTAAGTTTTTCTTAAAATGTATTTTTATAACATATACAATTATATTATTGGTTAAGGTTTACAAAGGTTGTTGGTTTTGATTCTTTCTGTACTTAGTTTAAGATCATAGAGTCATAACACTAAATTATGATATCTGGATGGTCCTAAATAAAATGGTGCTGATCTAAAACCCAATATGGACTCCATGGCAGCCATCATAAAAGTCTTTCTATTAAAACATTGCTTGTAGGGTTTTCACCAGAAGACCTCTTATGATGTCCAGTTGATCTTGAATAGCATCGGTGCTGATCTGATATCCAGTATGAATCAAAAATCAGAAATATTAAAATCTTGTTGCTACATATTCATATGCTTAAATGAAAGTTGGTCCTAAGTGAAATTGTTGCCAGTAATATAACCAATATGGTTACCTTAGCAGTTGTGTAAAAAATCTTAATTGTCACTGCTGCCCCTTAATGAATGATCATAATGATCGGTTATTTTTTTAAAATGATATTGGTGCTAGTATCCAGTTTGGTTGGCATGATGGCTGTCTTAAAAATGATTTTAAGTACTCAACATGATTGAGCCATTATCACATGGACATGTTTTCAACAAAATACTTCTAATGATGTCTAGTTTGTCCTTATGAAAATGGTGCCAGCTGAATCCAATATGTGTGTGACACCAGCTAATTTCCAAATGTTATTATTTATGAGGTATATTAGAGATGGTTACAATATTTCACAGTTAAAGGGAGGAAATGGGAAATGGTCTAATGATGAATCTTGGAAATTCATTTTTCTTGTAAAACATCAGTCCCTTTAAATGACTCCTGTCATTACCATTATTATTATTATTATTATTATTATTATTATTATTATTATTATTATTATTATTATTATTATTATTATTATTATTATTGATATTATTATTTTTTTGAAAACCTGTGTGCTGTTAGGTTGCCAGAAGTAGTTTGATGCTGTATTAAAATTTCTGAAAAGTTAAATGTAAACAATGTAATACAATGTGCTTCTCAATGATATTTTTGGACAGAAACATTAACTTTAAGTTATAGTGAATTTAGTGAAATCAGATAAGGACATCTGGGATTATATCATTTGTACTTCACGAGAAGACCGATGGCACATCACAACATCACAGACTAGTATGATTAATGATACTATTAGAAAAGTCAAGTCATCATCAAGACAAGCTTTATACTGAGATATGCATTAGTGTTCATACAAAATATTTTATTTGGTTTGCAAAATCTTGAGCAGCACATTTACTTTTTCAGATGGTCCTGATATTCCACATCTTTCACCAAGCTCAATGGTATATGAAAAACTGGAGGGGGAATCTGTACCTGATATAAATTGTTCTGCTAATTGCTTTCCTGGCTGTACACAAGTCTGGATAAAAGGGGTAACAGCAGTACAGGAGAGCAAAGGTGGAACCTTAACACTCCAAAAGGTGTACAGGGACAAGGCTGGTGATTACACGTGCTGGGTTAATAACACTGAAAGTAAATCAACAGGATGCATCTCCATCAATCTTATTGTGAAGTGTAGGTTTTCTCCATGAGTTTAATATTTCTATGGGTGTAAGGACATAATGCTACTGAAAAATTAGGATGTTACTTTTTAGTGTAGGCAGAGCTCAGGGCTGTTCTGTTTAAAAATATTCAATGAAGGCCCGTTTAAAAAAAAAAACTCAATAGTAATTATACTGACAGTCAAGACAATCATTGAATATTATAACCAATCCGTCACAATTTTGGTTTCTGTACAATAACTTTAAGGGGAAGGTTGTATTATACTGCTTCACATTGAAAAGTCCATTTAGCTGTCTGTGTCATTGGTATGATGATGCCATTTAGCATTCCATGTCATTGGCATCATGAACCCATGTTGCATTCTGTGTCACTGGCATGATGAGCCCATTTAGCATTTGGTGACATGGGCATAATGGGCGCATTTATCATTTAGTGTCACTGGCATGATGAGTCCACTTAGCATTTCAGTGTCACTGGCATGATGAGTCCATTTAACATTCTTTGTCACTGGCATGATGAGCCCATTTAGCATTTCAGTGTAACTGGTATCATCAGCCTGTTTAGCATTAGGTGTTACTGGCATGAGGAACCCATGCATATAGCATTCTGTGTCACTGTATGTTATCATGTTATGGCCTTCCAACACTGCCACCAAAGCTGCTGCTGTGATAAATCTGGACTTTTAATGTCAAATTGACTGTGGAAAAAATACAAATAATGGTTTCTCAGCATTAACTTTAGTAGCAGGTCCAAAATCATTGTCATGGCATTGCATGAAAATTGAAAAATGGTTTGGGCATAGAATTATCAGTTGTTGAATCAGTGAATATTTATGTTTCATTTGTTGTGGCTTTATGTCCAATACTTCTACTTTGTAGTAGAATGAAGCCTATAGAGTTTAGGTTCAGGAAAGGGCATCTGAAATTGCTTGCCATTAAAATTACTGACATGAAAAAAAATGACCTGAAAATGACTCTCTAAAAAATGCATGCACTAGAAAGTAATAGTTAAATACAATATTGTAATTTGCATGCAACGGAAAATAACACATATCCCTGTAGACCAGCAATGGAAAATTCATTAACTGAACAGTGGCAGACAGGTGTCACATTAGAAAATGCAGACACTAGCAAAAGAAAGCCATGTATAACAAGAAAATAATGCATGCACAGGAATCTCTTCCACAAGAAAAGTGTCCAGTATATTCTTTGCTATCTGCCTGGCATTGTGTATCAGTTTTTTTTCATTGTGTGCATTATTAGCATCCCTGTGAAAAGGTCATGCTCACTAGGACTGGAACAAGACAATTTCTTTGCATAGTAATTTTAATTTGAGACACACGGGTTGGTTTAAAATTGTAGAAGACTTTTATGTTGATAAGTTTTCAACTGGGGGATGTAAATGCACTTGTAGCATGCATATACAATTCACTGTTTATACATTTACAAAGAGTACATCTACTTTGGATTATATTCATTTTATTAATTGTCTCAGCATAAGATGTACATAAGATATAATGTTATCTATCTTATCCAGGTACAAACCCCAAGTTGAGTAATACCAGATACTAATAAAAATGGTACAGTGACTGATTTGCCTGGTGCTCAGCATTAAGAGGTTAGTGCCAGGACTGATCGGACAAGTGTCAGTATAATGTGACAGGGTGGAAGATGATGCCAAATGACTGAGACATAATTCCTCAGTACTAGAAATCACAAATCACTACAAGCTGTCTCACTGCAGATATCATAGCAATATGACTTTAATTGTTTAAGATATATTACAATTCCAAACACACACAAATCTATCTTGTCCCATACAGACCCTCCAGTATTCACAATGAAGGCAACAAATACTTCAAAAGGAGGCAGAGTGGTTATTAGCTGTCTGGCAAGTGGTGTACCTGATAACTACACATTTTACAAATGGACTCACTTGGCACCTGATGAAAGCAGAACTCTAGTCAGGGAACTGGAGGTAAAAAGAGTTTCAGGCAGCGAGGTGTCATTTACCATAGAAGGAGCGACTTACCAGGATTCTGGATTTTATGTATGTAAAGCCAGTAATGGGATCACACACTATAGTACAGGGCAATTAATCATGGAAGACACAGTGTCTTTATGGATTGCAGGTGAGTGTTACATGCATTCATATCTAAGTCTAACTGGCCTCAAGAAAAAAAAAGTCGTTGTGGTATCATAATTATGGCAGTTTTAATGCTTTACATTTTTAACATATTTAACCAGTAATTTTAGAATCTAAAGATTAAATGCTAATTGTTTTTTGTGTAAAACATTTAAAACCTTGCACAACTTTTCAAGGTTTGTGGAAACTAACATTTGTTTTCTGCATAATTTTGAATTTGATATTACTTTTTAAAATAAAATTAAAAAATGAAAAGCGAGTGATGGTTCCAGTTTAGAGATTTTTATTTTTCCATCTGACAAGCAATGAAAGTATAGTATTCATATGACATAAGGACATGTATTTAATTTGCTTTCTTCAGGAAAAAAGGTGTGCAATATTTATTCCATAATGTAGCATGTTGCTTCCAGTATGCAAAATACAGCTTATGAGATATTGTTCATCCAACTACATTATTGTAATGTTTGGATTGTTATTAGTACTTAAAACGCATCATAGAAATTATTCAGTTAGATATACACATACACATAAGTAAACAAGAAAATGTAGATAAAAACAATGTATGTATTTATTTTATTTTTGATGCATACATAATTATTCAGAACATCACTTGAAAATCTTTTATGTTCTAGTGGAGAAGTTTTAATGTCCTCTCTTGTCATGTCTTGATTTTAAGCTACAAAAATTTACATAAAAACACCTCATGATTACATTCAGGGAAAGGCAAAATATAGATTTAAGCTAAAGATAAAAGCCTTTACAATTTTATTTTAATTTTCTGCTTGGTGCTTATGTTCCATGTTAAATTTACTTTTATGAGATAGCAATTCTAATTGATTCTGTTGACAAATTATATAAATGGATAGAACAAGTTGTTAGTTTTCTTCCAGAATGATAATACTTTGTGTCTTATATTTGATCATGTGAAATTAGAAAATGCTAAGAAAGCAACCAAGCTAACAAAGCTAGCATTCATTGGCAGGCATAATGGAGTATATTTTGTGGTATAAAAATGTAATGATGTTGTAAGAGGGTTTTCTTTGCAGTATTAGATTTGAAGATTCTAGATATGATTGGCAAAGATAGTTTTTGGTGTTAACCAATTATCCAATAAACAATCTTTAAAGTCATTTTTATGGAAAGCATCATTCTAACCAAAATTCTCAACTCAAGATGCAGGTTTGAATTTTACTGCTAAATCTGATTCAGCATTTTGTGACCACTGTGGTGTGTCCTTGGGCGAGGCACTTTAGTCCAATCACTAAATGACCTACTTTTTTTCTTATATGGCTGTGTTATAAAACAAAATAAACAAAACTAAACATTTTTTTTTTTAGGCATATTGTCAGCCAGATCATCATTTTCAAACTCACTTAGGCCTGTTCTTTTACTTGAATTCATTCTGCAATATGTTAAGTTTTTGTGGTTAAAATAACACAATAACCGGCCTTGGTTGAACAAAATCTTTCAAATTAATTTTTAAGATATGAATTTGTCTTTATTTGGCCTATGATGTTTCTGACAATATTTTATATTGGATTTTTGTCTGTAGAAGCATGACAATAATAAGCAGATTTTTTTGCTTGTCGATGGCACTGGACCTGAGCAAATGTAACTCCATACACATAATTAGTGACATGTACCTAATATACTAAGCATACAACTGTTGGGCCATATGAGCACATGCTATGGCCCTGGCTTTCCAGTTTATATCTTCTCAAAATCATCTGAATTCAATCCAACCATATTTATGACAAAACATTCTGGCTTGAAGCATTGTACTAATGATGCCAATCCACAATCTGATATGGTTGACAATACTTACAGAAGTAAAACCTTTAAATGAATTCTTCAAGTTGATTTAACAGGATTTGACCATTGTACAGAAAACATCCTAACCTGCATGGCTCTTTATAGTGTACATGTAATACAGGTATGCATTTATGCATGGCTGCCAGTGCTTAAAATTTAAAAATCATTTGAATTATTTTGTAAAGAAATCCACAAAACAATAAAAGCCTTGCAAATTTGAACATGTGGTACGTATTAGCTGTCAACAGCGGCCACCAGCACTAAAACATGAAAATGATTTCTATCAAAGCACTGATCAGAATTCTACCATTCTGACAAAAACATTTTGGCATGAAATGATTTCATATTTAATTAAAAACAATTTGTCATTAAGTATTGCTACCATTCCTAAAAGTAGAAATTTCTTTGAATGAATTCTCAAAGGTCACTCAAATGATTTTGATTAATTGCAAGATAAATGAACTGACAGGCCTTTAAATTTGTATGAATAATAACAATCTGCCATCAAATATGGCTGCTGATGTTCAAATCAGAACAGCTTAGAGGGACATCTTTTAAAACTGCTTTACAGAACTGGATCAAATATATAAACAGCATGACTGAGTTCTTGACCACCGTTAGTATGATGAACAGTGGGACTCATGAATGTTAATGACATCCCTGCAACAAGTGGTAACAACTCAGCATGGATGTTGTTGGGAACATTTTTAAAATGATTTGAAACTGAGTTTTGGGATAGAGGGCCATATTAGGACTTAAAACTATGGTAAATCATACATACAATGACAACTGTATAAACCATTGCATGAAATTGTAATTAGACTAATTGTTAGGAATACATGTGAGTTAAACATGGAATAAATTACTGGTGATATATTATAGAAATTGATGTGAGTTAAACACAGAGTAAAATACTGGTGATGTTATGCATGGAATAAATTACTGGAGATGTATTATAGAGATACATGTGAGTTAAGCATAGAATAAATTACTGGTGATGTATTATAGAGATACAGGTGAGTTAAGCATGGAATAAATTGCTGGTGATGTATTATAGAGATACATGTGAGTTAAGCATGGAATAAATTACTGGTGATGTATTATAGAGATACAGGTGAGTTAAGCATGGAATAAATTGCTGGTGATGTATTATAGAGATACATGTGAGTTAAGCATGGAATAAATTACTGGTGATATATTATAGAGATACATGTGAGTTAAGCATGGAATAAATTGCTGGTGATGTATTATAGAGATACATGTGAGTTAAGCATGGAATAAATTGCTGGTGATGTATTATAGAGATACATGTGAGTTAAGCATGGAATAAATTATGTTGATATATTAAAGGAGCAGAAAGAACCCATCACTATACTTTAATGTTTCATTGGCAAATTAAAATTACCAAAAAAACAATTATTTTCAGATCAACCTATAATTACATCTGATGTGAGATATTTTGATGCTGAGGGAGGAAAATCTGGCTACATTCACATTGAGTTCTACTCTGGAATTATTCAACCTGTTATTACCTGGTTTCTTGTGAAAAATGGAACAATGGAGTTGCTGCAGAATTCCAGTGGCTTTGGGATTTATTTATCAACTGTGAGAGTGGAAATTCAGTATTACCAGAAGACAGTACAATGTCTAGGTTACAATGCACGTCTTGAAGTGTTTAATGTTCATGAGGAACAGTTCACTTCAAACAAGGTGGAAATTAACAACAGTTTTGCAGGACCTGTATTTAGAACCCTAGAATTGAAGCCGAGAGGTACTAATACTTAATTTTGACCCCTGCATGTAATTTTCATTTAATATAAATGCTACAGAAGCATGAAACAGTGCTCATACTATTAAACTCTGTTGAAGGTAAAAATTGTATGTTCAATTTGAATTTAGTTATGACATTTGGCATTATGAAACAAGGAATTTAAAGTATGACAAAATGACACAGTATGACACAATGACACAATGACACAATCCATCACTACTTTTGAAAGAAGACGCAACATAACAGCTCAAACATGGATTATTAATTTTGGATCTTTTTCATCTCAGACCTTTAGAGTTTATGTAAACTCCATACTAAAATCTTGTTTTAGATTTATATGTCCATTATGGACCATCTCTGTCATTTGCTCTTTGTAATCACATTGAATTACATTTCAAATGTCATTAATTTATAATATTGATATCATTTTTATGATACATTTCTTAATACCTTCACATACAATCATTCTTAGTTCAAACAGAACAGGGCTTCTGTGACCAAACTTTATTGTATTGGTGTACATTTCATTTTAATGTTGAATGATCCAACAATATTCTTGTTTACAAATGGCATGTTGCATATCTTACAATTCTTGTAACCTCTAATGCCATGAAATTGAAGGTTGTGTTTCATGTATTCACACAAGTTGTCTGTTATAACAAATATAACTAAGGTCACATACAGTGTAATAGGTGTCAATGTAAATTGTTTGCAAGTTACATTCATGGAATAAAGAAAAATCTGAAAAATTGTATTCAGTAACTTGTCATCGTACATAACATTTCTTTAAAACATATTGTGGCAGTTATTACATTTTGTACCTCTTTGACCATTTGCACCAACACCATGGCTCAGGGAATTGGGTGCCAGGGGATGTGTTAGGGTTAGGGTTAGAACCACAATGGTTCTTGAAAGTTTGTAATATATGGAAATTATTGCACAAGGTTATTTTTAGTCTTTTAAATTTAATTAAATTTTTAATTTAGGAGGATTTAATGTAATAACAGACACATATTAGACCTCTCAATGTCAATCTGAATATCATTTAAAATGTGTGGGGATGACTAAGTGTTATTTTGTACAAGGTCAATCTGAATGTCATTTAAAATGTGTGGGGATGACAAAGTGTTATTTTTACAAGGTCAATCTGAATATCATTTAAAATATGTGGGATGATTGAATGTTATTTTTTACAAGGTCCTCCAGAGACACCAGCCAACCTTAGCGTTGTTCCTGACAGTGTCACTACTCATAGCCTACAGCTGACCTGGATAGGATTCCATGAAGGAGCCTCACAAACATTTGCCATTGAGTACAGGGAAGCTGCAAAGACCAATTGGCTGAAGAAGTCAGAACCAAGAGGACTTGTACTGTTTGTCATCCTGAATACAACTATCACTGATCTCAAGGATGGCACTAAATATGAATTTAGGATTTACTCAGAGAATCTTTTTAATCGGTCCCAGGTATCTTCAACAATCAATGAAACAACCAAGATAGGTTTGTGTTCCTTGTTTTATTTATAAAGGTTCATCTCTTGCCGTTCACAGAAAGTGATATTCTGCAATTTAACTCATGAGCAAAGTAGCTATCTCAAGGCAGGTGGAGGTAAGTGGCTGCAGTGGGGAATTGACTTCATGTTTGAATTGGCTTGGTGCAGTTGGAAATTTATTGCATACATATATTAAAATATCAGGCCATGCTATTGAAGACCACCTGGATGCAGTTCCATTTAAACAATCCAATCATCTCTGCTTGTTGAAGCATCTGCTCCGAGTATTTCACTGTAAGAAAACTAGCATGTCCAATGGGGAAGAGGCTGTTATTAACAAAATAAATGATTGGCCAAAGTCTATCCTAGAACAGAATGTATGGGGATATATTCCCCTTCATTTGAGAAAAGGAATGATTTTCTAAGTATTGAAGAAACCAATGAAAAAAAAATAAAAGTTAGGTTGGAAATTGTAGTAGGCAATGTTCATGGATTTTTGGTGTGATTTAGTAGAAGTTACTGTAAATCCCAAAGTAGCATATCCTTGTAAAATCATGTATTTGTTTTAATCTATAATCCCAAAGTAGCATATCTTTGTAAAATTATGTATTTGAAGTGGCATAGCCTTGTAAAATCATGTATTTGATTTAATCTAGAATCCCAAAGTAACATATCCTTGTAAAATCATGTAATTTGATTTAATATAGAATCACTAATTGCTCTGAGTCATTGGATTATTAATTTACACAGATTTATAAAGCTTAATTTTAGCTATATTTTCATTTGCTAAATATAATGGACTTTGAAGATGATGAGTTGGTTAAACAATAAAGAGTGGATCATTTTTTGTTGTTCCCGATAGGTTTACTTCATTACACAATTTCAGATTTTAGTTATCAACTTAGTATTAGCCCATGAAAGCTGCTATGATCCTGTATCCACTGGGTATCTTCCATCAATGTGTTTTATTTCAGTTTAGCTCACTTGACACCTTTCATTAGGTTTGACTTCACACATTCTGGCAGGAATGGCTTTAAAGTTTATAGAAATAATCTAATCTTATAAGGTCACATAACACATACAAAACCTTTAAGTAAGTGTTTCAGAAGAAACACTGACCATAAAATTAGCCAAAGATGACAGAAACCATCCTGTATAAACAGCTAAAGGTGTTTCAGATTTTAGTAATTATTGCCAACCTGCCATCAAATAAGGCCATTGCTGTTAAACATTATAAAGCCTTGAAAAATGAATGACTTAATTTTGTTTTTAAATGCTGAGCAAAATAGATGCATTTCACAGTCACAATTATGGCTTAAATGCCTGTAAAATTTATATAAATGATGTAAGGGCTAATATGTGGCTGATACTAAATATAGAAGATTTGTAAGCTGATTTATTAACTCATATGATGGCAAGCTTTTCCATCTGTTTGACTCCATGGTTTTAAATTAAATAATAGAAAGATGTAACATTCAACAATCAGTTTTTCCCTTGAATGCAAAGTGAAAATTTTAAAGGAACTTACAATATTTTGAATTAAATCTAAAAACTTCCAGATGTTCTATCACAAGTTCAAAAGTATAGAATCTTTTGAAGGAATTATAAGAAACTTGAATGTGCTAATGTACCAATAGTCTTGCTTTATCACAATGATATACTCCAGAAGTTCTCTCAATGAGTCATCAATAATCCTAAAGTAGAGTTATAGTGCAAAAGTTAATGAAGATTTTGCAATTCCTTGGAATAATTGAGATAAACAATTACTCATAAATTAATAACGCAACACACCTAACAGTGATTCTGCATGCTAATATTAAGATAGGAATAAATAACTACCTACTCAGTGCCTTATACAATGTATATGGACTGGCACCTAATCCAAAATGCCCAGGATGTTGGTCACTTATACACTGTATATGGACTGGCACCTACTCTATGATGCAACAAAATGACCAGAATATTGGTCACTTATACTCTGGATAATGACACCTAATCTATGGCACAAAAAATGACCAGTATGTTGGACAGTTATACACTGGATTTTGACTGGCATCTAATTTATGGTATAACAAAATGTCCAGGATGTTGGTCACTTTCCATTCAAATTCATATTGCAGTGCCTAGTCCAGATGAAAGTCTTGGATTACCTGTTGCTGGGTTAGCTGGAGGCATAAGTGCTGGACTTGTGGTCATTTTTATTATGGGAATAGGCATTGTCCTTTGGAGAAGAAATCAACATAAAAAGAGAAATGAACTTGGTAAAACATCATCACAACTAACAATGTAACCATTTTAAATCCATGTGTAAAGAAATGATAAAAAAGGGACAAGTTATTTCATTGCCTTTTTATCCTGTTATCTGAATTTATTTAACTAGTAGTAAGCTTTCAACTCAGACATACATTCAACATTTCATCATTCTCATTAGGCAGAATGACCATTGATCTATTTTCAGTAACAACTCATTATATCATCTGTGTGTAATATGGTCTTATCAAATATGTTAGTATAGGATCTATTACATTTTTACATGCCTCTTATTATTTTCATACCATAAGTAAATACATGTTTTTAATACTGTCCATCTTCTTTCTGACATAAATCTTTCAATTGTAACTCAAATATATTCATAACTGTATAGATTATAACATTAACATTCTTTAATTTTCATTAATATAAACAATTTTCCTTCCTAACATTATAAAGAACTGCATTTCAACTCAATGAAAACAACATATATTACAATTAATATTACATTTTATAAGGAACATATCAACTCATAATAATGTACATAATGCTAATGCATGCAATGTACATAACAAAATTTGAATACTTGCATTGTAAGGATAATGATGTTCGATTTCTAAATGTAGCAATAGTGACAAGTCACATAAGGCCTGATTGTAACTCTGTTAATCGTTAAAAGTAAATGACAATTTTATTCATTTTTCTCTGAAAGTATTCTCTGTTTCAATTACAGACAATGATGTATCAAAGGAGCATAAAGAAAGGTATGACTGGTGTTAGTCTGTCTTTATGATGTTATATTCCACAAATAATTTGCATTTTACCATTAAATTTTAATCATATGCAGTTTAAGTGTAAATTATTTTAGGCAGTGTTGTGAATGTATCATAGAACTTTAATTTCTGTTGAAATATAATTTCTCTCATTAATCCAAAAAGATTTATAACATTGTAATGTTTATGTAAAGTGTCTCATATATATATATATATATATATATATATATATATATATATATATATATATATATATATATATATATATATATATATATATATATATATATATATATATATATATATATATATATATATATATATATATATATATATATATATATATAGATGCAATAAACTGACGACGAACAGTACGAAACTAGTAACTAACTAGCCTAAGCGCTTTCGACTCTTAATGAGTCTTTTTCAAAGGCAAATACAAAACATAGTTAGGACAAACAAATAAACACAAAAACGTTGCGTTTGTAAACCTCTACATTTCTATCTTCACATGTGCTAAAACTATAAATACAACCAGCTTGTATAGACTAGTTGCGGAAACTGAAAACGTTGTATAATTCCCTAAAAGTCTACAAGCCAAAGCGACATCTATTTTTACTTTGTGTACATATGTAACGCAGATTATATCCCGGATATTTGGTTCTATACCGGTTATTCTTATAGTAAAAATTGAAGGATAAGAAGATTTAGAAAATGTTAAATTCTACTAGTGCATAGTTTTCATTTTCTAGTCTTCTTGGTTTAGACCGCTTGGTTTCAATGTTCTAAGGCGGCGTATCCAGTATGATTCCTTTTCCTTCCTGGTTTCGGAACTCCAGCTCCGGTTGAGCGTACACCATACCAGTGGGTACGCTTTATCGATGATATAGAAATGAAGTGGCAGTATGGAAGAGAAAGTCTGGATGACTTCATTTCAAAGGCAAACAACTTCCATCCTTCAATAAAATTCACGGCAGAAATTTCCAACTCAAACCATGTTTTCCTGGACACAACAACCAGACTGGTGGAAAACAAATTACACACAGACATCTACTCGAAACCAACCGACAAACACCAGTATCTTCTCCCAACCAGCTGTCATCCAAAACACTGCATTAAGAACATTCCATATAGCCAGGCACTGAGGATACGCAGAATTTGCTCCGACGATGAAAGATTCATAGAAAGGTCTGAAGAGCTGGCTAAACATTTAATTTACCGAGGCTACGACAAAGACCTGATTGCAGAGGCAATCCAAAGGGCCAAACAAACAAACCGTGATGACCTACTCAGATATGGACAGAAAGAAAAGGTTGATAGGATACCATTTATTCTGACCTATCACCCAGACAATCCCAAAGTAGGTAAAATCATCGCAAACCACTGGCCAACCGTGCAATCGTCAGACATACTAAACCTAATACTTCCGAACAAACCTGTAGTAGCTTACCGGAGACCAAAAAACCTAAAGGACATCCTAGTCAGGGCCAAGCTAACAACAATCGCTAGTCAAAACCAACCTAGTCAATCTGGACCCTGTGGCGATAAAAGATGCAAAACCTGTCAACATATGATAGAGACCAAAACATTCACTAGCACAGTGACTAAAGAAAAACTAAACATACATGGTCCACACAAAACGTGCAAAACAGAGAATGTGATTTATCTCATCACATGTAAGATCTGTGGCCTTCAGTACGTGGGAGAAACTGAAAAGCTACACATAAGGATAAACCTTCATAGATCTGATTGGATGACAAAAAAGCTGTACAGAAGCCCGGTCGCAGAACACTTCTCCTCCCCTGGCCACACTTTCAGTGATATAATACTTATCGCTATTGCCAACAACCACAGCTGGAGTTCCGAAACCAGGAAGGAAAAGGAATCATACTGGATACGCCGCCTTAGAACATTGAAACCAAGCGGTCTAAACCAAGAAGACTAGAAAATGAAAACTATGCACTAGTAGAATTTAACATTTTCTAAATCTTCTTATCCTTCAATTTTTACTATAAGAATAACCGGTATAGAACCAAATATCCGGGATATAATCTGCGTTACATATGTACACAAAGTAAAAATAGATGTCGCTTTGGCTTGTAGACTTTTAGGGAATTATACAACGTTTTCAGTTTCCGCAACTAGTCTATACAAGCTGGTTGTATTTATAGTTTTAGCACATGTGAAGATAGAAATGTAGAGGTTTACAAACGCAACGTTTTTGTGTTTATTTGTTTGTCCTAACTATGTTTTGTATTTGCCTTTGAAAAAGACTCATTAAGAGTCGAAAGCGCTTAGGCTAGTTAGTTACTAGTTTCGTACTGTTCGTCGTCAGTTTATTGCATCTATTTTAATTAATCCCTGACAGACGTGATCCCTTGGTGGATCCAGTACGCTTGAGAGGGTTGTTATTCGCCATATGATTTGTATTCTTTATATATATATATATATATATATATATATATATATATATATATATATATATATATATATATGCGCAAGCCTTTTTATATATAAGTGTCGAGTTATTCCAGATTTTGCACCTTACTGGTTTGTACCATGTTGCTCAATGGGATTGAGCCACAAATTCATCAACAAGAGTATTATCATTTTCTTTGTAAATAGGGACATAGCTATATATTATTATGCCCTGGTTTGTTGTCTACTAATAATAACCAAAATGAATACCAACTGAAAATGGTTGATCCAGGCAAAAAGCATACAATTTAAGTAGCAAAGGACAAGCTTTCTTCTGCAGCACAAGTACCAATTCCTACATGCTAATTTCATGTTCAACTGGTTGTGCATTGTAGACTGCTGAAAGGTGGAATGGTGGTGTAGAGTAGCTAGGGGCACAAAATATATTGGATATGTGTTAGAATATGATGTAATGTTTTCAGTACATATTAGTTGATGTGACAATCATAAATGAAATCCAACCTTATAAACAGATTAAAGGGCATCAGACATGACAAAAGCAGATATACTTAAGTGTATCCCTATGGGTGCAAGACTGAGAGTTAAAAATCTCCTTGGTGTTAGAACTGGTGGTCAGACTTTAACAAACTATAGTATCAAATCTGGGGCTCAGATTAAAACTTTGGGGATCTCTGAAGTGCAGAGGAATGTAAAGGGAAAACCTGTTACTTGGAAAGTTTGTCATGATCACATTCCCCTTCATTCAATGAAAAATCCTTCATTCAACTCAAGTTTTCATTTTATAATGTGGTATCTCTTGTTAATACAGTGAGAAAATATCAAAATGTTTCCCCAAGCATTGACCTAACAACATTCTTAGAGAATTATAAAGTATATGCATAACAGATATTTACATTTTACAGTGCATCAAAACTAGTCAAACTGATTAAAATATCACATCTGAGGTAAATGTAAAAAGTAATAGAAAATTTAACAATATCTTCAAAGTAGATATACATCCTTATGTATGCCAATATTAGCAATTTGGGTCACACATGGTTAGGTCAAATACATGTTTTTACATGAAGAAATGAAACAACAATAAATAACAGTTAACATTAAAATTCATAAAGGGATATATAGTTTTATTTTACATTGAATAACAATTGTAAATTGTATGCATTAAAGATACATGATGTGAAAACAGGTCAGTATCATAAATCTTTTAAAGGAAATGTTTTTAGTCACAGCTTGAAACATTCTTGTTTTCTTTCAAAGCTATTTATTAAGACAAATGTTATATTCCATATCAATCACAAGGAGAAGTAAGATAAAAGACAGTTCTGTTCAAAAAGATGAAGCCAGTGGAAAAGAGTATGAGGGACTGCATTTCAAAGAAACTGAAGCCAACCAGTACCTACAACTTCATGGTAAATTAATTTCTGTGTTATTATTATGCATATGGACAAAATGTGTCAGTAGTTTTCAAACACTGTGTATGTATCCCCTTATCACAACGAAGCATTTATACTAAAAAAAAGGCTATCAGAAGGCTTACACATTTTTAATAGCAATGAGCATGTACTCTGGTAAATTGGTATATTTTGTAAGGCCAGTATTAATAACAGTAAGCATGTAGTCACACTGTATACATTGACTCTGCATAGTGTATGTAGATCTGTCCTTTAATGGGAGATAACCTTTGTTACTCCTACCTTAGACAGGTGTACAACATAATGGCATCATCACTAGAAAGTAGAGCGCAATTCAGTGATCTTCCTCCAAATTTTTATATCGAGTTTTTGAGAGATATTGATTTATCTTTAAAAAGTAAGCAGTAGCATTTCAAGTATTTAAGTGAAGGATACATTAACGATGTAAACAGGCTTTGGAGCAAGAACAACATCAAATTAACATCAGCAAACAGAAGCAGGAATAGCATTGAGATTTCCAGGAATTATGTAACAATGTTAAATAAATAAAAATATTGCTGGGTACATGGAAATAAATAATTCAAGTATCAGTAATTTGTGGGGTTTCCTTTGCAGGTTTCTAAGATGTCAAACAAAGATATCAATTAATTAAAAAGTAGATAAGTGTAACATGTTATAATATAGTAGTTGAAGGAAAATGAGAAGTACTACAAAAATATTTGGTAGTATTTTATGGTGGTCACTAAAGAGCCTATATCAGAGTATAATAGTGCATCTCCTTGTAGTAACTTGATGATACTGACATGTAGCATGGTTAGATATGGCATGTCTTTGTCATATTTATATATATATATATATATATATATATATATATATATATATATATATATATATATATAGATCCAGGATAATTATAAGATATAACATGGATAATTGTAAGATATAACATGTCTTTGTTATCTATTTAGATCCAGGATAATTCCAGAATAATTATAAGATAGGACATGTCTTTGTCATCTATATGGATCCAGGATAATTATAAGATTCTCCACAATGAAAACATAATTAATTTTATTTGTTTCATATTGCATTATTTACTCATTAGTTTCAGATCTAGTACAGATGTACTAGAATTAGCAAACTACTAAAATATGACAAATTTTGTTTTAATAAAGCATCTTTCAAAATAGTAAAAATACAACTCACATGTGCTATTAAAACATGTAATACCATTACCATTTAATTTAAATTTTTAAGTCCACATTACATTTCACATAGTCAACTACCATTAAGAAAAAAACTAATAATTATAGCTCTTGTAGGTTGTATGTTCTTAAGATCTATAGTCATAGTGATTTGTGTCCATAGCACAAAGCTAAAGCGTGTGTGCATAGTACAAAGCTAAAGTGTGTGTGCATAGTACAAAGCTAAAGTGTGTGTGCATAGCACAAAGCTAAAGTGTGTGTGCATAGTACAAAGCTAAAGTATGTGTGCATAGCACAAAGCTAAAGTATGTGTCCATAGTACAAAGCTAAAGTATGTGTGCATAGTACAAAGCTAAAGTGTGTGTGCATAGTACAAAGCTAAAGTATGTGTGCATAGCACAAAGTTAAAGTATGTGTCTATAGTACAAAGCTAAAGTGTGTGTGTAAATAGCACAAAGATAAAGTATGTGTGCATAGTACAAAGCTAAAGTGTGTGTGCATAGTACAAAGCTAAAGTATGTGTCCGTAGCACAAAGCTAAAGTGTGTGTCCATAGCACAAAGCTAAAGTATGTGTGCATAGTACAAAGCTAAAGTGTGTGTGTAAATAGTACAAAGCTAAGGTGTGTAAATAGTACAAAGCTAAAGTGTGTGTGTAAATAGTACGAAGCTAAAGTGTGTGAGCATAGAACAAAGCTAAAAGTGTGTGTACATTGCACAAAGCTAGTGTGTGCATAGTACAAAGCTAAAAGTGTGTGTACATAGCATAAAGCTAGTGTGTGCATAGTTCAAAGCTAATGTTTGTGTCCATAGCACAAAGCTAAAGTGTGTGCATAGTACATAGCTAAAGTGTGTGTGCATAGTACAAAGCTAAAGTGTGTGTGCATAGCACAAAGCTAAAATATGTGTGTATAGCACAAAGGTAAAATGTGTGTGCATAGTACAAAGCTAAAGTGTGTGTGCATAGTACAAAGCTAAAGTGTGTGTGCATATTACAAAGCTAAGATGTGTCTCTAGTAAGCATTATCTGTTTAATACTACTATTTATTTGAAATGGTCATGACAGGATGGATATTCAGTGTAAATGAAAGTTAATTCTATTTAATGAGGTCTTTAACATCTTTGTTCCACTATGCATTTATCACTTTGGTTATTAAGTCTATATGCTAAATATTCTGACTGTTGGAGTGAAGTATTTCACTTATTTTAAAATATTGTATCTTGCACTTTCTATTTCTCCCCAGGTATCACATTAGAAGAAAACAGAAATGTTGATATAAGGTAAATGTGTTATATCCTGGTAATCACTAAAGAGCCTATTTCATTGAAATGTCCATGTGTATAATCTTCATATGTGAAGTGTATTATTTAGAAATATAAATTATCTTTTTATAAAATCAGTAAAAAAAGTTTAGTCTATTTTGATTGATGTTGTCTTTAAAATTTGACATATAAATATGCCTCAGGAGTGACCATTGACCAGAAGGAAGCAATCAGTTACTGAATGTATTAATAACAAAAATGATATCCAGAAAGTTAACCTTCTGCGACAATAAACATCTGAGGACTTTTTTTAACATTATACTTTCAGCAGTGTTGGATATGACATATATATTGCCATTTCAATTTCTATCTTAAGGTCACCAGAAAGTGATTCCTATGAACAATTGCACCCCTATGTAAACAAAGATATCCAGATGTACAGCTCTTTGAATATCTCCAAAACATTGAAAGGTATCTCCTTCAACAATTTATTTCAATTTCCTTGAAGTGAATTGCCCCAGAAATCAAACCTGGATCTTATTGATATGATTATGGAGTCATAACAGACTGACCTAAGTACACAGTAATATTTGATTCATGGTAGACATACTTTCACTAATAATTTACAGGAGACATATTTATCGCTGTTTTCTCAGTCTGTCCAATTGTCAATGTATAATATAGTTTACTCTTTCCTATTAATAGAGGTAGTAAATGGAAATGCATTTCATTTTAGGTTGATCTACTACCTTCTAGAGCACTGTTAAATTTCATGCCCATATATTTCAATAATTGTGCTTGTGAAATAAATTTGCAGTATATAAAGTTTTTTACTTGTAAAGAGCAATAAACAGTGTTATCTCCAATGTATATGAACTGATGGAGTCGATATTATTGTAATCAATGTATATCGTAATGTTGACCACCATTATGGTTTCCTCAGCTAGGTTGCACATATCTAGACCATGTACAAATATGCTTGCATATCAGCATAGATGAAATGATGTATTTTATTCAAGCTTTATGCATTCAGTGAAGACTATCTTTTTTAATCATATCATAATTCATGAATATTCAGATTGAAAATTCATATTGAGCTTGTTAAATAAAGAGATAGTGAATTTTAGTCCAATATAGGATAGATATTTTTACTTTAATTTACATAGATGTAAGTTTGGTAGTAGCCCTATATCTCCTTTATACAAAAACATATGCTGGAATGTTTTTGCATGTCTGCTGTTGATATTTTTATGTGCTCCTTTACAATTTGATACAATTTAATGATAATAAATATAAAGACCTATTTCACAGGGCTTTTTATAGTTCCTGTCAATATTGTTATATTCTTACCATAAACAATTTGTTTAAATACATAATTTGACCTATATAGTTGCTTACTAATATCATGTAGGGTTGTATGTATTTTCTCTTGCTTACAGATGCAGAACAAAAATATGAAAATGCATGGATAAAAACACCTGACACGCCTGATGAGTCCAATAAAATTTTTGACAGATCTGAAGAAGATATTGTTTAAAGTTGATGTCCTAATCAGTGTTGTCAGAATTACCATTTCTATATTTTAGGTAAAATGTAGTGGGTGATGCAGGTATACACATACTGATGAAAATAGCACACAGTGGATGTTCAATGACAAATCTGTTACAATATATGTCACATTTTATAATTGTTCCACATTTCTCATACATTACTAAACATATTATCAAATGAATTATTACTGATGGAAGATAACTGTAATGCATTTATTTTTATTTAGTTTCTGTAGATATGATAACATTCAAATTACTTAACTTTGTAGACTCATGTACCGTACTGACCCATTATATTGCCACAATAATCCCATCATTGACACAATCAGGTCATTGTCATAATATTACACCGCTCCCTTGATAACTCGTGCACAATGGGATCCAAAAGCATCGACTGCATTATAAGCGAAGGTGCAAGTGATCGAGGGACCTATAACAAACAAGAAAACTAACCAAGGGATAAACATAGAGGCAAAAGGGGGGTAGGCAGGGTTGGCTTGTTAGTGTTGAATACTCAATTGTGCTAAGATTAACTGAATAAATATCTCTTCATAACGGTGTACTTTGTTTACTTTTTTATTCACAAAGTAACATTAATTCAGAATAACTTACAGGATATTGATCTCATCAAAACATTATTCCACATGGTTTCCGTTTGGTTAACACATGTACAACATTGCACCTTGTGTACTATGTCACAAATGTTTGTGTTGAATTGGATAAATTCTAGTGTTATTGTTGGATCCAAAGTAGACTTTTTATACAAAAAATTGACACTCATTTAGAAAAAACAATGTTGATCTAATGATGGGTAGATTTGATGGATGTAGAAGTAAAATGAAAATTTTTTTTTACAAGGGTTAATCATTACCAACATGAATTTAATGGGTCTACAAATTTAAAATAACATAAATTAGAACATGATAATACTTGCAGTTTGTGACACGTTTCATAAATATCACTTCACATTTTGAAAACATCTGTTTATCTTATGTGTTACTCTTTGATTTCTCTGCTGCCTCTGTATTGTTCACGCATGTATATGGATACTAACATAAAACTTCCTGATTCAGAGAGTGTATTTCTCCCGAAAATGAATTTCGTTTAATTTAATGTCGGTGCTGGAATCTCCGAAACCATGGCTTGCCCTAAAATGAGATTCATTCTTTATACTTTTTGCCATTTTTTCTGTTTGGGCCTAGAGAATTGTTCCAGAGATGGGAACACCTTGTTCACGTTGCTGTGTGAACAATGCATACCTTTAAATATTATTGTTAATTAGTTCTCCATATTAAGTCTGTCACTGTAACTAAACACCACATGCATTTAAAAAGTGAGTTTGGAAGCCCTTTGATGTCTTCTTATCCAACAAATATTACATCTCAGTACATACTAAAATTAAGATCAGAGACTATTGGTCAACTAGTCTTATTATTTCATTAGTCATACAAACATAAAATATAAAAACCTTGTCATTTTCCATCATTAATTTGAAAGTCACTGACCCCTTTAAATCGATTTGTATATATACATATACTATATTTTAAGTGCTTGTTCTGTATTGAGTTGGATATAATTAACACTTCATTACAAATCTATTCTATGATATACTCATCTATTATCTTTTTGGCAAGTTTGAATAACAAGTAATGAATATGATGACTTGTCCTTATAACATATGGACAATGTCTTTAATAGCACACTGACAGACTTTCATTTCTCTACAGCAAGCCTCATTTTCCTACTGGCAGCTTTGTTGATTTGACATCTTGCCCTCAATCTGGTTTCAACTGGAATAACCAAAGCATTAAGCATGTTTAATTACTTTGTAAATAAAACTGCATAGCCATGTTGTTGTTGGGAAAATGTACATCATATTTAAAACAAGATTGAATTGTTGATTTAGCAGTGTTTATTGCTAATGGAATATAGTTGCGTTGTAATACAAGAGAATTATCCCACTTGTCAGATAACTGAAAATAGTCTTTTTTTCTCTTTGCAAAAGCTAGAAATAAAAACCACACTGAATAAATATGGTTTTCTCCACTAAAAAAATTTGTTTGATTGTTCTCTTTGGCACATGCACACACAAAAGCGCTTTCGCATGTCTTAACTTAAATGTGATTTCAACTTTATTTTTTATTGCAATTTGATAATGAGATTATTGTTGCAGTAAAAATACAAACTGCACTTAATTTCTTGACAATGTGGACTCCTATCATTGCGTACAATTTATCAACAAATAATATCCATAGCTTATACATGTTCAAACCATCTTGATCATTTTGCCAATATTACACAACATAACAGCTACATATGTTCTTAGTGCAGATGAGCTTGCACACTGACAAATAATCCTCTCTCTTTTTCGTTCACTAATAACAACAAAATGTTTTTTGACCTTTTCTTGCCAATAATTGTTTTACTGTATCTATGGCAAGGAGAAGATGCTTTCATTTGTATAATTTAATATTAGGTTATGTTGGTTATGATTTGTCTCATGCCACCCATAGGGAAAGAAAAAAACATTTTGACACAAACAATGTGTCATAAGATAGAGAATTTAAAACAGACAAAAACAGTCTTCTCTAAGGAGAGAGTATACACAAGGGATGTACTAACATAATGTAATCATGGTCTAGATACAAAAAATATTTGGATCCAGTACTAAATTTCAGTACAAACTCCATTCTCTTTTATTATATAAATCCAAATTTATGTTTCTAATTTTCCCTTTGAGGAATTAAATTCTTTATTTCATATCAACAATAATTTTCGATATGCAGAACATTTAAATTTTGATGAAATATTAGTATGTAATTGGCTTTTCAAATTGGTGTCCTTTTAAGGCTAGATAATTCACATCTATGTTAGATTTGTCACTGAATTGCTCCAAAGATATCACACAGTTTGAGTTTATTCCATCATTTATACAGAATATACTGAAAAAATATATTTCTGTCATAATTATACCTATTCTATCAAACTTTCTTTGCCAATGAACCATATATTTAATAGTTAATATACCCTCATAATTTTTACAGTACAAAGTATAAATAGACCAAGCCAAAAGAATTCTGTGGACGCAATATCTTATTCAGTAAATCCACTCATAACTGTATAAAGTAAACATCATCTGGACAGTGGATTGTCAGTAAGTGCACCCATTTTAGATTTTAAAATTAAGACAACGTTTTAAGCCATTATTTCTTTTATCATGCAAAAAGACGATATGATCAAATCATTAAACAGATATATGCAATAATTTATTGTGATATAGGCTCTTCAGTGATCACCAAAATAAAGCATATGGCAGATACGTTTATACTGAAAACAGTTATTGTGGAATCGGCAGCTGTATGCACTTTCTTGCTGATTCATTCACCATGTTGAACTTCACGCCTACCACCAAATACCCTAAAGTCACTTTCTCTGCTGATTAATTCACCAAGTTGAACTTTACATCTACCCACAAATACCCTAAAGTCACTCTCTCTGCTGATTCATTCACCATGTTGAACTTCACATCTACCCCCAAATACCCTAAAGTCACTTTCTCTGCTGATTCATTCACCATGTTGAACTTCACATCTACCCCCAAATCCCCTAAAGTCACTTTCTCTGCTGATTCATTCACCATTTTGAACTTCATATGTCCCCAAATACCCTAAAGTCACTTTCTCAGCTGATTCCAAATACCCTAAATTCACTTTTTCTGCTGATTCATTCACCATGTTAAATTTCACAACTATCCCCAAATACCCTAAATTCACTTTCTCAGCTGATTCATTCACCATTTTGAACTTCATATCTGTCCCCAAATACCCTAAAGTCACTTTCTCAGCTGATTCATTCACCATGTTGAACTTCACACCTACCCCCAAATACCCTAAATTCACTTTTTCTGCTGATTCATTCACCATGTTGAACTACACACCTATCCCCAAATACCCTAAATTCACTTTCTCTGCTGATTCATTCACCATTTTGAACTTCATATCTGTCCCCAAATACCCTAAAGTCACTTTCTCAGCTGATTCATTCACCATGTTGAACTTCACACCTACCACCAAATACCCTAAATTCACTTTCTCTGCTGATTCATTCACCATGTTAAATTTCACAACTATCCCCAAATACCCTAAATTAACTTTCTCAGCTGATTCATTCACCATGTTGAACTTGACATCTACCCCCAAATACCCTAAAGTCACTTTCTCTGCTGATTCATTCACCATGTTGAACTTCACACCTATCCCCAAATACCCTAAATTCACTTTGTCTGCTGATTCATTCACCATGTTGAACTTCACATCTACCCCCAAATACCCTAAAGTCTTTTTCTCTGCTGATTCATTCACCATGTTAAACTTCACACATATCCTCAAATACCTTTAAGTCACTTTCTCTGCTGATTCATTCACCATGTTGAACTTCACACCTATCCCCAAATACCTTAAAGTCACTTTCTCTGCTGATTCATTCACCATGTTAAACTTCACACCTATCCCCAAATACCTTAAAGTCACTTTCTCTGCTGATTCATTCACCATGTTGAACTTGACACCTATTCCCAAATTCCCTAAAGTCACTTTCTCTGCTGATTCATTCACCATGTTAAACTTCACACCTATCCCCAAATACCCTAAAGTCACTTTCTCTGCTGATTCATTCACCATGTTAAACTTCACACCTATCCCCAAATACCCTAAAGTCACTTTCTCTGCTGATTCATTAACCATGTTAAACTTCACACCTATCCCCAAATACCCTAAATTCACTTTCTCTGCTGATTCATTCACCATGTTGAACTTCACACCTATCCCCAAATACCCTAAAGTCTTTTTCTCTGCTGATTCATTCACCATGTTAAACTTCACACCTATCCCCAAATACCTTAAAGTCACTTTCTCTGCTGATTCATTCACCATGTTGAACTTCACACCTATCCCCAAATACCCTAAAGTCACTTTCTCTGCTGATTCATTCACCATGTTAAACTTCACACCTATCCCCAAATACCTTAAAGTCACTTTCTCTGCTGATTCATTCACCATGTTGAACTTGACACCTATCCCCAAATACCCTAAAGTCACTTTCTCTGCTGATTCATTCCCTATGTTGAACTTCACACCTATCCCCAAATACCCTAAAGTCACATTAATCTAATGTAGTATAACTGAGAAAAATACCCCATGCATCCTCTTTCTATCAGTCTGCCATAAATCTATAGACTTGTGGGAATTTGTAGGATTGTGAAGAGTGTCAGACACCTGTATGTGGAGCTGCAAGGGGCTTATATGAGGTATATAGGGACAATGGTAACTGAAACTCGACAAATCCGATCCTAAGGATGCTATGATAACAAACATCAGCCGATACTCCATGCATGCACCGTAGGAAGCAGGTATGAAGTACATGGGCATAAAAGTCGAGTACATTTAAGAATTGACACAAATTGGGGTTCAAAAGCAAAGTTTTTGAATGAATGAAAATTTGGCAATGGCCTGCTCTGAACTGTTCTAAAGGATACCTCAGGACAGGAGATATGTGGGTGTTTGTAGGGTTCTGAAGAGTGTCCGACACCTGTATGTGGAGCCACATGGGGCTGATACGAGGTATACACTGGCAATGATAACCGAAACTCAACAAGTCTGATCCTGAGGATGCTATGAAAACAAACATCAGCCGATACTCGATACAAGCACAGAGGAAGCAGGTATGAAGTATAATGGCATAATAATCAAATACATTTAAGAAATGAAAAATTTGTGTTCAAAGCAATGTTTTTTGAATTCATGAAAACTTGGCAATGCCGCAGTTTTGAAAGTGCTGAAAACCTTGTTCAAAACTTAAGTCATGAATGCTCAAAGTTGGGCAATGCACCCAAGAACAGAACTGTAACAGTATGCTATGCAAATAAATGACATGGTGGAAGGTGGGGAGACAGGTGGTTTATTCCGCTGATACATTTTTTAAGTTAGATTTGTCGATAATTCACACTGAAAAGCACACCTCTCTACATGCATCCAAGCTGCTGTATGAATGCCTCAAACAACTGACAATGCTTGATCACATGCTTTAAACTCAGTCATCTGATTGGTTCAACATGACAACATATCTAAATTTAGTTACTAGCTTATTAACATAATACTGACTACAATGACATCACATCTGGTAGAGAAACCCTAGTAGACAAGGAGGGGGCCAAAAAGGGGCTAGAGAAGGATGCACTGTGTATTATTCAAACTATATTTAATCAATTAAATTACAATATAACAAAGATCTATTTCCAGAACATAGTTAAATATATTCACAAAGTCTAAAGTTCTGTATAATCCAAATGTCACTGAGCATTTTAGTAATTCCAAAATATATCTAAAACAATAATTCTTCTCAAATTTCACTACTATAACTGTAAGCTCAGCTAACAAAATGGATTCCCAGAGGCTGATCTGAATAAAATCAATTATTTGTATATCAATTCCATATATTTTTTCACATAATTTACAGTGTAAAACAATCCAATGGAAAAATAATGTTAAGTATAAACAAAGCTGGTCTTGAACTCAGATGCTAGTAAACATCTTGTTTATAACTTACAATCATGGACAAAAAATTAAAGTATGCAATATAAATTAAATCCACACACACACACACACACACACACACACACACACATATATAATGAGTACAATCATATGGCGAATAACAGCCCTTTCAAGCGCACTGGACCCATCAAAGAATCGAGTGTCAGGGAATGATTGTGATTGAGATAGATGCAATAAACTGACGACGAACAGTGCAAAACTAGTATCTAACTAGCCTGAGTGCTTTTGACTCATAATGAATCTTTTTCAAAGGCATATACAAAACATAGACAAAACAAACAAATAAAACACAAAAAATGTTGTGTTTGTACAACTCTACATGGTTGTTTGTACATGAATTAAACCTATAGATACATTATGTCTCAACCACGCTATATCAACTTGTTGCGCATACTGAGAAATATTTGTATTTGCCTAGAAATTTATGAGCCATAGCAGTATCTATTACTTTGTGTACATTTATGTAATGCAAATTATATCCCAGATATTTGATTCTATTCCAGTTATTTTATTCTTAAAGAAATAATTAAAGGATACATAGAAGATTTAGAAACGTTTGAAAAGAAAATGTGATGGCTTCAAAGGATAATTCTACTATTGCATCACTTTCTTTTTCTAGTCTTCTTGGTTTAAACCACTTGGTTTCAATGTCGTAAGGTGGCATATCCAATAAGAACGCCTCGTTTTGGAACTCCTGTTGAGGTTGTTAGCAAATGTTTTAAGTGTTATATCACTGAATGTTTGGCCAGGGGAGGAGAAGCTTCTTTGTCATCCAATCAGATCTATGAACGTATATCCTTTTGTGAAACATTCCTAGAAAGGTCTGAAGAGCTGTCTAAACTTTTAATTTACTGAGGTTGTGACAAAGACCTGATTGTGGAGGCAACCCAAAGGGATAAACATTTAACAAACCGCGAAGACCTACACAAATATGGTAAGAAGGAAAAGGCTGATAGGATACCATTTATCCTGACCTACCATCCAGACAACCCCAAAGTAGGTAAAATCATTGTGAAACACTGGCCCATTGTGAAATCTTCAGACGTATCAAAGCTAATCCTTTTTAACAAACCTGTTGTAGCATACTCAAGACCAAAAAAACCTCAAGGACATCCTAGTCATGGCGAAGCAATTGCCAATATCACTATTCAAGACCACACTAGTCAATCTGGCCCCTGTGGTGATAAAAGATGCAAAACCTGTCAACATATGATAGAGACCAGGACATTCACTAGCACAGAGACTAGAGAAAAACAAAACATACATGGTCCAAACAAAACGTGCAAAACAGAGAATGTAATTTATTTCATCACATGTAAGATCTGTGTCCTTCAGTATTTAAGAGAAACTGAAAAGCTACACAAAGGAATAAACCTTCATAGATCTGATTGGATGACAAAAACAGTACTTTGGAAATTATTGTCAATTCATTCAAAGTCATTCTGTGTAATATATCAACTCATTTAATGCTACTGGTACATAAGTACATTCAAGACTTGGAATTCATTTGAAACTTTTTCAATTATTTTATTTGTGATAAAACATTTTGGAGTATCTGAGATTTTAAAACCATCTAATACATATGCAAATTTTAAATGTGTTCTTGACAAAAACAAGCCATTTTCTTCATTCACCCCGTATGTTCCTCCCCATATGGGCCACAAAATTTCAAACACAAATTTTAAAGAATGCATTTTTCACCATGTTTTGAACAGATTTAAAATACAATGTGTTGGCATTGTTATCCATTGTTTTCCATTTTATTACCTCAATATACAACTTCAAAATATCTGCTGATGACAAAATTTGGGTCTCCAGCTGACAATAAAAGAAACAAAATAAAACTGCATGCTGTAATTATTAAAGAAGTATTCATTGAAAGGAATTTTATTAGTGTTTTGAATTATACTCTACTTGTAATATAAAAACATCTAAAAAGTATTATTTTTATATTTTAAACATGAAAACAGATTCTTTTCAATCAGAATTCATCCTTCCAAAAAGAATATTACATGGCAGTAAGTCACCTATAAATAATAATTTGTCTGTAATGATTTTAAGAACTGCAAGTTGTGTAGAGCTAAATGTTATGTCTATGTACAACTACAAAAAAATTGTAAATCTGCTGTTAAAGCATCATAGGAAGCACACACACACACAGATATATATATATATATATATATATATATATATATATATATATATATATATATATATATATATATATATATATATATATATATATATATATATACCCACACACACACACATATGTATATAATATTTGTCTTCACCGATTTAAGTTTGTTCCTCATGTGTAATTTCTTTTGTCCCATTGTATTTTCTCATGTCATCTACCCAAGATTTGAATAAGCTGAAAAATAACTCAAGGAAATGTATTTCTAAATACGTTTTTTTTATCGGATTACTTAAATTGTCTCTTGTTTTTAATATCATTAGATCCCAATGCTGACTAATACACATCTTTAAGACCATTAATATGAGAGCGATTTGAGAGGCAGTAAAAAAGGCCATATCAAGAAAGCTGCTCCATTTCTAAATCGAAAAAAAAAAATAAGCAGTTTGATTGTGGGCCTCAGCACTGGTAAAAAATTCTCCTTATTCTTGAGTAAGCAGCCCATTTTAAAAATTCTTGATGACCCTGGACTCTTTGTTTGTGTTTGCATACATTTGGCTGGGTACTCTCTAATTGTGGTAGAAATATTCATGGATACAAGTTTTCTAAAGAGATATGATGTATGTCTTGATAATATAAAGGCCTTAATCTCCATGTCAATTAAATTATAAACATAAAAATAAATACAATTAATATTGCATGATTTTTTCAAAAACTAAATTTCACAATTATATTTACCACCAAATATACTGGAGTTTAAGGGATAAAAAAAATGTATTTAGAAGAAGCGAAAATAAGATAAATATTATGCCAAAGTTAAATTATATTGACAAAATCATAGATAGGGTGAGGAAAATATATTTGTATTAATCTTTTTTATTCACTCATCCATTTTGACGACCCATTTGATACTAAGAAACTTCTCTGTTTAGTCATTATTTTGACAATGAATTTATCAAAACCGATGGATGCTGAAGTAATAAAATTGTGCAACATATGCTGAACAAGTGTCTGACAAATCATATAGTTTACAACTATTGTACTCTCTCTCTCTCTCTCTCTCTCTCTCTCTCTCTCTCTCTCTCTCTCTCTCTATCTATCTATCTATCGTTTTTTTTTTTTATCAATCACCATATGGAATAAGTTTTTAAATTATTAATATAAAGAAAACAGCTTTCCTGAGCTGAACGAATAAAAAAAAAGCTTTAGTCAGTGATATTTTAAACATTTTTACCGTATCAACAGCTGGACATCATTAATGTACATAGTGTATGCTTTACATTTCTGTGAAAAACTAATCATTAAATCATACTCTACCTTTTCTGGGATGATTCTGGCAATAATACAGCAGAAAGTTAGCACTACACATAACATACAGGCCACGCTGTAGTACATTATTCTCATATTCTTTTTTTAATGTTTGTAAAGCTGTGTTGGTTTGTCCATTTTCTGATCTGCCGTTTTTTTAAGTTTGAAAAGGTGCATCTGCTTTAACATTTTTCGTCATATAACATCCAAAACTAACACCGCAAAGTATTTCACTAATTATCTGACGCTATTTTCTTTAAAAGTATAGACTGGTTCACTAACTACCTACCTTATCAATTGAATGAATCGAGGCAAATTCACATGGGTCATATACAGTTGCTATAAATAGCAATAAGCAAAGAAGTCATATTCTATTCTTATGCAGTGATCACCTTTAAATATTCTCAAATTTACAGGTCATAAAGGAGATGATAATAAAAATAGCAAAAATATTTTATTGTTTTTATTGTTTTATTATATTTTTTATTGTACGAAAAAAAGTGTAATCCATATGCAGTCTAGTTTAAAAAATAATTTGGTGACAAAATGTAATGATTATGCCAAAAGTGTAATGGTTGGCATGTATGCATATACATATCAGGAATGTTTTAAATGAAAATGAAATGGTTGTCAGAGGTAACCAAAAGAACCTAATATAAATATTCACATCATTTATACATGTTTTCAAAGCAAAAATCGAGTTTTACAGTTTTGATCACTGTTTTTTTATGCACACTCCATGCAACTGCACAATTTAGGATATATATTATCTGCTATATGCATGACTGGAGCTACTTAACCAACAAATATAAAATCCATGACTATAGGTAATACAACAGAGATGACAACCATGGCCAGTTTAGCAATATATTGTCTATACAAGTTTTAACTAGATAGCATTATGGGTCAAAATTAACTGTTACCATACCTACCATTGTATCACATATAAACACATATAAGTGAAATAAAATTAGATAGTTTTAACACAATTATCATACAGACAGATAGAAGTTCATCCAGCAACTGTATCAGGCTATTTTATCACTGAATTTTCATATTTTGGTTTAGAATCTGAAAATAAGAGAAAATGAAATTAACTCCAGAATCATATTACTGAATTTCTATAAACAACAATGTATGTAATTCAGCAAATAATTTAAGATAAGATAAAAATATTTTTAGAGGAAAATAACAAATATATTTTACTTATAAAAACACTACGTTATGATAATAATTATCATTAAATAATTATAAATAATAATAATCCTCATAAAAATATAAAAAATAGTCCCAAAGCTACATGAAATCATTTTACTTTTTCTGAAGATATATTAGCCTGGAATATTAAACCTGTCTGTGTTGTTGTCGGATTTAATTCCATTTTTCAGCATGACAGGCTATACATGGTGGCCTGTATAACTTCTTGAAGAATCCAGGAAATCCCAAGGAAGAAGCATTGACCCACAGAAAGCTACTGGCAAGCTTTCCTATGTACCTACATTGATCAAGCCAAGAACTGAATCCACACAGAGGTTACATGGCAGTGATCAATAACTTATTGAGATCCAATGGCCAACAGGACTCACAATTTGCCTTTGTGTAAATTAAATAGTTAATTCTATTTAACACCAAACTAGCCAGATGCTGTTTCAATAACAAGCCAATATAAATTTGACATTGATGATTACTACATTAAGCTTTAGATATTCCTAGAGGATGAATCTGACATACAAAATGATTATAATGGACTTTAGGAACTATTATCTATAGTTATTGCAGAGTATGGTAAACTCAACTGCCAAAAATATGACTCAACAAGGAAATGTACCAAAACAATGGAAGCAAAGATTCATCTTACTAATGCAGACACTGTTCCTAGAAATAAAATTGTTTCTTGATTAAAATAAGCTTGTATGTATGAACATAGATACACCATATAAATTAAGTGAAACAGAACAACACAAAATTGTACTCTGCCATACAAGTCAATTGTTCGACTCAAACAAATAAATTAAGATCAACTTCCATGAAATTGTTTACTTAAAGTAAAACAGAAAACTATATAGTTGGACAGACTGACAAAAAGATGTCCAATATGTAGATAATTAGAAAATGCATGTCATCTGTGAGGTAAATAATACTATATACATTAAGTCTACAGGAGGCAAACAGACAACTGTCCACACAATTATACAAATATGATTGAATCATTTTTATTTCTGGTATAGTACAGCCCAAGAAAACTGAAATAAATCCCGATGAAGGTACCTTTGGACGTTTCAATGATATTCAGTGAGCTATACATCTGGATGTCATTATTTGTATAGGCATGCAATTTTTCATAGGAATCACCTTCTGGAGGCCTTAAAGTAAAAATTGAAATTTTATTAGAAATATATCAAACATTTATTGAAAATGAATGTTTACAAAGAAGTACTAAAATGTCTATTTGTATTTAATGTTCACTACTTGTACAATAGATTTTGTTTAAAAGAGGTTCAGCAACTGATTACTTCATTCTTGTCAGTAATTACACTCCAGTAGACTATGCATATCTCTAGGTCTTCAGGCAACATTAAAAAAGTTACATTAAACTGCTTTATTGATTTCTTGACTGGAAATGTGATTTGTTTGATTTGTCAATAATGCACTTGTAGATAAACATTATGTACATGTAAAAATCAGTTATCATGATTCATTAAATAGTCATATTGTGTGCCTGTACCTTATACTAGGATTTCTATTCTCTTCCAATGTGATATCTGGGAAAAAATTAAAAGGGCAAAATACAGCATCATCAAATAATTAAATCACTACATTGTATAAGAATTAGATATACTAGTGCAGTGAAGAAACAAGTCAAAAAGTGGAAATGTGAAGTAAATGACAATAATATAATTTTATGAACCTGCATCTACATAGAATATATTGCCAAACCCATCCTAACCTGCATTTGCATGGAACACATTGTCATGCCCATTCTAACTGAATAATGACAATTTTAAACAGATGCTCACTAGACACACTTGAGCTGTATGTAATAGGTACAGATAATGCTCACTTGACACATGTTAGCTGTATGTAATAGGTACAGATAATGCTGACTAGACACATTTTAGCTGTATGTAATAGGTACAGATAATGCTCACTTGACACTTTAGCTGTATGTAATAGGTACAGATAATGCTCACTAGACACACTTTAGCTATATGTAATAGGTACAGATAATGCTCACTAGACACACTTTAGCTGTATGTAATAGGTACAGATAATGCTCACTAAACACACTTTAGCTATATGTAATAGGTACAGATAATGCTCACTAGACACACTTTAGCTGTATGTAATAGGTACAGATAATGCTCACTAAACACACTTTAGCTATATGTAATAGGTACAGATAATGCTCACTTGACACTTTAGCTGTATGTAATAGGTACAGATAATGCTCACTAGACACACTTTAGCTATATGTAATAGGTACAGATAATGCTCACTAGACACACTTTAGCTGTATGTAATAGGTACATATAATGCTCACTAAACACACTTTAGCTATATGTAATAGGTACAGATAATGCTCACTAGACACACTTTAGCTGTATGTAATAGGTACAGATAATGCTCACTTGACACTTTAGCTGCATGTAATAGGTACAGATAATGCTCACTTGACACTTTAGCTGTATGTAATAGGTACAGATAATGCTCACTTGACACTTTAGCTGTCACACATGTAATAGGTACAGATAATGCTCACTAGACACACTTAAGCGGTATGTAATAGTTACAGATCACTCTGCTGATAGATCTTACCAAAGCTCAACCTGTAAGATTTTTAAAAAATAAATTTTGCCTAATCAAAATTGCAAGAGTGAAATGGAATGAATCCATAATAATTTTAAAAAGTGATTAAAGTCCATTAATTCTTTCTAACATACAAATCTTATTTCTACTTGTTTGTTCTTTTAAAAAAAAACAAGTGTTCAAATTTTATAGGTTACTACTTTTAAAACATTTTATCATATCTGAAATCAGAAAGTTAACTGAAAATAAAGTAATTAATTGCATTTTTCTTACAGTAATCATGCAATTTGATGGAACTAAACAGATGAAAAAACTGTATCTTTCCATGATACAAATTGGTAATAACAAATTATTATAGAGAGAGAAAGGCAGCCCTGAAAGAACAATTTGTTATTTCCTTGAACTACCAGATCTGCTTACTGATTTTCACTTTGAAGCATGTTCCATGTACTGCTTGTGATATGGCTGACATAAACTCAAACAGAATCAAAACACTGGCTTGTAAATTAATTGAAACAATCTGATACTTTAGGGGTTGCCAGATGTCATTAATGAGGGTTGGTTGGACACAGTGGATAACTTTTTAGCAACAAATTAGAACTATACCAAGATGCTGTATGTTTACATAGAGCTCACTGCATTTGTAAACTTCAGAGAAGTATGAACAATGTCAACAAAATAATAACAGCTGTTTTGTTAAAGTGAGACACAAAACAATGATAGCAACCTTGTGTCATTATCAGGCTGCTGATTTGATATTATCAAGTGCTTTCACACTGAAAGCCACCAAATTTGGCATCAGTCAGAATCATCTGAAAAAAATTACAGATGCTGGGAATCAGTTTAACCAGATAGAATTTCTGAAAACCATGTATCCACAACCAAAAATTATCATTCAACTCCCTGCAAACTTAACCATCATACAACTGTCAAAGACGCTTTTCCAAGTTGGCATCAAATTTTCAATTGTAGCAGTGAGCAACTTTAGCATGTACCACAGTCCTTTAATAACTACCAATGATGAGACAGAGTAAAAAACCACACAATCCTCTAAGGTCATGGTGATAAGTTCTGAAACATGCTACTTTAGCGATGATGATGATGATAATGATGACAAACAAGTTGTTTCCACTAGGGCAGTTTAACCACAGATGTCCAATCTGAAGACTGCATTGTTGTCTTGTAACAGATGAAACCAATATTGTAGATACTGTAGAAAAGGGTATTAGAACATTATTGCTGAAAGAACCTGTAGAAGTTCGAGACAAACTGCCAGAGAAAACCCGTGCAGATGCTTCCTATAGATTGTCAGAGAATTCAGATAGTGACCCAGACTGATATGCACAAGTTACCTATAAGAGCATGCTGAGTGTTCAAAGGACGATTTCAGTAACAATTACACATCAATGTCAAACAAAACCCTAAATTCAGGAAATGTTCCATACTTTACAATGATATATGTTTTCTCTCTTGCAACTTTCTACACTCCAAGAGGGTCCTTGCATTCTACCATAACAATGTCATGCTTATATGTACCCAAAAGATCCCACAACACATCTGAAAGTTTATTCTTGCTCCAACTGTACAATGTTGACCTGAGATGTAATTTTTATCTCTGGATGTTATTGACATCGCCTTATCATATTGTAGCAATTGAGATATTCTCATATGCCACCTATCTGTGGCCTGATATTTACCTTATTAATAAATGTTTTGTTCTGTTTTATTCCTAAATAATACACAAATTCACCCATGCTTTCTGTTATTAGTGCTGGCCACAATGAGTACATACTTACTGTTATTAGTGCTGGCCAGAATGAATACATGTTTACTTTTATTAGTCCTGGCCAGAGTGAGTACATGCTTACTGTTATTAGTCCTGGCCTGAGTGAGTACATGCTTCCTGTTATTAGTGATGGCCAGAGTGAGTACATGCTTACTGTTATTAGTGATGGCCAGAGTGAGTACATGCTTACTGTTATTAGTCCTGGCCTGAGTGAGTACATGCTTCCTGTTATTAGTGATGGCCAGAGTGAGTACATGCTTACTGTTATTAGTGATGGCCAGAGTGAGTACATGCTTACTGTTATTAGTGATGGCCAGAGTGAGTACATGCTTACTGTTATTAGTCCTGGCCTGAGTGAGTACATGCTTCCTGTTATTAGTGATGGCCAGAGTGAGTACATGCTTACTGTTATTAGTGATGGCCAGAGTGAGTACATGCTTACTGTTATTAGTGATGGCCAGAGCGAGTACATGCTTACTGTTATTAGTGCTGGTCAGAGTGAGTACATGCTTCCTGTTCTTTTTTCTAGATATGCATTATGTCCTTATATTTAATTTTTAGTCTTCCTCAACCTTTGTAATATTCATGGAATAAAGGAAATTTATCACCCTAAATCATCATTAAAAGTAATCACTATTTTCATGACAATGTTACATTTGTACATCTTAGGTATGACCTCTTTGATGAACACAGTTAATTAATTAGTGATACATAACTTTAATTGCAATGTCATTAGAGATACATAGCTTTAATTGCAATGAATGATGACCACAGTTAATTCATTAGCGAACCGCTCCAGTGGCCTAGTGGTTAGAGCATCTGCCTCGGATGCAGGAGGTTATGGGTTTGATCCCCAGTCGAGTCATACCGAAAACTTACAAACATGGTACTAACAGCTGCCTCGCTTGATGCTCAGCATTAAGAGGTTAGTGTTAGGACTGGTTGGCCTGGTGTCTGGATAATGTGACTGGGTGGGACATCGTGCCACATGTCTGTGGCATGATGCCCCATTTCTAGACATCACTATAAACTGCTACACTGCAGACATCATAACGATATTACTGAAAAATTGTTAAAGCTAAGTTAAAAAATCATAAACACCAACACCATTTCATTAGCGATACATAGCTCTAATTGCAATGAATGATGACCCAGTCAATTCAATAGCGATACCTAGCTTTAATTGCAATAAATAATGACCACAGTTAATTCATTAGTGACACATAGCTTTAACTACAATGAATAATGAATTTTGTCCCTAAATGTTTACAATTTTTTTCAAATTCTGATTGAAACAGCAGAAACTGAGTTTGTAAAAATAAGGGGACTGGTCATGGATGAAAAAAGTGCTAGTACCAGATTTCTATAGCACAGGAAACTTTACATTTTCTAAAATTTATGAGAAAAAAGCATAAATAAAAATATACTTTGTATAAAGAATGTATGAATATAACTGAATAATTTAAGTTTGTGAGCCATCTTATTAAGATATTTTTTTCAAATCTGCAAGATGAGCCAACTATACGAACTTAATAAATTTATGGCAATAATACTACAGAAGATAATTTACCAATAATTTGTAGGTATTGGGTGGCTTCAGCTTTTGTGAAGTGGAGTCCCTCATATTCCTTTCCACTGGCCACATCTTGTTTGTCATAGCTGGCATTTATCTGATTTCTTGTGTTTGATATGGAATAAAAGATTATGTTTTAATAAATGTGTTTGCTAGAATAACAATGAATACCATGATTCAAGCTTTTACTAAAGTGTATCTTCAATCTAATATCTATAAGATATTGTCATAGTTGACTTTCATTTGATTTATTCTTCTTGTTGATATGGAACATAAGATTATGTTCTGTATCTATTAGAATACAAGTCAAACATATTATTCAAGATTCAAGTAAAGTGTATCCACAAATCAACATTTATAAGATATGGACCTGACTTGCTGCATCATTATGTTAGAGACACATAGTTAGGTACTGTATTATTAATTTTATAATTATACTTTAAATGAAAAATAAAAATTAGAGTCACTAAAACAGAAAACCATTAGTGTAAATTATGTTTGTCTGAGTTTATACTTACAAGACCATAATAACATTATGCCTTTTGAATCCAGCCTTGCTAAAAATGATGTAAGTTGTCTTTTACCATATATTGTTTTCAAATAGACAAACTGCACTAACTCAAACCCATTTCCAACTTTTGCCATTACCAGGTGTTGTCAGTCTTTTAGTTGAGCTATATGCAAACACAGATGTTCACATGGTGGGGTGGCTGGGAAGGAATTTAAGAATCATAATCAAGTAAATATTTTCAGAAAAACAAAACTAGCTTTAAATATTTGTTTTGTCCTTCAAATGTATTCCCCAATCATATTACCAATAGGAAAGTAAGTAACAGGAGGTGGGGATGCTGAGCATCTGACTTCTACCTCTGATATCCATTTAGGGAAATATGGCTGGAATAATAATCCACTCTCCTGATAACCAACACTGCCTAGATGCATATGATTGTGACTTCTATCCAGTTAAGATAAGTAGTGAAATTCCATTGCTTACAAAATTTCACTTTTACTCTGTGAAGCTGAATCTCTGTGATAAAAGCTTGAAAAGGTTGACGCTGCATGCCAGCCAACCGTTTCTATTATGTCTTGGATCAAAACATTGACATCAGCCAACCCTGATTGCAGCACTAACCAAAGAATGATTTTATATTGGGCATAATGATGACTTGTTGAACCAAGGGGACCTGAGAAAGGGTGCCACTGACTACCAATGTCATCTGTAATGGGAGCAAAATAACATGGCCTACCTTAATGAAGTCCAATGAATTATCAAAGGAGGTGCAAGAACTTTCTCACTGAATTCCAAGTCTTGATAGAAACAAACTTGACCAGATCTATGATTCATTTTATGCAATCATAGGGAAGATGTAGCCAATTGAGGTTGATGAGAAGTTTCATATAGATGTGGGAAAAACACTGGAATGAATGAAGATTCAATTGAACTCAGTTCATAAGAATGCTTAGGTGATATAAAAGCAAAGGAGATTGTTCCTGTTTTGAAGCAGAATCAGCCTTACCACATATGTTGGAAGATGTCATCCAAGTATGTTGCTATCACTGTAGATGAATTCAATTAAAAAAAACACTGGTAAAAGCCCCAGGATTTATGCTGAAGTCAAATGGTAGAAATTTGAGCTGAAAAATCATGTCATGGTCAGCAAACTAAAGTAAGTTTTATGATGCCAAATGGATAGGGACATAAAAGTATGCATCGGACCAATTAAGACTGATGGCATACTTATCCCTTCTAATGGAGAAATTAGAAGGCTCTCACCATCTCCATCTTTAATTTTCTTGGGGAGAGGGAAATATTTGTTGAGGCAACTCAGGTTAGTCTCAACTTACAGTTTGCCTTCTGTATGAGACAAGACCTTTAATAAAATATGAAAATTATAGTTTTTTTTAATTTTTCCTCCCCTGCCCAATCTCCACCACCTAAGGAAACCAGTCTGATGGTGACAGACCATACCTCCAGCTGTAAAATTTCACCTGGTTTGGTGTCCCGATTGGCCTAGTGGTCTAAAGTGCTGTCCATTACGGATCACTGCCATCTCACCTCTGTCTGTGTGTGTTAGAGTCTAGGATTCGGCGAATGTGGATATGTGAGAAAGCTTGCCAGTAGCTTATCGTGGGTTGGTGGTTCCTTCCGGTGATTTCACGGTTTCTTCCTCCACCATTAATAATGGCCACCATGAATAGCCTATCATGTGCTGAAAAATGGCATTAAGCCCAACAACAAATCACCTGGTTTGATAGTACTTGCATAAGAAGGAGTGCATAGCAGGGTTTAGAAATTACCTGGATCACCCAATCATTTGGATGGGGAAGAAGAGTGTTACAGTAAGAAAATTCTGCACCATAGTCTATTTTGAAGTCTGTCTTCTGTCACTTGGGTTAGATTGACAATTTGACAATGAGTCCTTGATAAAAAAGATCCCCAATCCCTATTCCATCCATATTCCTTCTGATTTTTCCAAAATGACAGTGCCGGATTGGTAGGCTCCAAACATCTTTAGACCTCACTCTAAAGCGTAAAGGAGATCAAAACAGGATAGTCCTTAAAATCTAGACTATGGCATGTGGAATGCAAGCATCTAATCAGGTCCAAATTGTGGAAGCAGTATGGTCATGGAGTGATACACTTCTCTATTGATAACCACACCAATTTGGGCTGTTGCTTCTTAGGCACAGTAACTGCCTGATTTTCCTGCCAGTTGGAAAAGAGCCAATGACGCCAAGTCGAAAAGAGAGAAAGTGACAACCACATTTCTAATTAGTTTGGAAATGGCACTTTGTCCACTTTACAGAACAGTGGCTGGGATATTATGTACCGCCACCAGATTTTTATCTAGTACTGGGATAGGAGTATGGAAGGCATCTAAATGTGTCTTTTACCGGTGGTATGAAAATATTGCTGGCACTTGGCTTTCCGTAAAGTAAGCCTTGGCATTACCTGGATCATTAATATGACCAAAGAGGAGGCCATTAATACACTTTATCTTGGTAGATTGAGAAAATATCTGGAAAAACAGTGTTTCGTCCTCAATGATGGCTATATAAAATCTGGACAACTCTTCACCTGTACCAGCATTAGCTGGACAGATGGAATTTTCAGTGAATTTTTCATCATATGGGAACTGTCACTGAAGGTGTGACAAGATGGGTGGATCTCTCACTATGATCCCCATATACCAGAGTAGACTGGTATGGTCGATCAATCTAGTCCCCAAGTTGGCTGGATCGAATAAGTTTGCAGCAAAATCCATGCCATAATAATGAAATGTTGCTTCAGGTGATGCAAGATGGACTAATCTATCACAATGATCCATCTAAAGTGTAACTGACTGTGTTGCCATTTCTCTCACCAGAAAATTTTATTTGTTTGAAAGCTGATTCTTGTAAATCTTCAGAATAGCTTCCCCATTTATGCTGATGTCTCTGCAGCTGTTTTACATAATAGTTTAGGTGGGGAGGGGTCTCACACAAGGATCACATTTTGCATAACTACCAACCAGACCTCCTAAGATCAAAATTGTATATGCTGTACAGTTGTGAGGTATGAGTTACAAGTGTCTTTTCTAGCCCTGAACTTCTTAAACATAGTAAATCTGGTTACATTAACACTGAAATAGCAAAACATAAAAAACTATTAACACAAAGTAGCATAAATAACCAGTCAGCATGTAAATATGATGCTACTACACATCCATTACTGATAGGGTATGGGAAAACACCAATTCATGAATGATATAAATACTTGTTTAATGAAAGCATATTTGCCATTTTGGTCTATAATTACACATTTGTGCAAAATTAAGAAAAAATATAAAATTAATATATACCACCTGTGAAGTAATGACCAAACTACACAATAATTCTAAATTTGGCAGTGGCTGCTGATAACTTCTTTCATATGGCTTGAAATATTTGGAAGGTAATTCCATGTGTATTTTAACGTGACAGCCAAGCTTAAAAACTGGCTACTCCTGGTGGTGGCAAGGGAAGGTAATGGGCAAGAGTTATTTCCCTTTGTTACTATGAACTAGGAAAGGTGATTTTTTGTTTGTCTTAGATTTGGGAGGTAGTAGGATTATATTGTTAATCTTAATGTAATCAGGCATTTCACAGAGTAAAGGATCATTTAAGCTTCTTTACATCTTTTATGTCATTTTATATTTGTGTAATATAAAAACATAAAGTGAGATTAACACTTACCTTTCTTTGTGCTGATTTATGACATCTTTATCTGTAATGGAATTTCAGGCATAATGAATCAACTGCAGGAGTCACATCCTTTTCTAACTTAGATAAAGTTGCAATGTGTCCAGAGAGTATCATTATAAATCCATTGACATAATCTTAGAAACAAATCCTAGGGGCAGTGGGTGGTCTAAAATGCTTGCCTTTACAAATCATATACACATGACTCCTATGTCTACATGGGTCTGAGTCTTTGTGATGACCAACATGGAAATTTGAAAGAGCTTACTAATAGTTTTCCATGGTCAGGGGTTTTTACTATAATTTTCCTGGGTGCTCCCTCAACCGTATTTCCTGGCCACCATGTGTATCCTATCATGTGCTCATAAATGGCATTAAACCAACAACAATTCAAATTCTGTTAGGTAATGTATGTGGGTATTAGCATTGTAGTACATTATTTTATTCATTAAATCTTATCCCAGGTAAAGTTATGCATATTAATTGCATTGTTTCAAAATAGAACTCAGTAAAATGTTAAAATGAAATATATTATATTGAAGGATACTAATTTTCTGGTTCTAAACATACAGTAAGTAATACATGCAAGCTGAGGCAGAAAGAAAAAAATATGGACAAGAGATGGACAGAATGAAATTTAGACATTTCTGAATATGAGCAAGCCTGCAAATGGACAGTTAAATCGACCTAAGGTTTATTGGATCTGGAATCCAGACATGTGATATTATCTAAACTTTGAAAGGAATGTTAGATGGTAATAGACTCTATAATTAATATACATTTGACACTTATATTATACACATCTGAAATATAATGATGTAGATGAGATGTCACAGACTAATATAATGTACATCAGGTAGCACATAAAAAAAAAATGATGATATGTTAGCAAGAATAGCTATAAAAATAATTGACATGTATTTTCTGCCATTCGTGACATTTGATGAATGTAATCTTTCTTACCATGTTCATTTTTCCTTCTATGTTGAAATCTTCTCCAAAAAAGCATGCCTATTACCACAACTAAAATAATGACAAATCCGGCAATTACACCTCCAGCTATCCCAGCAACTGATGTTCCATGACTTGCGGAGGTACTTGCTACTGCAAATATGAACAATAGTCATTAAATTATATCTGATTGTAGTAAAGATTTTATCTAACTGGTCAAATACATTTACCTGCTGTAAATAAAAGCATATGAAAATTACTACAGAATGGGGTAAAAAAAATGTGAAGAAATTCAGGCAAGTGTTTACAAAAAGTAAAATCTACTGCAAAGTAATTTGATTCCTTTAGTAAGATCTGAGATAACCAAAGCATAGATTAGTATAGCAATTATTACACTGGCTTTTCTGAAAGGAACATGGTTGTTATTAATAGCTACTTTCCATGCTTTTTTTCTATTTGTTTGTCCATCTATTTGTAACTAAGCTTGTTACTGTTCTCCTTCACACACTTTAAAAGGATTTTAACTAAACTTTCTCAGCTAAATATATGGTTACTGCAGATGTGCATTAAAAGTTGCCTTCTGTTTGTCCTCTTTTCGTGGGAATTTCTTGAAACTTTAAAACAACATGGAGATATACAAAAACCAATTCATAACCACATCTCATCATATGCTGCTTGGAAGTTTTTATTGAAGTTTTCTAGGCAATATTATAGTGATATAGAAGTATATTAAGGATTACTGTTTCATCTTAAGGGAAATTTCTTGAAAATTTCATAAAAGTGGCATCTTTTAATCTTGAATCATCATCACTTCATCTCCCACATTGGTCAGAGGGCATTTATTGAAACTGTACAGCAATCTATGGGATTGGTATAAATGTGCAACCAGTTCAATAACTTCGCATCTCACTGACCAGTTGTGGTGTGTTTAGTTCACCAGAATTTGGATGTCTGGGACCCATTTGGAATCAGCTGTTTTGGTATGACCATGATCAAACTCAAGTCAGCCACACCTAAATCACCAATAATGGGGAATCATGGAGATATTAAAGTCTGTGAGCCACCACATTAAGGCCTGTGCCAGTTGGGTTTTACTCCAGACCATCTGCTGCTGTAGCCAGCATTTACAAAACAGACATAGTTTTGCCCAATAATTTTTTTTAGTACAGGTATATAACAATCTTCTTGTAATCATTCTAATGCTCTGGTGGCTTAAGTGGTTAGAACATATTTATTGGATGTGGGAGGTTCGAAACCTGGTCGAGTCATACCAAAGACTTATAAAAATGTTACAATCAACTGCTATTAGCATGACCCTCAGCATTAAGTGCTTGAGTAAGGACTGGCTGGCCTGGTGCCAGGAAGACATGAATGGTTGGGACATGATGCCACATGTCTACAGCATAATGCCTCAGTGCTACAATTACCATAAACTGCCACACTACAGACATCATAGCAATAAGACTCAGATTGTTAAAGCAATGTTAAAAATCCTAAACACACACACACACACACACTTGTAATCTTTGTTACACATGGTAACTGTTTTTAGAGATTGTGTTTTCAAGTAGCCCATCACATATCATAATAATATTTCAAATATAAAAGTCATAAAGTTTAATATTATTAAGTTTCTTTTCATTGTTGTTTAGCTTTCAAAATTTTAAACTAATCTTGCTTGTGTCCAATCTAGTACCACATTGTGATTATGCTCATATTCACTTTTATAAACAAAAGACACTTGGTTTTGTCTCAGTTTGGTGTTAAACCTTGCCATCTAATTTCAGTATATAACTTTTCATATTCATCATAATTTTCTCATTTAAAGCAGATGTTCATTTTGACTGGCATAAAATTCTAATTTAATGATTGTTTCATTGCAGACCATCTGGAGTGTTCAGATCTATTTCCATGGAATTGGCTGGACTCTTCAAGTTGGTTTCTTGTGGCACATCAACACTAGCATGTATTATTGACTTGTCTTACCGCATTTCTCAAAAAGCAACAGAAAGAAATGGATAGCAACCTCACCACACAGTGTTAAGGACTTCGTATAGGAGCACATAGGTTATGTTTTATGATCAATTGCACTTTTACAGACTTGACAGGCACACATGCTGCTATGGGCAGAAACAATGTTTCAACTTCACAAAAATCCATTTTATCACATTTTATCACATACACATTTTATCACATTCACTTGTACTGCCTGCAGGAACTTTTTTGAAAACAGATGGTCCCCGCTTTGAACAAAACTGCTGAGACTAGTAGCCTACACTTTTAGTGCAATACCAAATCTGTAGGAACCAGTGGCCAACAATAAAAGGATCAGAACCAGTGGTCAAGTGGCCCTGGAACCATATAGTTTAGATGCACTGAATGGTTCAATACCTATATTCTGTAAGATCATGCTCCAAGAAATTATGTGCAGCAGCTTCTCTGTCATACACTATGTCTTTAACTTGTTACATTCTTTGATCTTGTTGTTGTTGTTGTTGTTGTTGTTGTAGGGTTTAAAGCCATTTTCCAGCACAAGATAGGCTATACATGGTAACCATTATAAATGGTGGAGGAAGAACCTTTGAATGTCCCAGAAAGATCCACTAACCCACAAGAAGCTAATGGCAAGCTTTTTCATGTATCCACATTGGCCAAGCCTGAGACTCAAAGCCATGCAGAATCTTTGATCTTAAACAAAGTAATAGAAAAGAATGAGTCTGGAAGTTTCATAAAATTCAATAATTTATCTCACTAGACTTAGAATTGAAAATTTAAAAAGAACATACAGTATTAAAAATGGAATCCCATATAGTCCAATGAGTTTTATCACCAGCCCTAATGAATAAAGTTCTAATTAAATTTCAGTAGTGTTAAAAATAAGATCCAACACTGAATCTGTTGATGTGCCTGCAGTGGCCTTGAATATGGAAATGTACCAGATCTTTGAATGTTTCTGTCCAAAAATATTATTGAGCACTTTGTAATTCCAGTGAATAATATTTTGAATAAATCCAAATCTAAAATAGGACACAATATTACAAATGACCCTGCTTCAGACATTATTGCAATAAGATATCATTTTCAAGTAAAAAATATTATATAAAAAAACAAGACACAAAAATAGAACCAGAATGAGGGTCAAAAATTCATTTCTAGAATATTCTAAGTTGTCAACAAGATAAAATCTGTTACTAAAATTACAAGGCAAACATCATGAACACCTTGCTCTTCATAGGTTATTGACTCAGATCAAGACCAATATTGTTGTTTACAAAAATCAATACTTCTAGTCAGGTAGACCATGAACATGATTTTGGGCAAGGTCAATTACAAAGTTCAGTTACCCAAAGCACACAATAAAGAAAAAACCCTAACAAATAATACAAATTAAATATATATAAAACAAAACATTTCTCTTACAAAATAAAAAAAATGTTTGTCATCTTCATCAGTGATACCATAGTTTTCATATGGTTCAGTTCAAAGTTGAGTAATCTAGCCATAATTTCCAAACATACCTTATATGAATCCATAAACTATTCACCTGGATATTTTTGACCTGAACTGATGCACATGCAGAAAACTGATTAGGTTTATGTCTACTTAGTTTATTATGTCCAGTAAGTTTTGGTTTGATTTCTAACATCATTAGAACTAAATTCTGATAAAAAAAATGTGACAAATGTACAAAAGTATGATACTTTACAAACTGCAATAAATGACAAGTGCAAAATAGTTTTGTTCTGACTAGATTGTTTTTTTTCATTATATCTAATACATTGTCAATACTAGGAAAATTTTTATATTTTTGGGTACATTTATGTTTTTTTTAATGTCTCCAGCATTTTATATATATATATATATATATATATATATATATATATATATATATATATATATATATATATATATATAGTTTAATACAAGCAAAACTATCATACAGGCTAGAGAAATTAAATTCGTACTCTATGGAGTTTCAAACCCAGGTCCACGAGTAAATGGCACCCATTGCTATGCCTGCATGCACCAACCCATAAACCGTAACTAAGCATGCATAACCAGTAAATTGATGGCACTGAGTCGATGTTATATGAGATCATTCGTAGCAGACATACTCACATGATGACCTAGTAAATAATTCTCATATATATATATATATATATATATATATATATATATATATATATATATATATAGTCATTCCAGATTCATATGAAAGAAATCAAGGTATATAGGATTTATTTATTACAAAGAATTATATATATTTAAACTATTAAATTCTGCCCACTATTATCAAGATTCTACTACAGAATCCAGGGATAGCACAGTCTGTTCTGTCTGGTATATATTTATAATTCTATACACACACACACACACACACACACACACACACACACATATATATATATATATATATATATATATATATATATATATATATATATATATATATATATATATATATATACATATATATATATGTATATATATATATATATATATATATATATATATATATATATATATATAGACATATATATATATATATATATACAGACACACACACATATATATATATATATATATATATATATATATATATATATATATATATATATATATATATATATATTACCCCCTCACCCAGTGAGTATTGGCTATGGACAACTGCCACCATCCAGGACAATTGCCCTCTCTGGCAACTGCCTGAAAAATTATCTTTCCTGCAGACTATGTATATATTGTTTGATTTAAAACACTAACAATATCAAATAAAGACAAACTTGGTTTGATTGCTCTTTCCCCATCCATCATCTATTCAGACAGTTAATAAACAAAGTCTCCTTTTTTACTATTATTATTGTTTCTTCTATTTTATATTCTGTCTTTTTGGTGTTTTGTTGATCATAACTGACCGGTTACTCTATCATAATTGGCAATGCATTTTACACATTGTTCAGAGCTATGGCATTCATCATGCTCTGGAAAATCTCTGTGGTATTGTTTACAATATCACTATGTAAACGCCCAAGATATTAACTGGAACATATCTGTGGTATTGTTTACAATATCACTATGTAAATGTCCAAGATATTAACTGGAACATATCTGTGGTATTGTTTACAATATCACTATGTAAATGCCCAAGATATTAACAAGAACATATCTGTGGTATTGTTTACAATATCACTATGTAAATGCCCAAGACATTAACTGGAACATCTCTGTGGTATTGTTTACAATATCACTATGTAAATGCCCAAGATATTAACTGCTTCAAAGTGACTTGTATAATATGTATTGTATAATCAATCATAATTCTGTTAGTGCAGTGCTTAAAATATATAATAAGATTTATTTTGATGGTTTAGGTATAATTTTCTCTCTTGGTCTAATTTGTCAAACTTTTTTGTTTGTCATTGTTAACAATGTGATTTGAAGCAAAATGCTAAACTGCTTTTCACTATGAATATATTATTGAAATAAAGCTGGCAACATGAAAAGATGAATATTTCCAAGGATGCTATTCGTTTTACATTTTTGGAGCACTTTTTAGGGGATTGGGGACAGTTGTGTGTGTGTGTGTGTGTGTGTATATATATATATATATATATATATATATATATATATATATATATATATATATATATATATATATATATATATATATATATATATATATATATCCATCCATCAAGTTTGCTTATTTGTGATGCTACTAACTTGGGAACATCTTGTATTCCAACTCAATTTTTTCAAGATGCCAGTAAGACATTATGGAAGATGACATGGTATTACTCATTCTAAAATAATAAAATTTTTAACTTAACCAGATCTTTAAACGTTGTTGATGTATGAATTCTACTACAATAAATTAAAAAGTAAATACAGTGATAGGCTGAATCTAATCATCCCTGGTACAGATTTGTGTTGCAGTCATTTAGAGACAGACAATTTTTACAAAGACTTGAAGGATGGCATAAAGTCATGTGATTGTCCCAAGAAAAACTTGCTTAACATTACTCAAGCAAACAAACAAGTTCTCTAACTTGCAAGAATGTGCTGAATGCCACATAAATTTAATCAAAATGAACATCACCTGAATTTTGCTTTATTTATCACATCAAAATTTCTCAATAATGTTCCTTAGTAGATATCGATCAGAAACATGAACTACTTTCAAATATATTTTTCAAATGTTTCACAGGGTATGGCAATTTTCATGTTTTAACTGAGAACAAGTTTGATCCAGATTTCTTAGTTAATTTTCACAAATGCTTATGCATTCCTCCACGTTGACAACATTGGAAATGTAGTAAACAATTTACCCTGGTATAATTACTATCAGAACTGTAATATAATGTGAATCTAACTTACTGAATACTAAAATAGTCCTTTATTTAGTTTGATGAAATGAAATTGTCTGTTAAGCCAACACTATGGAAGCATTAAGTCTTATTTCCTGTGGACAATGCATTTATTTCACACTCATTTATTTTTTTAGCATCATGCTTCTATTCCTTGTATATTCATAGTTTGTGTCTAAATTTACATTTTTGTCTTCTTCTGACTGGCAAATATTCAGTCATGTTTACAACAGTTTGAAAACAAAAAAAGCATGAGTGATTTACTTCAAACTGTATATAATTATTTAACATACAGACATTTCCAATAATACATATGACCTTGTTACATATTGCAAATTAATCAATGACACAGGAAGCCTCATGCCAAATCTGATCAAAATTTAAAAAATTGGAATGTTGTTTTGGACACAAAGTAAAATATTACATACATATATGAATAATAAGTATATTACCTTCAGGAATGAATACTGCAATCATGACTGAATAAGGACTTCTGCCAATCTCATTCCAGGAGTACATTCTGTACTCATAAGTTCCCTGGGGAGGCTGAGAGACATTAACAAAGTAAGTTCCATTATAGGTTTGTGTTTCTTTCAGATCTGTAACACTTGAGTTCATCCAGGGTGAGTCAGGAATGGTTGTAGTCCTGTATTCTATGGCAAATGTCTGGTTACGACCACCATTGAATCCTGGCTTAAAGTTAAATTCAACCTGTTTTTCTATGAATCTGTTGAAGTGAAATGCATCAACTATCTGGGGAGGACCTGAAAAAATTAGAAAATTAAATTTAAAATTCCTTTTCATATTGAATGTTTACAAAATCTAAGAGGGTGCCCCGAGTGTCTGATTGGTATAAAGCACTGTCCGTTACAGATCACTGCCATCTCACCTCTGTCTGCATGGGTTCGAGTCTAGGATTCGGCAAATGTGGATATGTGAAAAAGCTTGCCAATAGATTCTCATGGGTTGGTGGTTCTTGCCGGTGATTTCCCGGTTTCTTCCTCCACCATTAATACTAGCTGCCATGCATAGTCTATCATGTGCTGTAAAATGGCATTAAGCCCCACAACAACAACAACAAAATCTAAGAATGTACTACTGTGACAGTCTCTGTCTCTAACAATGTGTATGTGAATGCAGGCATGCCTAGCCATCAATTCTAGATTCAACTTTTTTAGAATTATTGCAGCCTGTATGTAATTTATAACATGGTCATGTCTGTCATCTTTATCATATATGTAATTTATAACATGGTTATGTCTGTCATTTTTTGCATATATATAATTTATAACATGGTCATGTCTGTCAACTTTTGCATATATGTAATTTATAACATGGTCATGTCTGTCAATTTTTGCATATATGTAATTTATAACATGGTGATGTCTGTCATCTTTATTATTTATGTAATTTATAACATGGTCATGTCTGTCATCTTTATCATATATGTAATTTATAACATGATCATGTCTGTCATCTTTTACATATATGTAATTTATAACATGGTCATGTCTGTCATCTTTATCATATATGTAATTTATAACATGGTCATGTCTGTCAACTTTTGCATATATGTAATTTATAACATGGTCATGTCTGTCATCTTTATCATATATGTAATTTATAACATGGTAATGTCTGTCATCTTTATCATATATGTAATTTATAACATGGTCATGTCTGTCATCTTTATCATATATGTAATTTATAACATGGTCATGTCTGTAAACTTTTCCATATATTTGGTCTAATTAATGTCCCTATCCACATACTCTGCAGCTTGTGAGAAGAAATCTCATAAAGGTTTCTGCATTTTAAACAATTGATGGTATATCTGATGGCACAAGGGATGAAGGTCTCTACACCACAATATTACCTGCCAGTTTTAGTTGAAATTAGTCCTCTATGAAGCAGAAAATAGCAAGAGGAAGGGCATGCAATGAACAAGAGATGTAGGACAATATTTTAATTAGTTTAACTGGCCCATGGCCAGGTGAAGTAAAAATTCTAACCATAACCAGCATCAGTAGATTATTTAGTACCCAGGAAACTGCAGTCAAGTGTCTTTTTAAGGTCACACAACTGTAGCAAACCAGGATGATCCAATTCTAGGCAACGAAACTGCACTTTTTTGGTCACAAATCTGGCATGGAAACCATGGCGTCAATACATCTCCTTAAAATGGTGTTATGTGTCAAGGCTCCAATAAAAAGTAGCAACAAAAAATATAAGTCAACAAGTTTTGTAAAGTTTAACAAAAAATTTATTTCTCTAGAAAAACAAGGTAAAAATGAAAAGGACATAGTTTATGAATTAAATCCAAAATTAATCCAAGAATTAAAAAATATAAGTTCTATCAATGAAAAATCCTAAGTGAATCACAGTTTAAATCCCAATGAAAGTCATGATGGAAGGTGATATATATTCTATAGTCAGCATTGTACTGATGTGTCAACAGTTCTTTGTTGAATAAAAGAAAATAATATTCCAGTTTGGAATTCCAAAATAATTTTCATTAAATGTCTTTGTCCAAGAATCAATTTAAGAGCATTTGTATTCCAGGGAAAATAATCACTTTAAATTAAATAAAATAAAAATTAAACTGGTCACAACATATGTTTTATGCCTAACTGGCTAATTCTTATGATAACATGAGTTATAAGACTAACTAAAATGCAAAACAAGAGTTCATCTTTCCAGAAGGAACAGACATTTTTTTACATGATAATTATCACATACACTAGATATGGCCTTGATTCCACTGAATGAATCTTAAAATCAATAAAAGAAAGGATGTTTATCAGAAACCTTACTAGTTCTGAATCAAGCTTGGCAACTAGATACAGTGTTTCTATTAATGGTTGTTTATCAGAATTAACAGTTATGTCAAACAGAACTGAATTAAATTTTTAAAAACAATGTCAAATCCAGTAGATTAACATAGAATAATTTTGCTGACATTTTTATTTTTTTTTGTTAAATCAATCAGGTCAAGAATTGACAAAGCAATGACATACCCTATCAGAGAGAGATACATGCACTGACAGACTAATGGTGGCGCTCACCAGTTATTATGTACTTTTGAGAGAGTGATGTATGTAAGGTGAAGTTGTTTGCATTTTAAACATGCACAGTGGAGAGAATGTTGGCATACCTATATACTACTTTCATGTAATGTGGATAAAATTTCTTTGGATATTGTACTTCTGGAAATTTTAATTGAGCTTAGGACACTTCAAACTAAAATGACTGCTCCCTTGTGCTCCACAAATCAACCAAAATTTGTCTAAAGTACACTATTCTTGGCAGCTATTAAAATAGGGAAAATGAATTTTGCCAAACTAGATAATGCCAGCTTCTAAAAGTGCAATGACTGAATTACCAAATACATAAAATGTAAAAAAAGTTATCGGCTCTTTTTTTTACAATTTACCTCTGAAGTTTGAGAAGTGAAAATGAGCAAGTAGAGATAGCACTTTTTTGAAAGGTGCACATCTGCAGTAAGGCCAAGCTGTATACTCTCTAACCCATATTACACCCATCAATCATACATCAAAATAAAGGGAATTAAAGGTTCTTTGAACAATACCTAAGATATACAAAGTCTCTTTTAAAAAGCCAGTATAACTAGTGAGGAAACCCGGGGAAACTCTTTTTCTTTAAAATTTTAACCCTATGCTAAATACGAAACTGTAGAGCGCCACCAATGCAAGATGGCAATCACATGTCTCTGCTATTTATTAAATTGCACAGGTAAAAATTATATATAAAAAGAAAAAATATATACATATAAAGACATTCCATACACTACCCAAAATGAATAATGGTTTCTTATAGAATGTTTACACTGTTTAATTATCCTTTACATTACAAAACACATACCAATATTTTCCTATTACCTGCAAATGTAACATTACCGGACTGTTGTGAGTACTTGACTTTCTGTCCTAATGTAGGATGTTCCAAACCACAAAGAAAATTTGTAGTTAATGCAATATTTCCCTGAAAGGTTGTTCCACGTGGCAGCTGTAGAGTGCTGGTGTAGACAGCTTCCTGTTCAGTACATGGACTGGAATCTGACTCCAAGGTGCTGGATGACCCATTATAAGTAGATATCTGTGTAGAAGTCTGCATAAACACAACTGATAAAAGCATGCAATGTGAACTGCTTTGGTTCATTATTTGGGGGAGGGTACAAATTATTATTAATTTTGTAGTTGCAGCAAACTTTAGAATTAAAGACCCAATAAAAATATGGTGCAGATATTCTACCAATGTTTTCTTACTGCAATTAACAAAAAAATTCAGCTTTTTAATAATTCAATTTGAATACTGTAATCAAATGCAATACTTTATGTGTTTAATTTGAACCTAATTTAATATAAAAAATAACCTATGGTAATGCAATCTTTATCATTGCAATAAAGATGCATACATAATGTATCTGGTAGCTGTCTTTTCCATTCACTGTCTTAAAGTACACAGTGATACACATACACTAAATACAGGACAATAGTTAAGCTAATATCTGGCTGACATTCAGACAAAACCTTCAATATATATTGTGTCAATCATTTCTGGAAAAAACCCACAAATGCTTGAAATATAAATAATCCCAAAATTGCAAAATTACATCACAGGTCCATCTTTCTCAGTGCAATGGATAAGTAGGAACAATCTCTTACAGATTTTATCCTGAGCTGCAGCTTTCCTTCATAACACATCAAAGGATTCCACAGCCTTCTCACTGTATTGATCAATGTCTCACATTTGGTTTATGTGTGTAATAATGACATTACCAGATTAAAGTCAAGTCAAAGCACACTGATGGTGCAACATTATAGACTATGGTTTTAGAAAAAAGATCATACACATTTGATTCAAATACAGATTGACATAGTGTTGCTAAGCCGACCAGATCAGTTTGGTGTTGAGTGCTTGGACAAAAATATGTCAGACATTGATCTTGAAATGTGTTTTATTAGTGCTCACTGGTGACAGTATTTATTAAACCAATTAAGTGACCAGTATCTACTGTTAACATATTTTTTTGCATCTTATATAAAAATATATACACAGTCATGCAAAACTAAAACTCACAAATTTTTTTTTAAAAATAACTTCTTTCATACCTCAATAATGTATACATAATCATGTTTGTCTCCTATAATATGCCCACAAATCTTGCTCATGTTGCCAATTTGATAGTGGATTGTCAAATTAAAATGTGTATCTCTATCTTTGTCAACATACCCTCATACACATTGGTTAGGTCTTCTTTTTGATATTCACAGAGTATCTGCTCATACACACTATCATACATGTAAACAGAATGTTTTTTTTCATTATTACACAAAGGAATATACCAATAAATAAATATCCTGAATTAATAAATAACATTTAAATTTAATGGATGAAGAACACTTTGTGTTGTAGTAAAACAGAAAAAAATCTTTACTCTTGCATCCAATTAATTTCTTATTCAAGACAAAGCACATCGTAATCTTGATGAGATGAGCTCTCAATGGAGATAGAAAACAGTTGTGACATCCATATATCAACTTTTTGATTTTGGATAAAAATTTACTGTCAATTAGCACAAGTTTGAAACATGTCATGTCATTTTCATGAACCTTGCTACTTGTAGTATCATCAACCTGGATATAAGGAAACATCTTGAGGAAGAGACTAATGTTTAATGGCCAGGAAATATTTAGGAATCCATGAAAAAGCTGTCTCTTTAGTTCTTTATTTCATGTAACAGCTTGATACATATTGCTGTTAAGTATTGTTACAGTATTGGAATGCCCACATCATGATACACTGTATACCACAATGAAGGATGTAATGGAAAGATGTACTGCACAGTGAACTCTATGACAGGTCCAAAGGTAAAGCACACCTGAACAACTAGATTCTCTTATGTAGACCAATGTACTCCAGAGTCAAAGGAAATCATTTTTGTTCTGAACTCATCAGTGGTATGATTGTCAAGGAAAAAAAGAGGGGTATCTATAAAGTTTAAACATGATGACAAATGCAGAGGAAAGCCAACAGGTGCCACTTTGCTATGTAAGGTCATGCTGAATATCATATATTTAGCAAGATACAATTTTTTCAATTTAAAACTTTATAAACTTAAAAATAATTACTTGTGTCCTTGTTAGGTGTTTCATAAAAACATTTCAAATCATGTATGCACTGACAAATTTCTACATAAAAGGTTCATGTTATTTTTATATCTATTACTGATGAAAATGACTTTGTTCCTTGCAAACTCTGTTACTGCTTACCATGTTGTATATGTACCATGTTATATTAGGAGCTGGGAAGGTGCAGTTAACTGTCTGACACTTCAGTGTGAGTGATTCCATACCAAGATCTACGACAGGTGATAATGAAGGAACCAACTTCACACCAACTGGTGATGCTGAAATATCAAAGAAAATATAAAGGTCTTTTACCATACTCCACATAATAACTTTGCAGTAAATATTATCTCTGATACTGTTACATTCCAATAAAACTCTTTCTATTAGAAAATCATCAATGGGAAATCTCAATTGAAATATTTCATTTACTACATTGGACATATTTTATTTAAAACAGAAAATATTTGTTAGCTAATTCATATATCCAATATTTCCAGATATTTTTGAATGTTATAGGGGACACTTTGAGATCCCACAGGTGGGTGTTCAATGTAGTAGACTAAAAATGTGACACCATCCAGTTAAAAATAATTTATCTTTTTGTATAAACCTACACATTAACATAATGAAAATTCCAACCTGATAGAAAAATAAAATAACACATCTCTTTTCCTTGAAGCATTTAATATACAGAGAGACTTGGTATTATGGAATATAAAGATATAATGACCATAGACATGCCCCCTAGTTAAAATAAAATTATTAAGACAGATATTATGGGTGTATTTGTATATATATATATATATATATATATGTAAGAAGAAAAATCGCCGCAAAAGGAAGAATCGCAAGCACTCTGTAACAAACACTAATACAACTGTTACTAACACAGTAGTCAACATCTCCAATTTAGAACTTACTGATGCAGAAATAAAACTTTTATCGAAAGGTTTGAGTTTCTGTCCCCGTCCTAAAACATACGACAGAGGGAAGCTTAAGAATGACACCGAAGAATTCATCCGCCGACTAAGACTCAAAGCCCATTTTGCCTTGCAACCACCAAGCAAATCAAAGGAAAATATAAGCTGCGACCAACCCACATTTAGAAAGAAAAGTAACTGGACCCCACCAAAAAGTTCAATTCCGAATCTGGAAGCCTTTATCAACTCGGTTGAAAACGATATTTCCAGACATATCAACCATACTAACAAATATTCTAATTTGACAAAAGAAGAAACAGATGCCCTGCACTCACTGAAAAGCAGAACAGACATAATAATTAAGCCTGCAGATAAGGGTTCCGCTGTTGTCGTTATGAATAGGGAAGACTACATTAGTGAAGCAAGTAGACAACTAAGTGACGCTAGGTTCTACCAAAAACTGGACCATGATCCAACGCTGGAATATGCAAAAATCATCACTAATGTTATTGACGAGGCGTACCAAAGCGGACACATAGACCAGCAAACCAAAAACTACTTAAGCCCAGAAAACCCAAGAGCAGGTAGATTTTATCTTCTACCCAAAATCCACAAACAAGGAAACCCTGGCAGACCTATAATCTCAGGTAACGGGCACCCCACAGAAAGGATATCAGAATATTTAGATCATTTTATGAGACCACATGTCCACAAATTACCATCATATCTTCAAGACACGACAGATTATCTCATAAAAAGCAAAGCTAGTGAACCATTACTGCCAGATACATTACTTGCTTCCTTAGACGTCACATCTTTGTACACCAACATACCGCACAACGAAGGGTTACAGGCATGCAGCGAAGCATGGGAAACAAGAACTGTAAACAATCCACCCACACACTTCTTAATCCAACTCCTGGAGCTTGTCCTAAAACTCAACAACTTTGAATTTAATGAAGAAAACTACCTACAAATCAATGGAACTGCAATGGGTACTAAAATGGCCCCTTCGTATGCTAACATTTTCATGGGAAAACTTGAGGGAAAGCTCTTAGCATCGGTTGAGCGTACACCATACCAGTGGGTACGCTTTATCGATGATATAGAAATGAAGTGGCAGTATGGAAGAGAAAGTCTGGATGACTTCATTTCAAAGGCAAACAACTTCCATCCTTCAATAAAATTCACGGCAGAAATTTCCAACTCAAACCATGTTTTCCTGGACACAACAACCAGACTGGTGGAAAACAAATTACACACAGACATCTACTCGAAACCAACCGACAAACACCAGTATCTTCTCCCAACCAGCTGTCATCCAAAACACTGCATTAAGAACATTCCATATAGCCAAGCACTGAGGATACGCAGAATTTGCTCCGACGATGAAAGATTCATAGAAAGGTCTGAAGAGCTGGCTAAACATTTAATTTACCGAGGCTACGACAAAGACCTGATTGCGGAGGCAATCCAAAGGGCCAAACAAACAAACCGTGATGACCTACTCAGATATGGACAGAAAGAAAAGGTTGATAGGATACCATTTATTCTGACCTATCACCCAGACAATCCCAAAGTAGGTAAAATCATCGCAAACCACTGGCCAACCGTGCAATCGTCAGACATACTAAACCTAATACTTCCGAACAAACCTGTAGTAGCTTACCGGAGACCAAAAAACCTAAAGGACATCCTAGTCAGGGCCAAGCTAACAACAATCGCTAGTCAAAACCAACCTAGTCAATCTGGACCCTGTGGCGATAAAAGATGCAAAACCTGTCAACATATGATAGAGACCAAGACATTCACTAGCACAGTGACTAAAGAAAAACTAAACATACATGGTCCACACAAAACGTGCAAAACAGAGAATGTGATTTATCTCATCACATGTAAGATCTGTGGCCTTCAGTACGTGGGAGAAACTGAAAAGCTACACATAAGGATAAACCTTCATAGATCTGATTGGATGACAAAAAAGCTGTACAGAAGCCCGGTCGCAGAACACTTCTCCTCCCCTGGCCACACTTTCAGTGATATAATACTTATCGCTATTGCCAACAACCACAGCTGGAGTTCCGAAACCAGGAAGGAAAAGGAATCATACTGGATACGCCGCCTTAGAACATTGAAACCAAGCGGTCTAAACCAAGCCGACTAGAAAATAAAAACTATGCACTAGTAGAATTTAACATTTTCTAAATCTTCTTATCCTTCAATTTTTACTATAAGAATAACCGGTATAGAACCAAATATCCGGGATATAATCTGCGTTACATATGTACACAAAGTAAAAATAGATGTCGCTTTGGCTTGTAGACTTTTAGGGAATTATACAACGTTTTCAGTTTCCGCAACTAGTCTATACAAGCTGGTTGTATTTATAGTTTTAGCACATGTGAAGATAGAAATGTAGAGGTTTACAAACGCAACGTTTTTGTGTTTATTTGTTTGTCGTAACTATGTTTTGTATTTGCCTTTGAAAAAGACTCATTGGGAGTCGAAAGCGCTTAGGCTAGTTAGTTACTAGTTTCGTACTGTTCGTCGTCAGTTTATTGCATCTATATATATATATATATATATATATATATATATATATATATATATATATATATATATATATAAACACACACACACACACACACACACTCTTAGCTTCTGTATTTAAAATCCACCAAACAGTTGAATATGTTCTTATTTAAATGCAGTCTTTGTTCCTGCTTTCGACAGTTTGGGGAAATCAAAGTTAACATTATCATATGTGTTCATCTTTTGGGGATAAAGTGATAGACCTGTACTGCATATCGATACAATTTATGATAAGCAGCCTGCTGTATGAAACACATATAAACTTAACAGTCTTTCCATCACTGGTAGGTAAGTGGTACCCCTTTATTTACCTTGTCTTGACATACTGGTTGTGTTTCCAGTATGCAGATTTCAGACAGAAATTTAGATATCATAAATTTATTTTATAAAATTCTCAAAAGAAAAGTAAAACTGCTTCCAAACAGATTACCTGTTGATTGTGAGTTTTATTCAACATTTTAGGATATATACTGGTGGCTCATTTAATTCACTATAGATACTAGATCCTTTGTTTTGCATTGCTTGAATGTTTTGAAAATATCTTTTTACCAATTCATGCCTCACTTAAAATTGAAATACATTACAATCTTATCTTCAAAACAGAAGAAATAAAGCAATTTCTTCATGCAAAGAAGAACTCATCTAAAACCAATTTAGGCATGGGAATAAGAATGAATAAAAATAAAATCTATTACATGGTACTTCCCACAGATGCAAAAGTCTGTTGTGGCCACAGATACTAAATGCTTCACCATCATTATTGCACAGCTGAGTTTGTTGGGTGGGTGGTCTGAGGTGTTATACTTAGACCCGACTGGTTGCATGTGCGAAGTGTGTGAAGCATACAGGCACCACTGCCTAATAATATGTGCCAACCCTTCTGAAGGGTGCCAAACAAAGGTTTGGAAAGGCAACAAACATTCATCGCACTAACAAGAAAAACACCATGCACTGGACCTGGTTATACTGACCAAAAGTAGAGAAAAATGAAACATACTCATCACTAAGGGAGAGATACACTTAACATAATTTTAGAATCTCTGTGGGAGACATGTTGTGCTGCAACTATTGGTCCTGAGAAACAATGACAGCACCTTGTTTTTGGTAGTACTGGATAGCTAAAATACTGCTTTTATGATGTCTCCCAAGGAAGAATAATTCAGACATTTTTATGAAGTAGCAATCATGCCAACATCATGGGCATTTAGTTTTTTTTAAAGTGAGATCTCTATCCATAAGTACTCAAATTCTTTGTAGTGATAATCCAAGGATATTTTGTAGCAAGAAATAAGTGTGACCTTTAAATGGAAGGAAAATACATTTCCTACCATCTCTGTTTCTTTTCAAGTCTTTTAAATAAAAACACAATGCCCTAACTGAGCATAACAACATATCTTGATCATCACATGCACAGATTCAACTGAGACTGAGAATTCCTATGAGTAAAAAATGAAACCAGCTTTTGGCTAAAACTGATAGAAATCAATTTGTAATTCCTATTAAACCAGAGACAGCCTGTGTCAGCAAGCAATGCATGAATCTTTCTGCATCTTCCAGAAAAAGCTAAAGCAAGGTAAACCACAGACCTGAGTGTGAGGTCCTGAAAGGAAGCCCAGTTCAATGGTTCATTAGAGGATTTTAATTAAGGACCATAATACACAAAACAGATTGCATCTGGTTCTAAGAAAGTGGTAGAAAGGTCCCTGTAGCTCACAATAATCAAAGCCCTCCTAACTTGCATGATGCAGTTGACAATGAAGTCTGAACACTTGCTCTGGTCAATAGATTGCCTGAATGAGCTAAACATGAAGGTGGAGAATGTATGGGTTGTTGTGTTAGAGAGATTCCCAGCACTACAACAGGAGTTTTCTCCCCTTGGCTAATGTCCTTAGCTGTCTGTCAGTAGGCTAAAAAAATCAATGAAGCACAGTCATTGGGGCCACAAATAGGCTTTAAAAATGAGTTGAGAAGTGGAGTCCTTACTTATTTTACTACTTACTGGATCATCTTGAACAGTAGGAAGGCATAAGCAAAGAGACAATCCCATTTCATGCTGAAAGCATCAACTATCCAGGCTCTCTGGCCAGGGACTGGAGTAATGTAAAAGGAGATATTCCTATTTAGCCTTGTTTCAAAAAATGTCGATCAAATGTGTACCCTAAAGTTTGAATTGGGGATCTGCTCTAGATTGGTATAAGAGCATTCGATGAGACATGATGACTGTCTTCTCTTTCTGCAGGAATGTGGCAAACTCCGAGGGTAATGGCCCTTGCTACATTGCCCAAAGAAGGCTGTTACAAACCTCCACAAATAGAAATGATACATTACATGTATGCCTCCTTATCTCCTTTTGTTGACATACAACTATTATAACTTTTAAATTGATGTGGAGGACAGAACCTTCCCAGGACCGCAAACACTTAAGAATTAGTTGTTTCAACTCTAGGTGGTGCCTGAACCTGAATGTGACATGTTAGCAAACACAAAAGAGTGTGGATTAGAGGCCAGTATGGGGACTATTGGCAGACACAGGTCAACCAAATCCAATGATGGTGAAAATCCTGACCCAAGGAAATCTGAGTACTGGTACACAGAGGATCCATTTACAGTTTCCAGTTTACATGAAGGTGAAGAAAATCACTGAGGCCAACTTCAGCAATGTTAAGTGAAATAGGAGACAAGTCAACTAAAAACCAAGCTTTATACTTGACAGCCCCAGTTGCTTTTATGATAAAGCATGTAAAGGCTCCAGGTCAAGTACGTAGTTGGATCAACTCTGTGTTGCAATGGGTATGTTTAATAGGTGATTTCAAGTAATTACCTGGTAACTTTAGGTAAATATGTTTCAGAAGGAGAAAATGTCTACCCTTTATGTGATGAATGATGTCTTGGACTGTAGAGACCACAGAGTTTTCCTCAGTCATAAAGAAATGAGGAAGATTAGCAAGAAGTGTTGTTAGGAATGAGCCACCAAGACTTTTTCAAAAATGGAAGGTATCTTTTTGGACTGTGCAACATATGATTTTAGGCACATGTCCATGTGTGGAATGCATTGATTTCACTTGTTATCACTTGTCAAGGACAAGAACTCCTCCAAGTCACACAACTAATGGAAACAATGGACAAGAGGCATCAAGGGAGTTGGAACAAAGTTGTGTATAGTAGTTTTTTACAGAAATAATTTAGCAGCAACATCAGAGACTACACTTCAACATTTCTTTAATGTTGCAATGACTTTTTCATGCATTCATTTTAGAAATATTTCTGCCATCTCTACTTACTTTTGATCATACCAGTTTTCATAAACCAAATAAAACATGTATTCCATCGTCATAATTTGGATCGCTTTAAATGAACATCATCAAAATGTCTTAACACAAAATGTCTTATCAGTCAATCTAATGGGTTAAATCTAATTTCTCCCACTCTGTCACAGTATTTCATGCACATTAATAATGAAAGCAAATTCATCTTAAATTTTTCTTAAATTTGTCAAACTCTTGTTTTCATCAAACATCTGTGAAACAAATTTCGGATTCTGTCTAAATTATAATGTCATGGCCTGACAATAAGTGCATTTGGCACATATTTCAACCACACAGGTATAAAAAAGACCACCAATTCTAAATTTCTATATAAGAAAGATGTAAATGAAATAACTCAGTGAAAATTACTTTCTACATGTACAATGAGTTGTGACACGTCAGTTACATGTATTAATTAAAATTACACAGATTCAAACAAAGCTCCATAGTAACCACATTCCAAATGCAAAACCTTATCAATGACATAAAAGTAAATAACAACAATGACAATGACAATGATATCAGAAAAGTGAATACTATGCTTTTTTTAAAATCTAAGGACTCTGAATATATGCTTTGCAAACCAGCAACCATAAACTTGTAGAATGACCAGATGGTTGAGACTACAAATATTAGATGAAATCAACCTTAATCTACTGAACTTACTGTAAACAACAACAGTCTGATTTAACCACCCTATATCTGGATATGCACACTGCCATAATCCACTGTCTCTTGTCCTGTTCAAACTGTGTATGAATGCATAGGAACCCATGTTGTTTGCTGTAAATGCATAACTGCTGGTGTTTAAATTACAAATTCCCCCTCCAAAGGAAAAACATCGGGAAAGTTCTGTGCCATTGGGGTGATACCATAAGATGACACCAAAGGTAAATACAGTGACTGGGAAACATGACAGTATAAGGCTGTCTTCTCTGACTGGAACTGGCTTATTAGTTTCCAATCTTGGGATGAACATTGCTGAAACAGAAGAGAGAACATAAACTGAGAAAAGCCCCTAGAATATTTGGAATTGCCCATCTGGTTCACAAGTCATAATAGCTAAACAATCAAAAAGCTCTTAAAGGTATTGAACAAATGTTATTTATAATAAAATACATATGTATCTCAAATCATTACCAACAGATAGAAATACACTACACATTGCAAACCCATCACTCCCATAAAATACATACTACCATAACAATTCTATGCCAAGATAACGCCCTCCACAGTGGATTACATCAAACTGACAATTTTTTTATACCCAAACATTGTATAACTTTCCAGAATTTTAAACCCAAAGGATAGATGACAAAAACAGTATATAGATGTGAGGCATTTAACATACAGATACAATTACAAGTGGTCTTGAGTAATCTACTACGTACCCCTGTGTCTGTAATAAGATGTCTACCACAGACAAGCCATGAGAAGATCTAGGCAATCACTGTGCCAGTGTATGTAGTAATATGCATTCTATAAATACTTTTAATAAGACATGGATAATGACCATGGGGTAAAGTATGCATGCACATCATGAAATTGGGCATCTTGCTGCAAGTGACCTACAACAAGATTCAGTTAATACTCTGTCAGCATTAAAAAAAAAGTGAAAAAGAAAGAAAACTACTCTTTGCAACACATCAACAAAATCAATTACACAAAATTGTTCAAAGGGATGTCCAAGTTATTTTTGTGACTTATTCAATGACAGAAAATTATGAAATGGGATTATGTTGTCTGATTTTCTTAGGCCCCTTTCTGCACCCATTTTAGATATTTTGACATCTATGTTGGAGTGTGGAGTCAGAGCCAGAAAGGTAGCATAAAGTTGGAATTTTGTTGTTATCATTTACCACCATATTAGCATGTGCTCTCTAATTAATCAATCTGGTTTTTTCAAGGCTGCTGCAACCCTGACTAGTCTCTGGCAATTTATCTTAGAATAAGTATGTTGAGAATTAAGTATGCATTATTTCCATTTAAAAACATCATGTGATTTTCATTCAAAATTTTCCTACTTTTTAAAAACAACATGGACAGGGTTTTTTGTTGGCATTACACGATTATTGAATCTCTGATGTCATTGATAAGTAGGTTGCAAGATTTGTGTAGTCATGTGACAAGCAATATAATATAATATAACATATAATAACAATTACTTTTAAAATGAATTATGCTGGTATGGCTCAGTGTAATGTCATTTATGTTTGCTTGGCCTGATAGTGAGCAGCTACCCAATGCCACCTCATTGTTTTGGCAGCAAATTCCAATTTCTTGATAATTAATTGGCTTTGCTTTCAAGTGTAAAAATAAATGTAAAAATATATAAAATTGGGTAAGAAAGGTCACGAGAAAGTCTGACAATAGATAACACTTTTGTTGCAGTATTGATTTATGATATCTGTTATCACTACTGCTCATGTAAAGGTCAGAAATGCATACATTTCATTTTCTTTCTTTAAAGTATTGTTTACAACATTATTTTCACTGTTTAATAAGCATTTGTACTGCTAAAAATTGGCCTTGTCCTGACTTTTTCTGTCCTAGCTGGTATGAAACATTGGTAATTTTGTGACCCAAGCAGCATATTTGCATTTGTTTAACATTGTTACCACTAATCAATATCAAGTGGTTTTGAGCATAGCTAAATTAAAATATTGAATGCTTCCTTATTAATAAAACTTCTGGCTTGAGCTCAATAAAAGCACAAATGACATAACTTTGATGGTCACCAGATGCCAACAATGACTGTAACCATTTTAACTCTCTAATCCCAATAGCACTATCAATCAAACAAATTATAGAGAATCTGCATAAATCCAACATGCAAGCTTTTAAACTAGTCTTGATGTACATGTATCACATTGTATAATACAAAATGTCCTTGAATGAATTCAGAATAATCGCAAATTAATGATTTAGTCTGAAAAGTCAATGATCATTTTGTAGTTCCAATGAATAATTTAAATAGAATCATGTATTAAGGTTTAGTTGACAATTTTGCTTACAAATTGACCCTTATTCACTACAATCATTGACAATGTTAAATGCATAATACTAAGTTTATGCAGCATACAATGTCCACACAAGCTTGGTCATCCTGCACAACAGATCTAATATTTTTCTATACTCAGTTAATACATAAATGGAAATTTTTATTTCTCTATGCATCTTGGTAGAGGCTGAGAACACAGGAATGAATAAGAAAATGTCCTTCTGACATACCGGTATCATCTCATATCATAAGATAGATGCCATGGTTTCACATTCAGAACAGCTCTGTACACCTTATGAAGTCACACCCATCAATCAGAATGGAGTTGGTTAAATTTCAGATAAATGGAAATGGTTTACTATTTATAACCCCGCAAGAGCTAACATTTTTGCTGAGAGAGCAAAGCAGAGTGAAACCCTTGTAAATTAATGTATTTTTTATTCATTCTTATTAAGTTTCTTATAATATTATTATAATGCATTTGAAGCAAACTATATTAAAACTATATATTTTTGTTACACTATCCATATTTCAGGTATTTTTTTATTTCTTAAAACTTGGAATCATAAACAATGTTTATGTCAATAATTACAAATTATAAACATAATTTATTAAAATGCAGATAATTAGGTTATGGGTTGCTAAAAACTGGCATAACTCAAGAATGAAAATGTAAAATATAGACTGACATAAGCCTGATGTCAGACTAAATAGTTGTATAAGTATTCTGGCAATGCTCATGTATGTGAAACAGAAACTGTGAAAGAGTAGACTGTAAGCAATGAAAACTATATTGAAGGACATTAAGTTCTAGCCAGAAGTGAATGTTCATTATCTTTTATTACTCAAAGATTGAGGGCTTACTAATCTCCAGTCTGAACATCACCAAAATACAATACCATGAACTAGTGATTTTGGTATCAAGTAAATATCAAATGAAGTACACTATCAAATCATCTTTTGTGTTTAGTTACATTAAGACTGTCTTCCTGACTGACATTGCTTTTTATTACCAAAAGATTGAGGGCTTACTAATCTCCAATCTGAACTTCACCAAAAATACCACATCAAAACTAGTGATGTTGGTATCAAGTAAATGTCAAATGAAGTACGCCGTCAAATCATCTTTTGTGTTTAGTTATGTTAATATTGTCCTCCTGACTGATTTTTTCACAATGCATGCAATCCCATACAGCCTTAAATATAAGCAATATTAAGCGGCATGACAAAGTTTCACATTAAGTATAGTGATTATATAACAAAAATCACTATTTCCTAATAATTCTAGATATCTTTGACAAGGGAATTCTACTCTCAGTGACCTAAAGTCTTTCTACTGACTCAATTTCATCCTGCAGCTTCAGCCTAAAAATATCTTCACATTCCTGACTGAACAATCTAAGAAATGTATTCTTTTAAATCTACTCCCTAAGTGCACCAAACAGTGCCAAATCCATACATACAGAGGAGCTTTTTGACACTTCAAGTCCAGCAATCACATACACACCCCATTTTAACTGTAAATTATACCATTTTAAGGATATCTGTCTTCTGGCATGTTTAGAATTCTTAGCTAATACTGATCAGTCCAAGTTGGATCCAGAAGAGTCTGTTGCAGTGGGAACATGGATGCACTGGTTGCTGACATGCATTTGCAGAACAGCTGTTCCTGGATTTGCACAGAGAATGTTTTCAGCTGTGTCCACTGTCGTTTCTGTGCAAAGGCTACTGCACCAAGCAGATCAATCAGCAGCATCATGAAAATGTTCTTCAGTGAGGCCTTGATGGATTTCTTGTACCTCTTATTTTGCCCTTCTGTAACTCTCCTTAGAACACCTGCTTGGGTAGGCATTCTTCTAGCAGGTGGCAAACATGGCCTGCCCATTGTAGTTGTGCCTTGTACAGCATGGTATAGATGCTTGTCATGGAAGCCTGAATTAGCACCTCTGTGTTCGGTAACTTGTACTGCCATTTGATCTTCAGCAGTTTGTTCAGGGAGCTCAGGTCTCGCAAGGAAATAGGAGAACAACAGCTGTGTAGACTTTAAGTTTTGTGGCAAGCTTTATGTCTCTCCTCTCTCAAACATTTGAGAAAAATCTGCCAAATACTATGCTGGCTTTGGCAATCCTGGTGTTGACTTCATTGTCTATGTGGGCTGCTTATAACATGCTGAGGTATGTGAACCTGTCCACAATTTTGAGTTTTTGGCACTGATGAATGGTTCCAGGTACCGGTAATCTTTACCAGGACCTGACTGATGGAAAACCTCAGTCTTGCTGGTGTTGATGGTTGGTCTGAAGTTGGTGCATGCTGTGAGAAAGAGGTCCATACTCTGTTGCATGCCGGCCTCCGTGCAGGCATTAAGGGCACAGTTATATGCAAACAGGAAGTCATGAATGTTCTTAACATGGACTTTGGTTTTGGCTTGAAGCCTCCTCAGGTTGAACAACTTCCCATCCAGATAGTATCGGCAACTGACTTCCATATCACTGTCCTTGAAAGCATCTATAAGCATGGTAGAGAACATGAGGCTGAAGAAAGTAGGGACAATGATGCATCCTTGTTTCACACCATTTGTAACGGCAAAGGGATCGGAATAGTTATCCTGGTCCTGGACTCTGGCAATCATATCATAATGAAACTGCTTCACCATTCCAATGAAGACTTCTGGACATCCAAATTTGGCCATGATCTTCCAAAGCCCTTCTTGAGTGCCGTAGTCAGGTTCATGAAGGTGGTCTATAGCTGGACATTTTGTTGCTGACTCTTTTCTTGCATCTGCCTGGCATCAATGATGATGGTGCCTCTCTCCTTTCTGAAGCCATGTTGACTTTCTGACATGATTAAGGTGATCTGGATGTTTGTACAGAAGTACATTGGTGAGGACCTTGCCTGTGATGCAGAGTACAGTGATTCCTCTATGGTTGTTACAGGACTGGCAATTTCCTTTGTATCTGCAAATGTGAATGATGGATGCATCTTTGAATTCCTCGGGTATGTGTTTCTTGTTTCTGCTTCCACATTCCACAAAACATCTGTTAGTCTTTCCACTAGATTTGATCCACAAAACCTGCAGATCTCAGCTGGGACGGAGTTTGCTCCTGGAGCTTTCTCACTCTTGTTGATCTCCACCTGGGGTAGACACTTCATCACTTCACCATTGGTATAAGAGTGTCTGTTGAGGATACTGTCAAATTGTTCTGCCCAATGATCCAGTATCTTCTCCTCCTTGAAGCTCAATAGTGGGGCTGTGCCTGTTGTTACCAGGCCATAAATGTCACAAATAGCAATACAAACATTCATGTTATGTCTCTCGGCAATGGACTGAATATCATCAACCTTTTGCCAAGCCGTGTGTCCTGCATCTCATGCAGTTTCCTCTGCACAGTTTGGCAGACTCTGCTGCAGGCATCTTTCTTTGCAGCAGACTTGGGGTTGATGCTGTATACACAATGCTGTCTCTAGCAGGGACTTTATTGCTTCAGTCGTGCAGTGACACAAATAGTTTTAGATGCAGTAGAGTACACCAGATGTTTGAAGGCCGCCAAGCATTGCTTTATGTCCTTGGTATCAGAGTTTGTGGTTTCCAGCTGGCTTGTCAGAGCTTCTGAAAGAGCTTGCGAAGTATTGCAGACTTCCAGACTGGAGATGTTAAGAAACATTGGGACTTTAATTCCCTGTGGATGTCTGAGCGTTTGAACTCTAAGTTTCATCTTGGATATCAATAGCCTGTGGTCTGTTCAGCAGTCAGTACCACACATCGCTCTGGTCACAGAGGCATCCTGCCTGTCACTCCTATGGACTAAGATGTAGTCAATCAGATGTCAGTGCTTACACCGTGGGTGCATCCAAGTTGTTTTTTTATGGTTGTGCAGATGGAAGATGGTGTTTGAGATTAAGAGATCATATGTTGTGAACATCCTCAAGAGCAGATGACCATTGCTGTTGCAGTTGCCAATGCCATGTCTATCAATAACTCCCTTCCATGAGGTGTGGTCCACACCAACTCTGGCATTAAAATCACCAAGAATGATCAGCTTGTCTGACTTTAGTACTGAAGTAATCAGAACATCCAGATCCTGGTAGAACTTGTCTTTGGCTTACTCTGAGTTAGTCATGGTTGGTGCATTAACAATAATGAGTGTAGCTTGCATTTTTCCAGGTAAGTGTAGCTTTAGCATTATTAGTCAGTCATTAATTCCCTTTGGTTAGCTGGAAATCTTGTTCACCAGACTCGTCTGGACAGCAAAACCAACTCCAGACTCATGCCATTTATTAGTGCCATATCCACACTAGAAGAAGGTGCAGCCAGCTTTAGCTTCAGCCAACAGGACTTGGGAACGGGTGATGAGATAAATGATTTATGCACAAGTTATATTTAAGTATGGGATTTTTGTGCTGTATCAGCCACACTCTCTCATCCAGGCCCCACTCTGTCCGGTGGCAAGAAACAGTCAAGACTGGATGCAGTGGATGACCAAGGCATTCTGTATGTTTTGCTAAGCTCTTAGCATTCCACGTTGCTTTTCTGGGTCTGCCTTTCTGCTCTTCGACCTGTTGGTGGTTCCTACATGCAGTCAGCCATCCACGTCCAGTCTTCACATACTATATGGTAAATTGAAGCCATTGCCCATGGTGTGCATGCTACAGTTTCTGTTCAGGTACTACCCCTCCATGAGCACATTATATATGAAAGCATTTGGAGCAGATTTAGATGTACTAAGAATGTATTTACAAAATGACAAATGAATTCAATATCATTGGCATCATAAAATTCCCAAAATTATGAATGGGAGCCACCTTCGTGTCAAACAGGTGAAGCATCAAATTACGAATAATTTGCTAAGTTTTGAAAGACTTTGCTTCAATATATTATTAGCCTTTATGCGCTTTCAAGGATAGCCTTTTGGCACATTTAAAAAAAAGTAGTTATCCTAAATATTTATGACACAGTTTTTAACTCTGTAGGGCTATCGCACCACTGTATATATATATATAGGAAAGGCGTCAACAACTCTCTCTAGATTGTCGAAGAGAGTGTGGAACAACAACAAGCTGACATTAAACACTAAGATCACTGTGTACTGTGCCTGCGTGCTTAGCACTCTTCTGTATGCCAGCAAAACTTGGACCCTGTATGCCTCTCAGGAGAAACGACTAAGCACCTTTCACATGCGTTGTCTCCATCGCATACTTGGGATCACCTGGAGAGATCGTGTGACAAACAACGAGGTGCTTCAACAGGCCAAAATTCCCAGCATGGTCGCACTCCTCCGCCAACGTCACATCAGATGGCTGGGTCAAGTGCATCAAAATGGACGATGAACGGATCCCCAAAGACCTTCTCTACTCTAAGCTTGCCTCAGGCAGAAGATCAATAGGACGGCCACATCTTTGCTTCAAGGATGTCTGCAAGCAAGATATAAAAGCTCTTGGAATAGAGGTCAACACCTGGGAAGAGCTTGCCCTCAACAAGTCCAGCTGGCGACATGCTCTGTACACAGGTCTGAAAGCCAGTGAGGAAAAGTTACGACAGCTCGCTGATGAGAAAAGATCTCAGAGGAAGAGGAAGCAGTTCCAACCAAGACCTGAGTCATACTTCAAGTGTAGCAACTGCAGCAAGGATTGCCACTCCTGTGTGGGACTTTATAGTCACAGAAGATGCTGCACAGCTACAAACTAGGACACCTTTTATGGGCGCATTTTTATCGTCTCTCGAGACTAACGGAAGTCAACCAACCATATATATATATATATATATATATATATATATATATATATATATATATATATATATATATATATATATATATATATATATATATATATATATATATATATTCTGTGCTCAAAAATGATTCAAAAGGTATGATATCAAATGAGCATGGGGTGGGGTTAATGTAGATATATCACTGAATTTAGGAGTAAACAAAAAACAAGAAGAGAACTCCAAAGACCCTAGAAAGTCCTCATAATAAATTATATGACCCGTCAATATTAACTAATATTTCAAACACACATAATTTTTGTTGTGTCAGTTTCTCGATGACTGTCCTAAAAGTTTCAGTTTAGATAATTAGCACATATTTCCTATCATTTCTCTTAAACTAAAACCTTGTGCAACTTTATATAAGGAAAATAACAAAATGCACATTTTTAATTTAAATTTTGTGAACAGTTTTGGTTACACAGTATCAAGGTGAAATACAGGAATGAAAAAATGTCCCTATATTTTTTACATTTTCATTATTGTGACCAGCATGAGAACTACAAAACTTGTGTCAGAAATTATACAGAACCACCTTGTAATATCCTTGTAATATCCATTAAAATGAAGAAAACTTGAGATGGGGCAAACAATGGCACTTATTCAATATACTCCTTTGATTAAATTCTCTTCTGCAGCTTTGTATAAAAAAAACATTGAATGTTTTAACCTTGTAGTAAAAGTGACCATATTTTATTGAAGATCAATATCTATACAAATCTGAAAGACCTCCATTCCTGGATGCTTTGTTTTAATTTGGTCACATTCTGATACAATCAATGAAAACAAATCTTTTGGAACCCATATTGGATAATAAGTTCATTTAAAAGTAACAAATAAATAAATCAAACCATATACCTATTAACCTGTTAGTATCATTTTAATATTAGTGATAATTAGGGTTCAATGTGAAATCCTTCAATTCAATAATTTATCCTCTAAATTCTCTGCTTCCTCAGTCTGTTTTCACCTCTGTCACCATTCTGCACCAATTTAGCCTGGTTTCTTGGTATATAATACTGTTTTCTGCACAATTAGAAACTGTACTCTATAAACCAGTCAATCATAATTGTGTTTGAAATTTCGTCTCCCTATAGGTATAGAAACATCCATTTTTTTACAAGTCTAAGCTCTTAAAATAAAATAACAGAAAAGAGTGAAAGACAATAAACTTTGTACAATTTAACAAATATTTTATTTCTCTAGAATACAAAATGAAATGAGAAATAGAACTTACAGTATAATATAATTCCAGGCTTGATCAAAGAATTTTATCAGAGCACTTTTATATTTCAAGAGAAAATAATCACTTGAATTCTATAACTTGAACAAAAAAAAAGATTCCTGTCAAAAACTCCTGATCATAACATATAAGTTACAAGTGCTAAATCTTAAGTGTAAATGACCAAGTCCTCACAATCACAATACTATATAGTTCTCTACTTGACCAAAGGTCACAGTTAGCATTTTCTAAAAAAAAATTACCTAATTAAAAAAAAAAAACTTTATAGAATGATCCTGATGTTTACAAAATGAAAACCTTAACATGTAAAATTATTTTAAGAAAATCGAAAAGCCTGACCGCCCCAAAAAAACAAATTTACTTCTTCTATTACTAATAATTCTGATATTAACCTCAGTAGGATAGAGAATGATGTAGCTATGTATTAGTTGTTTACATAATCTTTCTTCCAAAAGTCAATCAGGTCAAGCATAAAAGAACTCAATTTTTGACAATATCATGTCCAGCATACAATGTTACATAGCAATAGCATGTAATAAAATAAAATTCTTTTAAAGCTAACAAACTATCAAATAAACTAAATATGTATAATAATTTAAAAAATATCATCCCCAAAATTTTGAGTTTCTATATTTTTATTAATATGTATCAATTTGCTGAATCTTCATTAAACATTTGCTTTTTTTATGGCTATGTGAGTTAAGAATGAAGCAGAGTAGAATAAGTTAAACTTTACTGTGTGTCAAATACTTATCTAGTTTAAAATGTTTTAATAAAACCCTTCTAGCAGTTAGAAAAAGCAATCTCAACTATCTATTTTTCATGTTACTAATAATTTTTTGCCATACATATTATCCAACCACATACCAGGCCTACAGTACAAAGTTTTGATAATAGTCTGCAAACTATTTCAGCAAAGCAGTGACATACCCTGTTAGAATGAGACACAAAGTTTGACAAATCTAAGACATTCCCTGTTAGAGAGAGAGAGAGAGAGACACATACAGATGGACAAATCTATGACATTCCCTGTCAGAGAGAGAGAGAGAGAGAGAGAGAGAGAGAGAGAGAGAGAGAGAGAGAGAGAGAGAGAGAGACCTACAGATGGACAAAGCTATGACATTCCCTGTCAGCAAAAGACACAGATTGACAAAGCTATGACATTCTCTGTCAGCAAAAGACACAGATTGACAAAGCTATGACAGTACTGTCAGCAAAAGACACAGATTGACAAATCTATGACATTCCCTGTCAGCAAAAGACACAGATTGACAAAGCTATGACATTCCCTGTCTGCAAAGGACACAGACTGACAAAGCTATGACATTCCCTGTCAGCAAAAGACACAGATTGTTAAAGCTATGACATACCCTGTCAAAGAGGGACACTCGGTTTGACAGACTGACTCAAGGGGGCAAACACAATGTCTTTACTATGTCTTGTATTGCACTGGCAGAAATTATAGATAAAAAGACAAAATTATATACAAATAAAGATATTTAAAATATAATATCCATAAGCCACCCAAAATTAATAATGGCTTCTTATAGAATGTTAATACAATTTAATTATCCTTTCCAGTACCACACACACACTGATATTTTCCTATTACCTGCAAATGTAACATTACTGGAATGCTGAGAGTATTCAACTTTATGTCCTAATGTAGAATGTTCCAAACCACAAAGAAACTTTGTAGTTACAGGAATATTTCCCTGAAAGGTTGTTCCATGTGGCAGCTGTAGGGTGCTGGTGTAGACAGCTTCCTGTTCAGTACATAGACTGGTATTTGACTCCAGGGTGATGGATGTCCCAGCATAAGAAGATATCTGTGTAGAAGTCTGCATAAACACAACTGATAAAAGCATGCAATATGAACTGCTTTGGTTTCATTATTTTCAGGGGTATCAATTATTATAAATTTTGTGATTGCATCAACCTTTAGAATTAAAGATCCAACAAAAAATATGGTGCAGATATTTCACGAACATTTTCTTATATCATTGCAATAAAGATGCATACATAATGTATCTGGTAGCTGTCTTTTCACTGTCTTAAAGTACACAGTGATACACATACACTAAATACAGGACAATAGTTAAGCTTACATCTGACTGACTTTCAGACAAAATCATTAATATATATTGTGTCAATCAATTTTGGAGAAAACACAAATGCTTGCAATGTAAATAATCCCAAAATTGCAAAATTACATCACAGGTCCATCTTTCTCAGAACAATGGATAAATAGGGACAACCTCTTACAGATTTTGTCCTGAGCTGCAGCTTTCCTTCATAACACATCAAAGGATTCCACAGCCTTCTCACTGTATTGACCAAGGTCTCATAGTTGGTTTATGGTAGATCAGTTTGGTGTTGAGCACTTGGTCAAAATTACTGTTACTGATCTTGAAAGGTGCTTTATTACTGCCCATACTGGTGACAGTAATTTTTTTACCAATTACATGACCATTGTCTGCTATTAATATATTTTCTGCATCTTGTAAATATTTTTCTAGTGGATGCTCCAAGAAATTATATATATATATGGAAAACCTGACAGAGGCAAATCCATGAAAAAGTCTAGTTTTAAAAAAATAAACATTTAAAAATGAAAACCACAAGTAAATAAAACCACAGTATTGATGACTGGCTTCTTTGATGCCTCAATTATAAATGGAAAGATAAACTTGTTTGTCTCCTATAATATGCCGACAAATCTCTCTCATGTTGCTGATTTTTTTGGCGGGTTGTCAAATTAAAATGTGTATCTCTGTCTTTCTCAGAATATCCTCAAAGCTGTTCCAGTAAAACATATACTCCACCCCATGGGGGAAGGCACTTTCAAATTCAACCATCACACAACAGAAGCAATTTAAAAAACTTAATATCCACTGTCATATATGTTATAATTGAAAAACATTACCACCTACAGAAGCATACTTTTTTAACAATTTCTGGCTATGGGTTAGTGGGTGTTAGAAGCGATTTTAATTTTGGGTTGGGGACAGAAGCAATTTTGACAGCTGGCTGGAGGTAATCTACTGAATTCTTATAGATCATATAATCTACTGCATATTTTTTATTTGTAATCATTCATTATAATCAATATTTTGTCCTTTTGTTTGTTTGTCTCTCAGCCATATATGTCTCTGATACCATGAAATCACAAATTTTCTTAGTGGCTTATTATTTGTAGATGTCATTGATCAGTCCCTTAATAACTACTAATTTAATGTCCATGAATATACATTTTGTATTAGGGATTTCTATTCTAATACAGAAATTATGAAATTGTATCCTTTTTAAACTGTGTTTTACTAAAGTGATCACTATATTTTACTATTTTTCTTTGTTCTTAGGCATGCTGCATTTCATTAGAATAATATTTAAATATTGTAATACTTTAACTGTGTGGCTAGACGCTATGATTCCCTTGTTATCAATTTTTTGAATAAATGTTTTTGTAAACTTATAATACATGATTTGTCAGAAAAAAGTCATTAACACATGTGAAAGTGATGCCAGATTATTTCTGCCTACATTTACACTATATCATATTTTAGTTACCGACATCTTATATTTATACCTTGTTGCAAGACTAATATAAAGTTTTTAAAAAAGGAAATACAGCTAGTTAAACATTTCAATATCATAAATTAGATTGTAAGAAATGATTGAAAGTGAAGTAATCAGTTTTCCCTGAGTACTCATAAAATCAATGTCATTGTAATTAAATGTATTGTCAACAGCATCATCATCATCATCATCACTGATGGCCCAGAAGTCACATTCTGCACTTTTAATCTAGTTGTCACAGGTTCTATATTCCACTCCTAGTCTTTCATATGAGACTTATACTATGGTCTGAGGGGCTTTCATGGCAGAGTGGTACAAGATGTTTCTTATGTGATTACTTGCCTCTGACATATGTGTACATGAGAATGTTGCCAGTTACTTGTGGAAGGCCAGTGGTTCTACATAAATGGAGTTTGGTGTCTCAAAAGTACTTGGATTTTCTTCAGCTGTAAATCCCACATATAGATCCCATTGATCTGAAAATGGTGCAAAGGCCATAATGATCTACTGAAATTTGATATCTTGTGTCTAAATGACTTCGGCTGTTGGAGATAAACATCAAAACAACAGAGGCTTCATGTGCCCTAGTATACTAAGGTGCTAGTTTTTCAGATCACATGCACATCTCACAGAGTGAGTTTTTGTCACAGATCAACCAATTTGGGTTGTTGGTCTTTCTGGTTTCTTCTTCCACCAAATTACTGTTAAACCCCACCAACACCACCCAAAAAAAACCAAACCAAACTAAATCAACCAACTAATCAAATGTTGCAACAGCAGCAAAGGTACTAGTCCATCATTTCTACTTCAGTAATTTTTTTTAAACCTTTGAATATTGTAAATAATGCCTTTCTGACCGTTACCTAAAATCATTATAAGTTGGTACAAATGGATTTGTCATGGTGAACATATGGGATGGAGAAGTCTTGAGCAACTTATTCAAGCTATATTCAATGATATCTGCAGATGTGCATCTGAAATAAATATTTGCAACAAAGTATGAGAATGCATCAGAGTTTTCAATGATGCATTTGAACTAAGCAACAACCAGAATCAACAAACCAAGAAATGAAATTATTCACACGTCTCAGGCAGAAGTACAGTATATAGTCATAATCTGCCAAATGATTTTTCAATTTTTAAATATGCTAAATTCTCTTACAACCATACCGTAACAGTGGACACAATCACAAGAATGGACAAAGATAGACCAGAATAGATATAACCAGAAGGTTAAAATCGATTTGAGTAGCTAAATTCATATGGTTTAGTTCACTGTACATCCTTTATTGTCTCCCCTTTGATGCAGTCTTAATGATGCTGAGAAAATAATGGTGCACACATCGAAAACAAGGCACACTTTTACTTATTATTGTTGTTAGTATACTTCTCCATTCCAACCTGTTATTGATTTGTGTTAATCAGCAAAATATAACATTGGGGTGGGTCAATTTACATACCATTGATCACTTTTGTGTATCAAATCCAAAACGCCTGCATATTTGATGCATAATGCATAGGTAGATAAAACACTGCATAAGTAGTCAAAACATTATTTTCTTCTCAAACAACTCACTTTGGTGCAGATTACATTGTTTTTTAATGATACTGAGATTTCTTGATGTGTAAAAATTGCACAAGAAACAAACAAACTCAGATCAGGAAATTAATATCACTTGGGAATAACTGATAGGAAAAAACAGAAATAATGATAGTATTATTTAAATGGAATATTTTGTTACAATACAAGTGCTGGTTCTACAACTTTGCAAAATACATCTTGTATAACTATTCTGTTATTTCTAACTACACTGTAATATGGTAATAGATTTTGCATGCATGACGTTGGCCCAATTTTTCTTTAGTCCCTTGAAAATTAATAGTTTTAGATTTACAATAAAACTGCACATTTTACTTTTTGACAATAATAGGTGATCACAGATATTTAAATTGTAAGAAAATATAAGTTACAAATTTATTCAAAGTATTGGTACCAGAAAAACTAAAGTAGATCGTAAAAAATAATCAGGATGAACAGATTAGCAGTGTAGTAATGAATCCATATATCAGAATGACATCAAATATGTTTTCATCAATTTCATCATTAGTTAATGACACTGCATCAAAATGTTGTGTACTAGATAATAGTAATCCAATTTGTAATACAACTATCAAATAATGGCTTGGAACTAAGTGCCAAAAGGTCTGCAGAAAATATCAACATCCTCAAAATATACATAGGAATAACCAAACACAAACAGGACAAATTTTATTCATCTTGCTTTGAGTTTACACATTTCAGTCAGTTCCTTATGTTTAATGTCATTTACTTTTTGCACATAGAGAGTATGAACTTTATTTGGTAATAAATTTGCATGATGTGAAAGTTAGTCTCATTATTTTCTTGTTGCCATAGTGGTTCTGTCACCGAGATCTACACACTTAATTATGTTGTATTGGGATTCCCTGATGTTCCCTATGAGCATTAATATGTTGACTGTTTCTGAATATGATCCTCCTCCTCTGTGTACAAATATTATTCTGTGCTGAGAACTCCCTTTCATTGCCTGCTGTCTGAAGTGCAAATGCATAACTAGCCTCAATAAGTTACTGTTCTTTATGGTGGTGCAATTTTCAACATCTCACAGATATGGCCCCATGGGTATTCTCACTTTGATATCTCTGTTCCAAAAAGAAAAGTTTTCACTAACATAAACTCTGCCAAAGATTCACTTCATTGAATTAGTGCTTTGTAGCCTCTTATGCCAGATTTTTTTCTCTTCCATAATGCTGTATTAAGGTTTTAAGTCCAACATTCCCATAGTCTGCTTGTTCAGACATCAGTATCTTGAATAAATATAACCGGTATCATGTCCACCCAACATGTACATCGGACTCTCACTCAATATCAAATTTGGGATCAAAATCAAACACTGGTATTTCCAGTGACATTTTCCCAAAGTCCAACAGACTGATATACATGAAATTCAATGTCATCATAGCTCTCACCAATATTTGCTGACTGAAAATGTCATCTGACTAAAAACCCTGTTGTGATTCAGCCATTTTGGTTTTCTGTGTGGCCCTTATTTGAAACACACATTTGTAAATCTTCCATAATGAAAATAAGGTTAAAACTACCATAAAATCCTTTGCTTATGGCCCCATGAACCAATTACATTTAGTTTAACAGCCATTCATGTCAAAACGGAGTATCCAGCTATTTTAACATCTGCCTTCCGGTATCAAATGCTGTGATACTGATACTGACAGCATGAATTACATTGCGAATGCACTTTTAAAGTTAAAAGAAGAATACAAATTGCATACTGCACAAAGCTTGTTTTATATATGCAATGTTGATGCAATTTACAGATTTCGTATTGCTAATTCATACAAATTAGGTGCACTCGTGTGTACTGGCATCATTTTCTGACCCAATGTTTTATTCACGTTAGACTGCTAGGAGGGGGTTAGATGCGATTTTAAATATATATTTGTTTCTTTTTCTGACAACCCCACCAGCATTTTCTCATTTTGTTAACACAAGCCACAAGAGAAGTAATTTTCCTAATCAACCTTCCACTGACAGAATCAAGATAGTTTCAAACACATTCTCCTACATAATTCTTTTTGAAGTTTCAAGTGCCGTCCTGGGGGAAGTATATGTTTTACTGCAAAAGCCCTCATATGCATTGGTTAGGTCTTCATTTTGAAATTGACTGATTTACATATATCTGCTCATTAATACTATCACACATGTAAACAGAATGTTTATTTTCATTATTGCACAAAGTAGTATGCCAATATATAAATATCAAAGATCAATAAGTTTTAAATTTAATGGCAAAAACTCAGTTCCTTATTCAAACAGCTTGATACATATTGCTGTTAGGTATTGTTACAGTATTGGAATGCCCACATCATGATACACTGTATACCACAATCAAGGATGTAATGGAAAGATGTACTGCACAGTGAACTCTATGACAGGTCCAAAAGTAAAGCACACATGTACAGCTGGGTTCTCTTATGTAGACCAACACTTCAGGGTTGAAGGAAATCATTCTCTTTTCCTGAACTCATCAGTGGTATGATTGTCAAGGAAACAAAGAGGGGTATCTATAAAGTTTAAACATGATGCTGAATGCAGAGAAAGCCAACAGGTGCCTCTTTGCTATGTAAGGTACTGCTGAATATCATATATTTAGCAAAATACAATTTGGTCAATTTTAAAACTTTAAAAACTTAAAAACAATTACTTGTGTCCTTGTTAGGTGTTTCATAAAAACATTTCAAATCATGTATGCACTGACAAATTTCTACATACAAGATTCATGTTATTTTTATATCTATTACTGATGAAAATGACTTTGTTCCTTGCAAACTCTGTTACAGCTTACCATGTTGTATATGTACCATGTTATATTAGGAGCTGGGAAGGTGCAGTTAACTGTCTGACACTTCAGTGTGAGAGATTCCATACCAAGATCTACGACAGGTGATAATGAAGGAACCAACTTCACACCAACTGGTGATGCTGAAATATCAAAGAAAATATAAATATCTTTTACCATACTCCACATAATAACTTTGCAGTAAATACTATCTCTGATACTATGTGCCTGTTACATTCCAATAAAATTCTATCTATAGAAAATCATGAATGGGAAATCTCAATTGAAATATTTCATTTACTACATTGGACATATTTTATTAAAAACAGCAAATGTTTGTTAGCTATTTCATATGTCTAATATTTCCAGACATTTTTGAATGTTATATGGGACACAAAAAAGTTTTACTTTGAGGTCCTACAGATTAGGAGGTCAGTGCAGTAAACTAAAAAAGTAACACTATCCAATTAATAATAACTTTACATAAAAATCTACACAAACATAATAGAAATTTTATCCTGATAGAAAAATAATATAGCACATCTCTTTTCCTTGAAGCATTTAATATACAGAGAGACTTGGAATTCTGGAATATAAAGATATAACGACCATATAATTAGCACCTTGGCACCTTAGTTAGAAAAAAATTTAATAAGGCAGATATTATGTGTGTGTGTGTGGGGAGGTGTCAACAGTTTGGGAGAGTTGAAGGTAACAACATTATCATTTTTGTTCATTTTGACACTCATCTATTGGGGTGTGCAAATTACACACCTAATATACTATACATATCGATACACAAACATACTTGATGGTCTTTCCATAATTAGAAGGTAGGTGGTACCCCTTTATGTATCTTGTCTTGACATACTGGTTGTATTGCCAGTATGCAGATCACAGATTTATTTATCATAAATTTATTTTAAAAAAAGCTCAAATAAAATAAAACTGCTTTCAAACAGACTACATGTTGGTTGTGAGTTTTATTTAACGTCTTAGGATATATAGTGGTGGCTCATTTAACTCAATATAGCCACCTGGCCCTTTGTTTTGCAGTGCATGAATGTTTTAAAAACATCTTATTACTAATTTCATGCCTCACTTAAAATTGGAACACATTACAATGTTATCTTTGAAACAGAAAAAAGAGCAATTTCTTTGTGCAAAAGTAAATCTCATCTAGATCAAATCCAGGCATAGGAATAAGAATGAATGCCAACAAAATCTATAACATTGTACTTCCAGCAGATGAAAAAATTTGTTGTGACCACAGGTACTAAATGCTTCACCATCATTAATGCATAGCTTAGTTTGTCAAGTGGGTAGGCTGAGGTGTTATACAAGGCTGGTTGCATGTGTGAAGTGTGAGATGCACACAGGCACCACTGCCTAATAATATGTGCCAACTTTTCTGAAGGGTGCAAAACAAAGGTTTGGAAAGGCAACACACATTCATCGTACATACAAGAAAAACACCATGCACCAGGCCTGTTCATAATGACCAAAAGCAGAGAAAATGGAACATACTCACCATTAAGGGAGAGATTCACTAAACAGAATTTTGGAGTCACTCTGGGACACATGTTGTGCTGCAACTATTGGTCCTGAGAAACAATGACAGCACCTTGTTTTTGGTAGTACTGGATAGCTAAAATACTGCTTTTATGATGTCTTCCAAGGAAGAATGAAGTAGCGATCCTGCCAACATCATGGGCATTTAGTTTTATTAATGTATGATGTCTATCCATAAGGATTCACAATTTCTTTGATTGTAGTAATAATCCAAGGATATTTTGTAGGAAGAAATATTAACCGTGTCCATGAAATAGAAGAAAAGACATTTCCTGCAATCTCTGTTCCTTTCCATGGCTTTTAAATAAAAACATAATGCCCTATCTGGGCATTAAAGCATATCTTGATCATCGCATGCACAGATTCAATTTAGACAGAGAATCTCTATGAGTGCTATGCTAATAAATGAAACTAGCTTTTGGCTAAAACTGAGAGAAATCAATTTGTAATTCCCATTACCAGAGGCAGCCTGTGTCAAAAAACAATGTATGAATCTTTCTGTATCTTCTAGCAAAAGCTAAAGCAAGTTAAACCACAGACCTGAGTGTGAGATCCCGAAAGGAAGCCCGATTCAAAGGTTCATTAGAGGTTTTTTAATTGAGGACCATAAAACACAAGATAGATTGCATCTGGTTCTAAGAAAGTGGGAGACAAGTCCCTGTATAGCTCACAATACTCAATGAGGTCAGCAAGGTGCAAATCCAAACTGATTTTTAATTAATAAGCAACTATAAACTTGTAGAATGGCCAGATGGTTGAGACTACAAATATTTGATGAAATCAATTTTAATCTATTGAACTTACCAAAAACAACAACAGTCTGATTTAACCATCCTTCAAATGGATATGCACAATACCATAACCCACTATCCCTTGTCCTGTTCAAACTGTGTATGAATGCATAGGAACCAGTGCTGTTGGCTGTAAATGCATAGCTGCTTGTATTTAAATTACAAATTCCCCCTGCAATAGAATAACACCGGGAAAGTTCTGTACCACTGGGATTATACCATGTGATGCTACCAGTGTTAAATACTGCAGCTGGAAAACATGACAGTATAAGGCTGTCTTCTCGGACTGGAACTGGCTTATTAGTTTCCAATCTAGGGATGAACACTGCTGAAACAGAAAAGAGAACATAAACTGAAAAATCATATTCATAAAATAAAAATAGTACGTTTGGAATTACTCAACTAGCTCACACTAATCAAAACAAAGTATAAATGCCTTCAAAGGATCTAATGGAATAATCACAAATCCATGAGAGAACTCTTGCTTCCTTCTTTTCTTCTTTCAAGAAATTGATGAGTATATAAACAATAAGAAAAACTCTAGCATATTATAATTAGGTGCAATATTTTCTTCACATATTTTCTAGTAAATATGTTTAAAAGATATTAACATTGTGAAAACTTATCAGACAGGTAATATTTGTCCAGTGTTAACTTTTCCTCCAAGATATTGGATATGGTATCATCAGTTTGATACAGTATTATCAACAAATTTATTTTGACATAATTTTCCTGCACACAAACTAAAATGAATATATTTGTATGACAATCATTACATAATATTTATCTGACAGATAGTTCCATTAGCAGGGAATTCCATTATTCCAGTATATACCAGTTTTAACTGTAAAATATTGTAATGTCAGTTAATTCACTCAGCATCAAAGTTTATCAGATCCAATCTTTTTCTGCAACTGAAGTCTCATATCCCCACCAACTTTGATCAGTGATTGGCAACAACAATAAGACAGCAATAAGAGTGAACTTATCTCCCTAATGTATTTAGGTGAAATAATTGTCTACACATGTGGTATTACTCTGTCTCACTGTAACTCTGTTAAAATAGACAAATTACAGTTAGGGCTGAATTCCAATGGTTAACAAATTCTTAAAACATAAAGATTGGTGCTTCATTTTAACACTTGTAAATTATCCTAGAAGCCAGTTTCATCATGTTGCTGTCAAAACAATTCCCAAAGTCATTAATGAGATAAGCTGGCTCTCCCTCTTGCACTGTAGTGACTATAGCTTATGAATGAAGCAAAATAAATTTAAAACACCCCAATTTCTATTTCATAAATGTTAATTCAAGCTTTTTTTACTTATTGTTCAAAACAAATTAATAACCATATATTTGCTGTCAAAGAAAATGGCTTGGTTTGAATTCTGCAGCTTTTGATTAATAGATGACCATAAGTCATGTGATCTTATAAACAAAGGCTTTCATTCAAATTAAGACACTAAAATAAAACTTTTATGCTGTGAATGTAAACATCATAAATAGTTATTGTAAAAATAGCTTAAAATAGCTTGTCCTAGGATGGGAAAACAAAAAAAGGTATATAAGCCTGGGATGGGCAAGCTTAAAAGAAAGTTTCAACATAAAAATTCAAAAAGGAAAAGAGAACAATAGGATGCCATGAAGAAATATAAATGTGGGTGTTTATGTATAAAATAAGTGAATTGTAAAGTTGTTAATTGTGTGTGGATTAAGCTGGTGACTGAGAGTGATGATTGTATCAAAACTGAAAATGAATGGATTTTGGTTCAAGTAAAATGCTGAACACAATGTATGCAAATAAAAAAGTTTATGAAATGAAAATAAAACTATAAGAAAACAAATAAAAAATTAGATGCTAATAATGATTTACCTCACACAACGACAACTCAGTAGACAGAAGATTCAAAGTTATATTAAAAAAATTGATCATAAAATGACATGAAATTACCCTAATATGTAATCAAAATAAATCAGAATGATACATGTACAACATAAAAATGACAAATCTGGTTCATGCTAACTATATGATATACAATGAAAGTGGTTCATACAACCATATGTATTAAAGAAATGAATGTCATTCATGCAACAATATACATTAAAGAAATGAATGTAGTTCATACAACCATACATGTTATTTAAAGAAATGAATGTGGTTCATGCAACCATATGCATTAAGAAATGAACGTGATTCATGCAAGCATACATATTAAAGAAATGAATGTAGTTCATGCACTCATACGCTTTAAGGAAATGAATGTGGTGCATGCAACCATATGCATTAAAGAAATGAATGTGGTTCATGCAACCATACACATTAAAGAACTGAATGTGGTTCATGCAACCATATGCATTAAAGAACTGAATGTGGTTCATGCAACCATACACATTAAAGCAATGAATGTGGTTCATGCAACCATATGCATTAAAGAACTGAATGTGGTTCATGCAACCATTCACATTAAAGAACTGAGTATACAACCATATGAAAATGAGCATGATTCAGATAAACCATATAATGTAAGGAAATGTATTTCAAACAACCATACTATTAGATTAAAGAAAATGAGCATGGTTCATACAAACTGTATGATAATAAATGTGTGTGTGTGTGTGTGACATTTTGATTTTCAATGCAGCTTTAACAACTGTTGAGTCACATTGCTATGATGTCAGCAGGGTTGTGTTTATAGTAATGTCTAGCATTTTAGCATCATGCTGCAGACATGTAGCATCATGTACCACCAAGTCATACTATCCTGACAATAGGACCACCAGTCGTAACACTAACCTCATAATGCTGAGCACCAATCGTGGCAGTTGTTAGTACTATTTTTATGAGTCTTTGGTATAACTTGGCCTTGGTTTGAGACCACGACCTCCAGTGTCCAAGGCAGATGCTCTAACCACTTAAGGCACTGCACTAAAAAGTTGAGTATGGTTCATAAAACCATGTGGTTTAGATAAATGAGTATGATTTATACAACCATATTTCCTTATAATAATAAATCTTCACTGTCTTTTTGCACAGTCCATATATTTTAATGAATTTTCACTGCCATAAGCTATGCTGCCTACTAATCTGCCACACAGTTAAACTGCTATGTATAACAGTACATTGCCACACTGCTGGTTAAACTGCTATGCATAACAGTACACTGCCACACTGCTGGTTAAACTGCTATGTATAACAGTACACTACCACACTGCTGGTTAAACTGCTATGTATAACAGTACACTGCCACACTGCTGGTTAAACTGCTATAACAGCCATACTGCCACACTGCTGGTTAAACTGCTATAACAACAGCCATACAGCCATACTGCCACACTGCTGGTTAAACTGCTATAACAACAGCCATACTGCCACACTGCTGGTTAAACTGCTATAACAATAGCCATACTGCCACTCTGCTGTTTAAACTGCTATAACAATAGCCATACTGCCACACTGCTGGTTAAACTGATATGTATAACAGTACACTGCCACACTGTTGGTTAAACTGCTATAACAACAGCCATACTGCCATACTGCCACTCTGCTGGTTAAACTGCTATAACAACAGCCATACTGCCACTCTGCTGGTTAAACTGCTATAACAACAGCCATACTGCCACACTGCTGGTTAAACTGCTATAACAACAGCCATACTGCCACTCTGCTGTTTAAACTGCTATAACAATAGCCATACTGCCACACTGCTGGTTAAACTGATATGTATAACAGTACACTGCCACACTGTTGGTTAAACTGCTATAACAACAGCCATACACTGCCACACTGCAAGTCATGCTACCACATTATCAGTCATAATGCTCCCACTATGCAGAACTCTAAAAGCCTTTTACTGCCATACTGCTAGCCCTATCAGCCTTATGCTGCCATGCTTCCAGCCATTCCAGTCATAAACAGGATTGACATTATTAATATTTATATACATATCATCAATCATAACCAACATATAGAATACACTCTTTACACTCCACCCCCACCCACAAAAATACATATTATTATTATATGCTCATTTTCTCTCCCTTAACATTACATTGTTAGAATTTTTTAAATATTTCCCAAAATTGCACCAACATGCTGAATACATACTGAATGTACGTAAATAAAGAAACTACTTTCTATTGTAAACAAACAATTTTTCTCTTAATAAACTAAAGCAGATATTTCATGGACTGCCATATACCAGCAAATGTTTCATGGACTGCCACATATCAGATGCTTTAGCACATTCCACTTTAACTTTTTTGATACAATGTTTCAGATTTAGACTAGCTATAGACGCAAAATAGGGTTCTTACAAATAACATGCAATTTATAAGACATAAACTATCTTTTTTAGCTGGTAATAAAAATGGAAAATATATACTTACAATTTAACATCCTGAATTTCATCAACATATACTTTCTTAGTTCTGCAAATCTGAATTACATGAGCCATGTCATGGGTTCTCACGGTTGATCACACATTTCAAAATTGTGCTGCAATTTCAACTACTAAATATATTCCAAGTGCAATTACATCATCCTAATACTGCACTCAAAATGAAATAAACATTAAATTCCACAGCATTTTTTTGATAATTGCAAATGAAAGACTTCATATTTTTCCCACATTATGATTTGAATCACACAGTGACAGAATAGAAACAGTCAGGCCGATGTCAGCACACTTCAGCCTCGCTGCTTCAATATGAAGTATTTCATGAAGAATCATCACAGACACTGTAAATTATTAAATCCAGATAACAGACATGAAACTGCATCAAATCTACAAAATTGCCCAAACATATTTATTTCAGATCAAATGGGAAAAGTTGTTGCAATGTGCACTCATTCACGACACTAGATTTCAATTTGAAGTAGAGCAAACTTCATTTTCTTCCAAAACTTACGTCTAGCACACAACCATCTTCAAGTTAATCTGGGTGGAATTATTGCACATTAGTAATGTTGTTGTGTAATGATAATCTACTATTGTGTATTTAGTTTGGAATACAGCAAACATTCCGTTACTTTGTTTCTTGCAGGATATTTTTGCTGATATATTTAAGCCTTAAGTAGATTTAAAAAATGATCATATAATAAAAAGATTACTGCATTTGTACGGGATAATATGAACCATGAACTTATTTTGTTGAATGCATTTACTGCACTCCCAAGGTCATGCAGTATAGCCATCTGAAAAACTCTTTCATATTTTTCCATACAAATGATGTAACCTGTAATTATCCAATGTCTTCATCAATATAAAGCCCTCAATGGTGAATTACATCAAACCAACAATTTCCTATACCTCCCAAAACATTTTTTTCCAGAATTTTAAAAATTAGTATAGCCAAATGAGATATTTAAAATACAAATACAATTGCAAATTTGACATGTGAAATCTACCTCTTACCCAATGGCTGTAGTAAGGTGTCTGCAACAGACAATCCCTGACAAGATCTAAGTGATCACTGTGTCTGTACATGGCAATTTGCCTCCCATAAATATTTAAAAAAACATGCAAGAACCAGGGATAAAGTAGCCATGCACATCATGATATGTGGGCATCTCACTGCAAGTGACCTTCAACAAGATGCATGCATTACTCAGTTATTAGAAAAAAAAGTAGAAAAAGAGAAAACTACTCCAGGGAATGCACCAACAAAATCAGTCACACAATCAGGGTGGAGTTGGTTAAGTGTCAAAGAAATGGAAATGGTACAATTTATGACCCAGCAAGCAAGAGCTAACATTTTTACTGAGACAGCATAGCTGAACACTGACTTGTCTACCTGAAATCCCATAGTAAATTAATTATTTTGTGTTTATGCTTATCAAGTTTCTGATAATATTAAGATAATGGATTTTAGGCAAACTATAGTAATACTATATATTGTAAACACCATCCAAATTTCAGGTGGGTCTTTTTTAAATCTTGGAATTATAAGCAATGTATGTGACCAATAAACAAGTTATAAAAATAATTCTCTGAGTTTTATTTCTTTTCCTTTCTTTTCTTCTTCTTTTCCTGTCTTTTCCATTCTTTTCTTCTTTTTCTTTTCCGTTCTTTTCCTTTCTTTTCTTCTTCTTCTTTTCTATTCTTTTCCTTTTCTTCCTCTTTTCTTGTTTTGTTTTGTTTTCTTTTCTTTTCTTTTCCTTTTATTCTTCTTTTCTTGTTTTGTTTTGTATTGTTTTGTTTTGTTTTGTTTTGTTTTTTTCTTTTCTTTTCTTTCCTTTTCTTTTCTTTTCTTTTCTTTTCTTTTCCTTTTCCTTTCTTATCTTTTCTTTTCCTTTCTTTTTTTTTCTTTTCTTCAACTTTGCTTTTCTTTTCTTTTCCTTTCTTTTCATTTCTTTTCTTTTCTTTTCTTCTTCTTTCCTTTTCTTTTCTTTTCTTTTCTTTTCTTTTATTTTCCTTTCTTCTTTTCTTGTTTTGTTTTGTTTTGTTTTCTTTTCTTTTCCTTTTCTTCTTCTTTTCTTGTTTTGTTTTGATTTGTTTTCTTTCCTTTTCTTTTCCTTTTCTTTTCCTTTACTTCTT
>JAEAOA010001987.1:337500-370844 GCA_016746295.1 Potamilus streckersoni
TCCTTTTTTCCTTTCTTCTTTTCGTTTTCTTCTTCTTCTTCTTCTCCTTTCTTTTCTTCTTCTTCTTCTTTTCCTTTCTTTTCCTTTCTTTTTTCTTCTTCTTCTTCTTTTCCTTTATTTTCCTTTCTTTTTTTCTTCTTCTTCTTCTTTTCCTTTCTTTTCCTTTCTTTTCTTTTCTTCTTCTTTTCCTTTCTTTTCCTTTCTTTTCTTTTCTTCTTCTTTCTTTTCTTTTCTTCTTCTTTTCCTTTCTTTTCTTTTCTTTTCCTTTCATTTCTTCTTCTTTTCCTTTCTTTTCCTTTGTTTTCCTTTCTTTTCTTTTCGTTTCTTTTCTGTTCTTTTCTTCTTCTTTTCTTGTTTTGTTTTGTTTTGTTTTGTTTTCTTCTCTTTTTCTTTTCTTGTTTTATTTTGTTTTGTTTTGTTTTGTTTTCTTTTCTTTTCTTTTCTTCTTCTTCTTTTCCTTTCCTTTCTCTTCATTTCTTTTCTTCTTCTTTTGATTTGTTTTCTCTTCTTTTCTTCTTTTTCTTTTCCTTTCTTTTCCTTTCTTTTTATTTCTTTTCCTTTCTTTACTTTTCCTTTTCTTTCTTTTCTCTTCTTCTTCTTTTCCTTTCTTTTCTTTTCTTTTCCTTTCTTTTCTTCTTCTTCTTTTCCTTTCTTTTCTTCTTCTTTTCCTTTTTTTTCCTTTATTTCCTTTTCTTTTTCTTTTCCTTTCTTTTCCTTTCTTTTCTCTTCTTCTTCTTTTCCTTTATTTTCCTTTCTTCTTCTTTTCCTTTCTTTTCCTTTCTTTTCGCTTCTTTTATTTTCCTTTCCTTTCTTTTCTTTTCTTCTTCTTTTCCTTTCTTTTCTTTTCTTTTCCTTTCATTTCTTCTTCTTCTTTTTCTTTCTTTTTCCTTTCTTTTCTTTTCATCTTCTTTTCCTTTCTTTTCTTTCTTCTTCTTTTCTTTTCCTTTCTTATTCTTTTCTTTTCTTTTCCTTTCTTTTCCTTTCTTTTCTTTTCTTATTCTTTCCCTTCCTTTTCTTCTTCTTTTCCTTTCTTTTCATTTCTTCTTTTCGTTTCTTTTCTTCTTCTTCTTTTCCTTTTTTCCTTTCTTCTTTTCGTTTTTTTCTTCTTCTTCTTCTCCTTTCTTTTCTTCTTCTTCTTCTTCTTTTCCTTTCTTTTCCTTTCTTTTTTCTTCTTCTTCTTCTTTTCCTTTATTTTCCTTTCTTTTTTTCTTCTTCTTCTTCGTTTCCTTTCTTTTCCTTTCTTTTCTTTTCTTCTTCTTTTCCTTTCTTTTCCTTTCTTTTCTTTTCTTCTTCTTTCTTTTCTTTTCTTCTTCTTTTCCTTTCTTTTCTTTTCTTTTCCTTTCATTTCTTCTTCTTTTCCTTTCTTTTCTTCTTCTTATTATTTCTTTTTCTTTCTTTTCTTTTCACCTTCTCTTCCTTTCTTTTCCTTTCTTTTCTTTTCTTCTTCTTTTCTTTTCCTTTCTTCTTCTTTTCATTTCTTTTCCTTTCTTTTCTTTTCTTCTTCTTTTCTTTTCCTTTCTTCTTATTTTCCTTTATTTTCCTTTCTTTTCCTTTCTTTTCTTTTCTTATTCTTTTCCTTTCTTTTCTTCTTCTTCTTTACCTTTCTTTTCCTTTCTTCGTTTCCTTTCGTTTCCTTTCTTTACCTTTCTTTTCCTATAATTTCTTTTCTTCTTCTTTTCGTTTCTTTTCTTTTCTTTTCTTCTTCTTTTCCTTTCTTCTTTTCCTTCCTATTCCATTATTTTCCTTTCTTCTTTTCATTTCTTTTCCTTTCATTTCTTCTTCTCCTTCTTCTTTTCCTTTCTTTTACTTTCTTCTCTTTCTTTTCATTTCTTTTCTTCTTTTTCTTCTTCTTTTCCATTCTTTTTCCTTCTTTTACTTTCTTCTTTTCCTTTCTTTTCTTCTTCTTCTTTTCCTTTTTTCTTTTCCTTTCTTTTCCTTTCTTTTCCTTCTTTTCCCTTCTTCTTTTCCTTTCTTTTCGTCGTCTTCTTTTCCTTTCTTTCCTTTCTTTTCTTTTCTTTTCTTTTCTTTTCTTCTTCTTCTTCTCCTTTCTTTTCTTTTCTTTTTCTTCCTCTTTTCGTTTCTTTGTGTTCTTCTACTTTTCATTTCTTTTCCCTTCTTCTTTTCCTTTCTTTTCCTCTTCTTCTTTTCCTTTCTTTTCCTTTCTTTTCCTTTCTTTTCTTCTTTTTCTTCTTTTTTTCCTTTCTTTCTTTTCATTTCTTCTTTTCCTTTCTTTTCTTTTCTTCTTATTTTCTTTTCCTTTCTTCGTCTTTTCCTTTCTTTTCCTTTCTTTTCTTTTCTTCTTCTTTTCTTTTCCTTTCTTCTTCTTTTCTTTTCTTTTCCTTTCTTTTCCTTTCTTTTCTTTTCTTATTCGTTTCCATTCTTTTCTTCTTTTCCTTTCTTTTCATTTCTTCTTTTCCTTTCTTTTCTTCTTCTTCTTCTTTACCTTTCTTTTCCTTTCTTCGTTTCCTTTCTTTTCCTTTCTTTACCTTTCTTTTCCTATAATTTCTTTTCTTCTTCTTTTCGTTTCTTTTCTTCTTCTTTTCTTTCTTCTTTTCCTTCCTTTTCCATTATTTTCCTTTCTTTTTTTCCTTACTTTTCCTTTCTTTTCTTCTTCTTTTCCTTTCTTTTCCTTTCTTCTCTTTCTTTTCCTTTCTTTCCTTCTTTTTCTTCTTCTTTTTCTTTCTTTTCCCTTCTTCTTTTCCTATCTTTTCGTCGTCTTCTTTTCCTTTCTTTTCCTTTCTTTTCTTTTCTTTTCTTTTTCTTCTTCTCCTTTCTTTTCTTTTCTTTTCTTCTTCTTTTCCTTTCTTTGTGTTCTTCTTCTTTTCCTTTCTTTTACCTTCTTCTTTTCCTTTCTTTTCGTCTTCTTCTTTCCTTTCTTTTCCTTTCTTTTCTTCTTTTTCTTCTTCTTTTCCTTTCTTTGTTTTCATTTCTTCTTTTCCTTTCTTCTTCTTCTTCTTCTTCTTTTTCTTTTCCTTTCTTTTCCTTTCTTCTTTTCCTTTCTCTTCCTCTCTTTTTTTTTCTTTTCCTATAATTTCCTTTCTTCTTTTCCTTTCTATTTTCTTTTCTTCTTCTTTTCCTTTCTTCTTTTCCTTTCTTTTCCATTATTTTCCTTTCTTCTTTTCCTTTCTTTTCCTTTCTTTTCATCTTCTCCTTCTTCTTTTCCTTTCTTTTCCTTTCTTTTCCTTTCTTCTTTTCCTTTCTTTTCTTCTTCTTCTTTTCCTTTCTTTTCCTTTTTTCTTTTCCTTTCTTTTCTTATCTTTTCCTTTCTTTTCTTCTTCTTCTTCTTTCCCTTTCTTTTCTTCGTCTTTTTTTTAAATTTCTTTTCCTTTCTTTTCTTCTTCTTCTTTTCCTGTCTTTTCCATTCTTTTCTTCTTTTTCTTTTCCGTTGTTTTCCTTTCTTTTACTTTCTTTTCTTCTTCTTCTTTTCTATTCTTTTCCTTTTCTTCTTCTTTTCTTGTTTTCTTTTCTTTTCTTTTCCTTTTATTCTTCTTTTCTTGTTTTGGTTTGTATTGTTTTGTTTTGTTTTGTTTTGTTTTGTTTTGTTTTCTTTCCTTTTCTTTTCTTTTTTTTTCTTTTCTTTTCTTTTCTTTTCCTTTTCCTTTCTTATCTTTTCTTTTCGTTTCTTTTTTTCTTTTCTTCAACTTATCTTTCTTTTCTTTTCCTTTCTTTTCATTTCTTTTCTTTTCTTCTTCTTTCCTTTTCTTTTCTTTTCTTTTCTTTTATTTTCCTTTCTCATTTTCTTGTTTTGTTTTGTTTTCTTTTCTTTTTTTTTCCTTTTCTTCTTCTTTTCTTGTTTTGTTTTGTTTTGTTTTCTTTTCTTTTCTTTTCCTTTTCTTTTCCTTTACTACTTCATTTCTTTCTTTTCTTTTCTTTTCTTTTACTTTCCTTTTCTGATTCTTTTCTTTTCTTTTCCTTCTCTTCTTCTTTTCTTTTCTTTTCTTCTTTTCTTTTCTTTTCTTTTCTTCTCTTTTCTTTTCTTTTCTTCATTTCTTTACTTCTTCTTCTTTTCCTTTCTTTTATTTTCTTTTCCTTTCTTTTCTTTTCTTTTCTTCTTCTTTTCTTCTTTGTTTTGTTTTGTTTTGTTTTGTTTTGTTTTATTTTGTTTTGTTTTGTTTTGTTTTGCTTTATTTTGTTTTCTTTTATTTTCTTTTCTTTTCATTTCTTCTTCTTTCTTGTTTTGTTTTTTGTATTGTTTTGTTTTCTTTTCTTGTTCTTTTCTTGTTTTGTTTTATTTTGTTTTGTTTTGTTTTGCTTTTTTTGTTTTGTTTTGTTTTCTTTTCTTTTCCTTTCCATTCCTTTCTTTTCTTTTCTTTTCTTTTCCTTTCTTTTCTTTTCTTTTCTTTTTTTTTCCTTTCATTTCTTTTCCTTTCTTTTCTTTTCTTTTCCTTGCTTTTCTTTTCTATTCTTTTCTTTTCTTTTCTTTTCTTTTCTGTTCTTTTCTTTTCTTCTTCTTCTTTTCCTTTCTTTTCTTCTTGTTTTGTTTTGTTTTGTTTTCTTTTCTTTTCTTCTTCTTTTCTTCTTCTTTTCTTCTTCTTGTTTTGTTTCGTTTTGTTTTGTTTTCTTTTCTTTTCTTGTTTTCCTTTCTTTTCCTTTCTTTTCCTTTCTTTTCCTTTTATTTTCTTTTTTTCTTTTCTTCTTCTTCTTTTCCTTTCTTTTCGTTTCTTTTCCTTTCTTCTCCTTTCATTTTCTTTTCTTTTCTTTTCTTCTTCTTCTTTTCCTTTCTTTTCGTTTCTTTTCCTTTCTTTTCTTCTTCTTTTTTTCCTTTTTTACTTTTTCATTTCCTTTCTTTTCCATTCTTTTCTTTTCTTCTTCTTTTCCTTTCTTTTCTTTTCTTCTTCTTTTCCTTTCTTTTCTTATTTTCTACTTTTCCTTTCTTTTCCTTTCTTTTCTTTTCTTCTTCTTTTCCTTTCTTTTCTTTTCTTATTCTTTTCCTTTCTTTTCTTTTCTTATTCATTTCCTTTCTTTTCTTATCCTTCTATTCCTTTCTTTTCCTTTCTTACCTTTAATTTTCTTTTTCTTTTCCTTTCTATTCCTTTCTTTTCTTTTCTTATTTTTTACATTTCTTTTCTTTTCTTTTCTTTTCCTTTCTTTTCCTTTCTTTTCTTTTTTTCTTCTTTTCTTTTCCTTTCTTTTCTTTCCTTCTACTTTTCCTATCTTTTCGTCTTCTTCTTTTCCTTTTGTTTTCATTTCTTCTTTTCCTTCCTTTTCTTCTTCTTCTTTTCCTTTCTTTTCCTTTCTTCTTTTCCTTTCTTTTCTCCTTCTTCTTTTCCTTTCTTTTCCTTTCTTTTCCTTTCTTTTCTTCTTCTACTTCTTCTTTTCCTTTCTTTTCCTTACTTTTTTTCTTCTTATTCTTCTTCTTTTCCTTTCTTTTCCTTTCTTTTCTTCTTCTTCTTCTTTTCCTTTCTTTTCCTTTCTTTTCCTTTCCTTTCCTTTCTTTTCCTTTCTTCTCCTTTCTTTTCCTTTCTTTTCCTTTGTATTCTTTACTTCTTCTTTTCCTTTCTTTTTTTCCTTTCTTTTTCTTTTCTTTTATTTTCTTCTTCTTTTATTTTCTTTACTTCCTCTTTTCTTTTCCTTTCTTTTCTTCTTCTTTTCCTTTCTTTTCTTTTCTGTTTCTTTTCCTTTCTTTTCCTTTCTTTTATCCTTCTTCTTTTCTTTTCTTTTCCTTTCTTTTCTTCGTCTTCATCGTCATTTCCTTTCTTTTCCTTTCTTTTCCTTTCTTTGCTTCTTCTTCTTTTCCTTTCTTTTCCTTTCTTTTCCTTTCCTTTCTTTTCTTTTCTTTTCTGTTCTTTTCTTCTTCTTTTCTTGTTTTGTTTTGTTTTGTTTTCTTCTCTTCTTCTTTTCTTGCTTTATTTTGTTTTGTTTTGTTTTGTTTTCTTTTCTTTTCTTTTTCTTTCTTTTCTTTTCTTTTCCTTTCTTTTCTCTTCTGTTCTTTTCTTTTCCTTTCTTTTCTTTTCTTTTCTTTTCTTTTCTTTTCTTCTTCTTTTCGTCTTCTTTTCTTCTTCTTGTTTTGTTTTGTTTTGTTTTGTTTTGTTTTCTTCTTCTTCCTTTCTTCTTCTGGTTTTGTTTTGTTTTGTTTTGTTTTATTTTATTTTATTTTCATCTTCTTTTTTCTTCTTCTTTTCTTCTTGTTTTGTTTTGTTTTGTTTTCTTTTCTTTTCTTCTTCTTCTTTTGATTTGTTTTCTCTTCTTTTCTTCTTTTTCTTTTCCTTTCTTTACCTTTCTTTTTCTTTCTTTTCCTTTCTTGACTTTTCCTTTCCTTTCTTTTCTTTTCTTCTTCTTTTCCTTTCTTTTCTTTTCTTTTCCTTTCTTTTCTTCTTCTTCTTTTCCTTTCTTTTCTTCTTCTTTTCCTTTCTTTTCCTTTATTTTCTTTTCTTTTTCTTTTCCTTTCTTTTCCTTTCTTTTCTCTTCTTTTTCTTCTTATCCTTTCTTTTCCTTTCTTCTTCTTTTCCTTTCTTTTCCATTCTTTTCCCTTCTTTTCTTTTCCTTTCCTTTCTTTTCTTTTCTTCTTCTTTTCTTTTCTTTTCTTTTCTATTCCTTTCATTTCTTCTTCTTCTTTTTCTTTCTTTTCCTTTCTTTTCTTTTCATCTTCTTTTCCTTTCTTTTCCATTCTTTTCCTTTCTTCTTCTTTTCATTTCTTTTCCTTTCTTTTCCTTTCTTTTCTTTTCTTATTCTTTCCCTTCCTTTCTTCTTCTTTTCCTTTCTTTTCATTTCTTCTTTTCCTTTCTTTTCTTCTTCTTCTTTTCCTTTTTCCTTTCTTCTACTCGTTTCTTTTCTTCTTCATCTTTTCCTTTCTTTTCCTTTCTTTTCTTCTTCTTCTTCTTCTTTTCCTTACTTTTCCTTTCTTTTTTTCTTCTTTTTCTTCTTTTCCTTTCTTTTCCTTTCTTTTTTCTTCTTCTTCTTCTTTTCCTTTCTTTTCCTTTCTTTTCCTTTCTTTTCCTTTCTTTTCTTTTATTCTTCTTTTCCTTTCTTTTCCTTTCTTTTCATTTCTTGTTCTTTCTTTTCTTTTCTTCTTCTTTTCCTTTCTTTTCATTTCTTTTCCTTTCATTTCTTCTTATTCTGTTCCTTTCTTTTCTTCTTCTTTTTCTTTCTTTTCCTTTCTTTTCTTTTCATCTTCTTTTCCTTTCTTTTCCTTTCTTTTCTTTTCTTCTTCTTTTCTCTTCCTTTCTTCTTCTTTTCCTTTCTTTTACTTTCTTTTCTTTTCTTCTTCTTTTCATTCATTACTTCTTCTTTTCTTTTCTTTTCCTTTCTTTTCCTTTCTTTTCTTTTCTTATTCTTTTCCTTCCTTTTCTTCTTCTTCTTTTCCTTTCTTTTCATTTCTTCTTTTCCTTTCTTTTCTTCTTCTTCTTTACCTTTCTTTTCCTTTCTTCGTTTCCTTTCTTTTCCTTTCTTTACCTTTCTTTTCCTATAATTTCTTCTCTTCTTATTTTCGTTTCTTTTCCTTTCTTTTCTTCTTCTTTTCCTTTCTTCTTTTCCTTCCTTTTCCATTATTTTCCTTTCTTCTTTTCCTTTCTTATCCTTTCTTTTCTTCTTCTCCTTCTTCTTTTCCTTTCTTTTCCTTTCTTCTCTTACTTTTCCTTTCTTTTCTTCTTTTTCTTCTTCTTTTCCTTTCTTTTCCTTTCTTTTACTTTCTTCTTTTCCTTTCTTTTCTTCTTCTTCTTTTTCTTTCTTTTCCTTTTCTTCCTTTCTTTTCCTTTCTTTTCCTTTCTTTTCCATTCTTTTTTTCCTTTCTTTTCGTCGTTTTCTTTTCCTTTCTTTTCCTTTCTTTTCTTTTCTTTTCTTTTTCTTCTTCTTCTTTCTTTTCTTTTCTTTTCTTCTTTTCCTTTCTTTCTTTTCTTCTTGTTTTCCTTTCTTTTCCCTTCTTCTTTTCCTTTCTTTTCGTCTTCTTCTTTTCCTTTCTTTTCCTTTCTTTTCCTTTCTTTTCTTCATTTTCTTCTTCTTTTCCTTTCTTTCTTTTCGTTTCTTCTTTTCCTTTCTTCTTCTTCTTCTTTTACTTTCTTTTCCTTTCTTCTTTTCCTTTCTTTTCCTCTCTTTTTCTTTCTTTTCCTATAATTTCTTTTCTTCTTTTCCTTTCTATTCTTTTCTTTTCTTCTTCTTTTCCTTTCTTCATTTCCTTTCTTTTCCATTCTTTTCCTTTCTTCTTTTCCTTTCTTTTCCTTTCTTTTCATCTTCTCCTTCTTCTTTTCCATTCTTTTCTTTTCATCTCCTTTCTTTTGCTTTCTTTTCTTCTTTATCTTCTTCTTTTCCTTTCTTTTCCTTTCTTTTCCTTTCTTCTTTTCCTTTCTTTTCTTCTTCTTCTTTTCCTTTCTTTTCCATTTTTCTTTTCCTTTCTTTTCCTTTCTTTTCCTTTCTTTCATCTTCTTCTTCTTTCCCTTTCTTTTCTTCGTCTTTTTTCATTTCTTTTCCTTTCTTTCCTTCTTCTTCTTTTCCTGTCTTTTCCATTCTTTTCTTCTTTTTCTTTTCCTTTCTTTTCCTTTCTTTTACTTTCTTTTCTTCTTCTTCTTTTCTATTCTTTTCCTTTTCTTCTTCTTTTCTTGTTTTGTTTTGTTTTCTTTTCTTTTCCTTTTATTCTTCTTTTCTTGTTTTGTATTGTTTTGTTTTGTTTTGTTTTGTTTTGTTTTGTATTGTTTTGTTTTCTTTTCTTTTCTTTTATTTTCTTTTCTTTTAATTTCTTTTCTTTTCTTTTCTTTTCTTTACTTTCCTTTTCCTTTCTATCTTTTCTTTTCCTTTCTTTTTTTTCTTTTCTTCAACTTTGCTTTTCTTTTCTTTTCCTTTCTTTTCATTTCTTTTCTTTTCTTTTCTTTTCTTCTTCTTTCCTTTTCTTTTCTTTTCTTTTCGTTTCCTTTCTTCTTTTCTTGTTTTGTTTTGTTTTGTTTTGTTTTTTTTTTCATTTTCTTCTTCTTTTCTTTTCTTGTTTTGTTTTGTTTTGTTTTCTTTTCTTTCCTTTTCCTTTTCTTTTCCTTTACTTCTTCATTTCTTTCTTTTCTATTCTTTTCTTTTATTTTCCTTTTCTGATTCTTTTCTTTTCTTTTCCTTCTCTTCTTCTTTTCTTTTCTTTTCTTCTTCTTTTCTTTTCTTCTTCTTCTTCTTCTTCTTCTTCTTTTCTTTTCCTTTCTTTTCCTTTCCTTTCTTCTTCTTTTCCTTTCTTTTCCTTTCTTCTTCTTTCTTTTCTTTTCCTTTCTTTTCCTTTCCTTTCTTTTCTTCTTCGTTTCCTTTCATTTCTTTTCTTTTCTTCTTCTTTTCCTTTTTTTTCTTTTCTTATCTTCTTATTTTCCTTTCTTTTCTTTTCTTTTCTTTTCTTCTTCTTTTCCGTTTTTTTCTTTTCTTACCTTCTTATTTTCCTTTCTTTTCTTTTCTTTTCTTTTCTTCTTCTTTTCCTTTCTTTTCCTTTTTTCTTTTCCTTTTTCCTTTCTTTTCCTTTCTTTTCCTTTCTTTTCCTTTCTTTTCCTTTCTTTTCGTCGTCTTCTTCTTTTTCTTTCTTTTCTTTTCTTTCTTCTTCTTTTTCCTCTTTTCTTTTTTCCATTGATTTCTTTTCTTTTTCAATTCCTTTCGTTTCTTCTTCATTTCTTTTCTTTTCATCTCTTTTCCTTTCTTTTCTTTTCTTTTCTTCTTCTTTTCCTTTCTTTTCTTTTCTTTTCTTCTTCTTTTCTTCTTCTTTTCTTCTTCTTTTCCTTTCTTTTCCTTTCTTTTCCTTTCTTTTACTTTCTTCTTTTCCTTTCTTTTCTTCTTCTTTTCCTTTCTTTTCCTTTTTTCTTTTCCTTTCTATTCCTTTCTTTTTTTCTTTTCCCTTCTTCTTTTCCTTTCTTTTCGTCTTCTTCATTTCCATTCTTTTCCTTTCTTTTCTTTTCTTTTCTTTTCTTCGTCTTCTTTTCCTTTCTTTTCTTTCCTTTTCTTCTTCTTTTACTTGCTTTATTTTCTTCTTCTTTTCCATTATTTTCCCTTCTTCTTTTCATTTTTTTCGTCTTTTTGTTTTCCTTTCTTTTCCTTTCTTTTCTTCTTTTTCTTCTTCTCTTCCTTTCTTTCTTTTCCTTTCTTCTTTTCCTCTCTTCTTCTTCTTCTTCTTCTTCTTCTTCTTCTTCTTCTTCTTCTTCTTCTTCTTCTTCTTCTTCTTTTCCTTTCTTTTCCTTTCTTCTTTTCCTTTCTTTTCCTTTCTTTTTCTTTCTTTTCCTATAATTTCTTTTCTTCTTCTTTTCCTTTCTTTTTTTCCTTTCTTTTCCTTTCTTCTCCTTTCTTTTCCTTTCTTTTTTTCTTTTTCTTCTTCTTTTCCTTTCCCTTCTTTCTTTTCCTTTCTTCTTTTCCTTTCTTTTCTTCTTCTTTTCCTTTCTTTTCCTTTTTTCTTTTCCTTTCTTTTCCTTTCTTTTCCTTTCTTTTCTTCTTCTTCTTCTTTAACTTTCTTTTCCTTGCTTTTGTTCTTCTTCTTCTTCTTTTCCTTTCTTTTCATATTTTCCTTTCTTTTCTTCTTCTTCTTCAAACCGGATCAAACAGCTTCCAAACCGATTATAACCCGCCAAAACCGCGAAAAAATTAACATTTGTTGAAATGTCCAAAACTACAAAAACCGGTTTAAACCGGTTTAATCTGGTCTAAACCGGTCTAAACATGTCCTGGTCGATGCCAACCGGTTCAATCTAGTTCAATCCGGTTAAAACCGTTTCCAAACCGGTTAAAACCCGCCAAAAGCGCGAAAAATTTAATATTTTTTCAAAATTCCATAAACTAAAAAAACCGGTTTAAACTGGTTAAAACCGGTGTATACCGGCCTAAACCGGTCCAAATCGATGCGAACCGGTTCAATCTAGTTCAAACCACTTCAAACCGGTTCCAAACTGATTAAAACCCGCCAAAACCGCGAAAAAATTAACATTTTTTGAAATGACCAAAAACTACAAATACCGGTTTAAACCGGTCTAAACCGGTCAAAACCGGTCTAAACTGGTGCCAACCGGTTCTATATAGTTCAATTCGGTTAAAACCGCTTCCAATCCTGTTAAAATCCGCCAAAACCGCAAAAATTAACATTTTTTGAAATGTCTAAAAACTACAAAAACCGGTTTAAACCGGTTTAAACCGGACTAAACCGGTGCCAACCGTTTCTATCTAGTTCAAACCGGTTAAAACCTCTTCCAAACCGGTTAAAACCCGCCAAAACCGCGTATAAAATTAACATTTTTTAAAATGTCCAAAAACTACAAAAACCGGAATAAACCAGTTTAAACCGGTCTAAACCGGTCTAGTCATGTCCAAGTCGATGCCAACCGGTTCAATCTAGTTCAAACCGGTTCAAGCCGGTTCCAAACCGGTTAAAACCCGCCAAAACCGCGAAAAAATTAACATTTTTTGAAATGTCCAAAAACTACAAAAACCGGTTTAAACTGGTTTAGACCGGTCTATACCGGTCTAAACCGGTCCAAATCGATGCCAACCGGATCAATCTAGTTCAAACCGGTTCAAACCGCTTCCAAACCGGTTAAAACCTGCCAAAACCGCGAAAAAATTAACATTTTTTGAAATGTCCAAAAACGACAAAAACCGGTTTAAACCGGTTTAAACCGGTCTAAACCGGTCTAATCATGTCCAAATCGATGCCAACCGGTTCTGTCTAGTTCAAGCCGGTTAAAACCGGTTCCAAACCGGTTAAAATCCGCCAAAACCGCGAAAAAATTAACATTTGTTGAAATGTCCAAAACTACAAAAACCGGTTTAAACCGGTCTAAACCGGTCAAAACCGGTCCAAATCGATGACAACCGGTCCAATCTAGTTCAAAACGGTTCAAACCGGTTCCAAACCGATTAAAACTCGCCAAAACCGCGAAAAATTACCATTTTTAGAAATGTTCAAAACTACAAAAAACCATTTAATCCGGTTAAAAACGGTCTATACCGGTCTAATCCGCTCCAAATCGATGCCAACCGGTTCATTCTAGTTCAATCCGGTTCAAACCTGTTCCAAACCGGTTAAAACCCGCCAAAACGGCGGAAAAATTAACATTTTTTGAAATGTACAAAAACTACAAAATCGGTTAAACCGGTCTATACCGGTCTACACCTGTCCAAATCGATGGCAACCGGTTCTATCAAGTTCAAACCGGTTCAAACCGGTTAAAGACCGGTTAAAACCCGCCAAAACCTCTACAAAATTAATATTTTTTTGAAATGTCCAAAAACAACAAAAACAAACGGTCTAAACCGGTCTAAACCGGTCCAAGTCGATGCCAACCGGTTCTATATAGTTCAATCGGCTAAAACCGGTTCCAAACCGATTAAAACCCGCCAAAACCGCGATAAAGTTAACATTTTTTGAAATGTCCAAAAACTACAAAAACCGGTTTAAACCGGTCTAAACCGGTCTAAACCGGTTCAAACCGGTGCCAACCGGTTATATGTAGTTCAAAACGGTTCAAACCGGTTCAAAACCGGTTAAAACCCGCCAAAAACGCGAAAAAATTTACATTTTTTGAAATGTCCAAAAACTACAAAAAACGGTTTAAACCGGTTTAAACCAGCCTACACCGGTCTAAACCGGTGCCAACCGGTTCTATCTAGTTTATTCCGGTTCAAACCGCTTCCAAACCGATTAAAACCCGCCAAAACCGCGAAAAAATTAACATTTTCTGAAATGTCCAAAAACTGAAAAAAACCGGTTTAGATCGGTTTAAACCGGTCTAAACCGGTCTAAACCGGTCTAAACCGGTTCTAACCGGTGTCAACCGGTTATATCTAGTTCAAAACGGTTCAAACAGGTTCCAAACCGGTTAAAACCCGCCAAAACCGCGAATAAATTAACATTTTTTGAAATGACCAAAAACTACAAAAACCTGTTTAAACTGGTCTAAACCGGTTCAAACCGGATTAAACCGGTCAATACCGGTCTACACCTGTCCAAATCGATGGCAACCGGTTCAATCTAGTTCAAACCGGTTCAAACCGGTTCCAAACCGGTTAAAACCCGCCAAAACCTCTACAACATTAACATTTTTTTAAATGTCCAAAAACAACAAAAACCGGTTAAAACAGGTTTAAACCGGTCTAAACCGGTCTAAACCGGTCCAAGTCGATGCCAACCGGTTCTATATAGTTCAATCGGCTAAAACCGGTTCCAAACCGATTAAAACCCGCCAAAACCGCGATAAAGTTAACATTTTTTGAAATGTCCAAAAACTACAAAAACCGGTTTAAACCGGTCTAAACCGGTGCCAAACGGTTCTATCTAGTTCAAACCGGTTCAAACCGCTCCCAAACCGATTATAACCCGCCAAAACCACTAAAAAATTAACATTTTTTTTGAAATGTCCAAAAACTACAAAAACCGGTTTAAACTGGTTTTAACCGGTCTATACCGGTATAAACCGGTCCAAATCGATGCCAACCGGTTCAATCTATTTGAAACCGGTTGAAACCGTTTCCATACCGGTTAAAATCCGCCAAAACCGCGAAAAAATTAACATATTTTGAAATGTCCAAAACTACAAGAACCGGTTTAAAACGGTCTATGACGTTCTCCTCTGGTCCAAATCGATGCCAACCGGTTCAATCTAGTTCAAATCGGTTCAAACTAGTTCCAAACCGTTTAAAATACGCCCAAACCGCGAAAAAATTAACATTATTTAAAACGTCCAAAAACAACAAAAACCGGTTTAAACCGGTATAAACCGGTATAAACCGGTCTATTCATGTCCAAATCGATGCAAACCGGTTCTATCTAGTTCAATCCGGTTAAAACCGGTTCCAAACAGCCGAGGAAAAAATTAACATTTTTTGAAATGTCCAAAAACTAAAAAAACCGGTTTAATGCGGTCTAAACCGGTCTAATCCGGTCCAAATCGATGCCAAAAGGTTAATTCTAGTTCAATCCGGTTCAAACCGGTTCCAAACCGGTTAAAACCCGCCAAAGCAGCGAAAAAATTAACATTTTTTGAAATGTCCAAAAACTACAAAAACCGGTTTAAACCGGTTTAAACCGGTCTATACCGGTCTACACCTGTCCAAATCGATGGCAACCGGTTCTATCTAGTTCAAACCGGTTCAAACCGGTTCCAAACCGGTGAAAACCCGCCAAAACCTCTACAACATTAACATTTTTTAAAAAGTCCAAAAACATCAAAAACCGGTTAAAACCGGTCTAAACCGGTGCCAACCGGTTCTATCTAGTTCAAACCGATTCAAACCGGTTCCAAACCGGTTAAAACCCGCCAAAACCGCGATAAAATTAACATTTTTGAAATGTTCAAAAACTGCAAAAACCGGTTTAAACCGGTCTAAACCGCTCTAAACCGGTTCAAACCGTTGCCAACCGATTATATCTAGTTCAAACCGGTTCAAACCGGTTCCAAACCGGTTAAAACCCGCCAAAACCGCGAAAAAATTAACATTTTTTGAAATGTCCAAAAACTACAAAAACCGGTTTAAACCGGTTTAAACCGGTCTAAACCGGTCTAATCTTGTCCAAGTCGATGCCAACCGGTTCAATCTAGTTCAAACCGGTTCAAGCCGGTTCCAAACCGTTTAAAATCCGCCAAAACCGCGAAAAAATTAACATTTTTTGAAATGTCCAAAAACTACAAAAACCGGTTTAAACCGGTCTAAACCGGTCTAAACCGGTGCCAACCGGTTCTATCTAGTTCAAACCGGTTCAAACCGCTTCCAAACCGGTTAAAACCCGCCAAAACCGCGAAAAAATTAACATTTTTTGAAATGTCCAAAAACTAGAAAAACCGGATTAATCTGGTCTAAACCGGTCTAAACCGGTCCAAACCGGTGCCAACCGGTTACATCTACTTCAAAACGGTTCCAAACGGTTCCAAACCGGTTAAAACCCATCAAAACCGCGAAAAAATTAACATTTTTTGAAATGTCCAAAAACTACAAAAACCGGTTTAAACCGGTCTAAACCGGTCTAAACCGGTCCAAACCGGTGCCAACCGGTTCTATCTAGTTCAAACCGGTTCAAACCGCTTCCAAACCGGTTAAAACCCGCCAAAACCGCGAAAAAAATAACATTTTTTGAAATGTCCAAAAACTACAAAAACCGGTTTAAACCGGACTAAACCGGTCTAAGCCAATCCAAACCGGTGCCAACCAGTTCTATCTAATTCAAACCGGTTCAAACCGCTTCCAAAACGGTTAAAACCCGCCAAAACAGCGAAAAAAATAACATTTTTTGAAATGTCCAAAAACTACAAAAACCGGTTTAAACTGGTTAAAACCGGTCTATACCGGTCCAAACCGGTCCAAATTGATGCCATCCGGTTCAATCTAGTTCAAACCGGTTCAAACCGGTTCCAAACCGGTTAAAACCCGCCAAAACCTCGATAAAATTAACATTTTTTGAAATGTCCAAAAACTACAAAAACCGGTTTAAACCGGTTCAAATCGGCTTAAACCGGTTCCAAACCGATTAAAACCCGCCAAAACCGCGATAAAATTAACATTTTTTAAAATGTCCAAAAACTACAAAAACCGGTTTAAACCGGTCTAAACCGGTCTTAAGCGGTTCCAAACGGCTCTATCTAGTTCAAACCGGTTCAAACCGCTTCCAAACCTGTTAAAATCCGCCTAAACCGCGAAAAAATTAACATTTTTTGAAATGTCCAAAAACTAGAAAAACCGGTTTAAGCCGGTTTAAACCGGTCTAAACCGCTCTAAACCGGTTCAAACCAATGCCAACCGGTTATATCTAGTTCAAACCGGTTCAAGCCGGTTCCAAACCGGTTAAAACCCGCCAAAATCGCGAAAAAATTAACATTTTTTGAAATGTCCAAAAACTACAAAACAGTTCTAAACCGGTCTATACCGGTTCCAACCGGATCTATCTAGATCAAACTGGTTCAAACCGCTTCCAAACCGGTAAAAACCTCACAAAACCGCGAAAAAATTATCATTTTTTTGAAATGTCCAAAAAACGACAAAAACAGGTTTAAACCGGTTCAAACCGGTCTAAACCGGTCTAATCATGTCCAAATCGATGCCAACCGGTTCAATATAGTTCAAATCGGCTCAAACCGCATCCAAACCGATTTAAACCCGCCAAAACCGCGATAAAATTAACATTTTTTGAAATGTGCAAAAACTACAAAAACCGGTTTAAACCGGTCTAAACCGGTCTATACCGGTCCAAACCGGTGTCAACCGGTTCTATCTAATTCAAAACGGTTCAAACCGGTTCCAAACCGGTTAAAACCCTTCCAAAACCGCGAAAAAATTTACATTTTTTGAAATGTCCAAAAACTACAAAAAACGGTTTAAACCGGTTTAAACCGGCCTACACCGGTCTAAACCGGTGCCAACCGGTTCTATCTAGTTTATTCCGGTTCAAACCGCTTCCAAACCGATTAAAACCCGCCAAAATCGCGAAAAAATTAACATTTTTTGAAATGTCAAAAAAATAGAAAAACCGGTTTAGACCGGTTTAATCCGGTCTGAACACGTCTAAACCGGTTCAAACCGGTGCCAACCGGTTCTATCTAGTTCAAACCGGTTCAAACAGGTTCCAAACCGGTTAAAACCCGCCAAAACCGCGAATAAATTAACATTTTTTGAAATGACCAAAAACTACAAAAACCTGTTTAAACTGGTCTAAACCGGTTCAAACCGGATTAAACCGGTCAATACCGGTCTACACCTGTCCAAATCGATGGCAACCGGTTCTATCTAGTTCAAACCGGTTCAAACAGGTTCCTAACCGGTTAAAACCCGCCCAAACCTCTACAGCATTAACATATTTTGAAATGTCCAAAAACAACAAAAACTGGTTTAAACAGGTGTAAACCAGTCTAAACCGGTCAAAACCGGTCCACGTCGATGCCAACCGGTTCTATATAGTTCAAATTGGCTCAAACCGCTTCCAAACCGGTTAAAACCCGCCAAAACCGCGAAAAAATTAACATTTTTTGAAATGTCTAAAAACTACAAGAACCGGTTTAAACCGGTCTAAACCGTTGCCAACCGTTTCTCTCTAGTTCAAACCGGTTCAAACCGCTCCCAAACCGATTATAACCCGCCAAAACCACTAAAAAATTAACATTTTTTTTTAAATGTCCAAAAACTACAAAAACCGGTTTAAACTGGTTTTAACCGGTCTATACCGGTATAAACCGGTCCAAATCGATGCCAACCGGTTCAATCTATTTGAAACCGGTTGAAACCGTTTCCAAACCGGTTAAAATCCGCCAAAACCGCGAAAAAATTAACATATTTTGAAATGTCCAAAACTACAAGAACCGGTTTAAAACGGTCAATGACGTTCTCCTCTGGTCCAAATCGATGCCAACCGGTTCAATCTAGTTCAAATCGGTTCAAACTAGTTCCAAACCGTTTAAAAAACGCCCAAACCGCGAAAAAATTAACATTTTTTGAAACGTCCAAAAACAACAAAAACCGGTTTAAACCGGTATAAACCGGTATAAACCGGTCTATTCATGTCCAAATCGATGCAAACCGGTTCTGTCTAGTTCAATCAGGTTAAAACCGGTTCCAAACAGCCGAGGAAAAAATTAACATTTTTTGAAATGTCCAAAAACTAAAAAAACCGGTTTAATGCGGTCTAAACCGTCTAATCCGGTCCAAATCGATGCCAAAAGGTTAATTCTAGTTCAATCCGGTTCAAACCGGTTCCAAACCGGTTAAAACCCGCCAAAGCAGCGACAAAATTAACATTTTTTGAAATGTCCAAAAACTACAAAAACCGGTTTAAACCGGTTTAAACCGGTCTATACCAGTCTACACCTGTCCAAATCGATGGCAACCGGTTCTATCTAGTTCAAACCGGTACAAACCGGTTCCAAACCGGTGAAAACCCGCCAAAACGACTACAACATTAACATTTTTTAAAAAGTCCAAAAACATCAAAAACCGGTTAAAACCGGTCTAAACCGGTGCCAACCGGTTCTATCTAGTTCAAACCGATTCAAACCGGTTCCAAACCGGTTAAAACCCGCCAAAACCGCGATAAAATTAACATTTTTGAAATGTTCAAAAACTGCAAAAACCGGTTTAAACCGATCTAAACCGCTCTAAACCGGTTCAATCCGGTGCCAACCGATTATATCTAGTTCAAACCGGTTCAAACCGGTTCCAAACCTGTTAAAACCCGCCAAAACCGCGAAAAAATTAACATTTTTTGAAATGATCAAAACTACAAAAACCGGTTTAAACCGGTTCAAATCGGCCAAAACCGGTCTAAACCGGTGCCAACCGGTTCTATCTAGTTCAAACCGGTTCAAACCGCTTCCAAACCGGTTAAAACCCGCCAAAACCGCGAAAAAATTAAAATTTTTTTGAAATGTCCAAAACCTAGAAAAACCGGCTTAAACCGGTCTAAACCGGTCTAAACCGGTCCAAACCGGTGCCAACCGGTTACGTCTACTTCAAAACGGTTCCAACCGGTTCCAAACCGGTTAAAACCCATCAAAACCGCGAAAAAATTAACATTTTTTGAAATGTCACAAAAACTACAAAAACCGGTTTAAACCGGTCTAAACTGGTCTAAACCGGTCCAAACCGGTGCCAACCGGTTCTATCTAGTTCAAACCGGTTCAAACCGCTTCCTAACCGGTTAAAACCAGCCAAAACCGCGAAAAAAATAACATTTTTTGAAATGTCCAAAAACTACAAAAACCGGTTTAAACCGGTCTAAACCGGTCTAAACCAGTCCAAACCGGTGCCAACCGGTTCTATCTAATTCAAACCGGTTCAAACCGGTTCCAAACCGGTTAAAACCCGCCAAAACCGCGAAAAAATTAACATTTTTTGAAATGTCCAAAAACTACAAAAACCGGTTTAATCCGGTCTAAACCGGGCTAAGCCGGTCTAAACCGGTCCAAATCAATGCCAACCGGTTCAATCTAGTTCAAACCGGTTCAAACCGGTTCCAAACCGGTTAAAACCCGCCAAAACCTCTACAACATTAACATTTTTTTAAATGTCCAAAAACAACAAAAACCGGTTTAAACCGGTTCAAATCGGCTAAAACCGGTTCCAAACCGATTAAAACCCGCCAAAACCGCGATAAAGTTAACATTTTTTGAAATGTCCAAAAACTACGAAAACCGGTTTAAACCGGTCTAAACCGGTGCCAACCGGTTCTATCTAGTTCAAACCGGTTCAAACCGCTTCCAAACCTGTTAAAACCCGCCAAGACCGCGAAAAAATTAACATTATTTGAAATGTCCAAAAACTAAAAAAACCGGTTTAAACCGGTTTAATCCGGTCTAAACACGTCTAAACCGGTTCAAACCGGTGCCAACCGGTTATATCTAGTTCAAACCGGTTCAAACCGGTTCCAAACCGGTTAAAACCCGCCAAAACCGAGAAAAAATTAACATTTTTTGAAATGTCCAAAAACTACAAAACAGTTCTAAACCGGTCTATACCGGTTCCAGCCGGATCTATCTAGATCAAGCTGGTTCAAACCGCTTCCAAACCGGTAAAAACCTCACAAAACCGCGAAAAAATTATCATTTTTTTGAAATGTCCAAAAAACGACAAAAACCGGTTTAAACCGGTTCAAACCGGTCCTAACCGGTCTAATCATGTCCAAATCGATGCCAACCGGTTCAATCTAGTTCAAACCGGTTAAAACCGGTTCCAAACCGGTTTTTGCCGCCAAAATATCGATAAAAATTAACATTTTTTGGAAAGTCCAAAACTACAAAAACCGGTTTAAACCGGTCTAATACGATCTAAACCGGTCCAAATCGATGACAACCGGTTCATTCTAGTTCAAACCGGTTCAAACCGGTTCCAAACCGATTAAAACTCGCCAAAACCGCGAAAAAATTAACATTTTTTGAAATTTCCAAAAACTACAAAAACCGGTTTTAACCGGTTTAAACCGGTCTAAACCGGTGCGAACCGTTTCTTTCTAGTTCAAACCGGTTCACACCCCATCCAAACCGATTAAAACCCGCCAAAACCGCGAAAAATGTAACATTTTTTGAAATGTCCAAAAACTACTTAAACCGGTATAAACCGGTTTAAGCCGGTCTATACCGGTCTAATCTGGTTCAAATCGATGCCATCCGGTTCAATCTAGTTCAAACCGGTTCAAAACCGGTTAAAACCCGCCAAAACCGCTAAAAAATTAACATTTTTTGAAAAGTCCAAAACTACAAAACCGGTTTAAACCGGTTTAAACCGGTCTATTCCGGTCTAATCTGGTTCAAATCGATGCCAACCGGTTCAATCTAGTTCAAACCGGTTCAAGCCGGTTCTAAACCGTTTGAAATCCGCCAAAACCGCGATAAAGTTAACATTTTTTGAAATGTCCAAAAGCTAAACAAACCGTTCGAAACCGATCTAAACCGGTCTATAACGGTGGCAACCGAATTTTTCTAGTTCAAACCGGTTCAAACCGCTTCTAATCCGGTTAAAACCTGCCAAAACCGCGAAAAAATTATCATTTTTTGAAATGTCCAAAAACTACAAAAACCGGTTTAAACCGGTCTAAACCGGTGCCAACCGGTTCTATCTAGTTCAAACCGGTTCAAACCGCTTCCAAACCTGTTAAAATCCGCCAAAACCGCGAAAAAATTAACATTTTTTGAAATGTCCAAAAACTACAAAAACCGGTTTAAACCGGTTTAAACCGGTCTAAACCGGTCTAAACCGGTCTAAACCGGTCCAAACCGGTGCCAACCGGTTAAATCTAGTTCAAACCGGTCCCAACCGGTTCTAAAACGGTTAAAACCCGCCAAAACCGCGAAAAAAATTAACATTTTTGGAAATGTCCAAAAACTACAAAAACCGGTTTAAACAGGTCTAAACTGGTCTAAACCGGTCTAAACCGGTGCCAACCGGTTCTATCTAGTTCAAACCGGTTCAAACCGCTTCCAAACCGATTAAAACCAGCCAAAACCGCGAAAACAGTCCAAACCGTTTCTATCTAGTTCAGACCGGTTCAAACCGCTTCCAAACCGGTTAAAACCCGCCAAAAGCGCGAAAAAGTAACATTTTTTTAAATGTCCAAAAACTACAAAAACAGGTTTAAACTGGTTTAAACCGGTCTATACCGGTCTAAACCGGTCCAAATCGATGCTATCCGGTTCAATCTAGTTCAAACCGGTTCAAACCGGTTCCAAATCGATTAAAACCCACCAAAACCGCGAAAAAATTAACATTTTTTGAAATGTCTAAAAACTACAAAAACCGGTTTAAACTGGTCTAAACCGGTCTAACCCAGTCCAAACCGGTGCCAACCGGTTCTATCTAATTCAAACCGGTTCAAACGGTTTAAACTCGCCAAAACCGCGAAAAAATAACATTTTTTGAAATGTCCAAAAACTACAAAAACCGGTTTAAACTGGTTAACACCGGTCTATACCGGTCTGAACCGGTTCATACCGGTGCCAGCTGGTTCCATTTAGTTCAAACCGGTTCAAACCGGTTCCAAACCGGTTAAAACCCGCCAAAACCGCGATAAAATAAACATTTTATGAAATGTCCAAAAACGAAAAAAAACCGGTTTAAACCGGTCTAAACGGGTCTAAACTGGTGCCAACTGGTTCTATTTAGTTCAAACCGCTTCAAACTGGTTCCAAACCGGTTAAAACCCGCCAAAACCGCGATAAAATTAATATTTTTTGAAATGTCCAAAACTACAAAAACGGTTTAAACCGGTTTAAACCGGTCTACTCCGGTCTAATCTGGTTCAGATCGATGCCAACCGGTTCAATCTAGTTCAGACCGGTTCAAACCGCTTCCAAACCGGTTAAAACCCGCCAAAACCGTGAAAAAATTAACATTTTTTGAAATGTCCAAAAACTACAAAAACCGGTTTAAACCGGTTTAAACGGTCTAAACCGGTCTAATCTTGTCCAAATCGATGCCAACCGGTACAATCTAGTTCAAACCGGTTCAATGCGGTTCCAAACCGTTTAAAATCCGCCAAAACCGCGAAAAAATTAACATTTTTTGAAATGTCCAAAAGCTAAAAAAACCGTTCTAAACCGGTCTAAACCGGTCTATTCCGGTGGCAACCGGAAATTTCTAGTTCAAACCGGTTCAAACCGCTTCCAATCCGGTTAAAATCCGCCAAAACCGCGAAAAAATTAAAATTTTTTTAAATGTCCAAAAACTACAAAAACCGGTTTAAACCGGTTTAAACCGGCCTAAACCGGTCTAAACCGGTGCCAACCGGTTCTATCTAGTTCAAACCGGTTCAAACCGCTTCCAAACCGGTTAAAACCCGCCAAAACCGCGAAAAAATTAACATTTTTTGAAATGTCCAAAAACTAGAAAAACCGGTTTAAACCGGTTTAAACCGGTCTAAACCGGTCTCAACCGGTCCAAGCCGGTGCCAACCGGTTACATCTACTTCAAACCGGTTCCAACCGGTTCCAAACCGGTTAAAACCCATCAAAACCGCGAAAAAATTAACATTTTTTGAAACGTCCAAAACTACAAAACCGGTTTAAACCGGTTTAAACCGGTCTATACCGGTCTAATCTTGTCCAAATCGATGCCAACCGGTACAATCTAGTTCAAACCGGTTCAATGCGGTTCCAAACCGTTTAAAATCCGCCAAAACCGCGAAAAAATTAACATTTTTTGAAATGTCCAAAAACAACAAAAACCGGTTTAAACAGGTTTAAACCGGTCTAAACCGGTCTAAACCGGTCCAAACCGGTGCCAACCGGTTCTATCTAGTTCAAACCGGTTCAATCCGGTTCCAAACCGGTTAAAACCCGCCAAAACCGCGAAAAAATTAACATTTTTTGAAATGTCCAAAAACTACAAAAACAGTTCTAAACCGGTCAATACCGGTGCAAACCGGATCTGTCTAATTCAAACCGGTTCAAACCGCTTCCAAACCGGTTAAAACCTCACAAAACCGCGAAAAAATTATCATTTTTTGAAATGTCCAAAAAACGACAAAAACCGGCTTAAACCGGTCTAAACCGGTCTAAACCGGTCTAATCATGTCCAAATCGATGCCAACCGGTTCAATCTAGTTCAAACCGGTTAAAACCGGTTTCAAACCGGTTTTTCCCGCCAAAACATCGATAAAAATTAACATTTTTTGGAATGTCCAAAACTACAAAAACCGGTTTAAACCGGTTTAAACCGATCTAAACCGGTCCAAATCGATGCCAACCGGTTCATTCTAGTTCAAACCGGTTCAAACCGGTTCCAAACCGATTAAAACTCGCCAAAACCGCGAAAAAATTAACATTTTTTTAAATGTCCAAAAACTACAAAACCCGGTTTAAACCGGTTTAAACCGGTCTAAACCGGTGCCAACCGTTTCTATCTAGTGCAAACCGGTTCACACCCCTTCCAAACCGATTCAAACCGGCCAAAAACGCGAAAAATTAACATTTTTTGAAATGTCTAAAACTACAAAAACCGGTTTAAACCGGTTTAAACCGGTCTATACCGGTCTAAACCGGTCCAAATCGATGCTATCCGATTCAATCTAGTTCAAACCGGTTCAAACCGGTTCCAAATCGATTAAAACCCACCAAAACGGCGAAAAAATTAACATTTCTTGAAATGTCTAAAAACTACAAATACCGGTTTAAACTGGTCTAAACCGGTCTAACCCAGTCCAAACCGGTGCCAACCGGTTCTATCTAATTCAAACCGGTTCAAACCGCTTCCAAAACGGTGTAAACTCGCCAAAACCGCGAAAAAAATAACATTTTTTGAAATGTCCAAAAACTACAAAAACCGGTTTAAACTGGTTGAAACCGGTCTATACCGGTCTAAACCGGTTCAAACCGGTGCCAGCTGGTTCTCTTTAGTTCAAACCGGTTCAAACCGGTTCCAAACCGGTTAAAACCCGCCAAAAGCGCGATAAAATTAACATTTTTTGAAATGTCCAAAAACGAAACAAAACCGGTTTAAACCGTTCTAAACCGGACTAAACCGGTGCCAACTGGTTCTATTTAGTTCAAACCGGTTCAAACCGGTTCCAAACCGGTTAAAACCCGCCAAAACCGCGATAAAATTAACATTTTTTGAAATGTCCAAAAACTACAAAAACCGGTTTAAACCGGTCTAAACCGGTCTATACCGGTGCCAACCGGTTCTATCTAGTTCAAACCGGTTCAAACCGCTTCCAAACCGGTTAAAATCCGCCAAAACCGCGAAAAAATTAACATTTTTTGAAATGTCCAAAACTACAAAACCGGTTTAAACCGGTTTAAACCGGTCTACTCCGGTCTAATCTGGTTCAAATCGATGCCAACCGGTTCAATCTAGTTCAAACCGGTTCAAACCGCTTCCAAACCGGTTAAAACCCGCCAAAACCGCGAAAAAATTAACATTTTTTGAAATGTCCAAAACTACAAAAAACGGTTTAAACCGGTTTATACCGGTCTATACCGGTCTAATCTGGTTCAAGTCGATGCCAACCGGTTCAATCTAGTTCAAACCGGTTCAATCCGGTTACAAACCGTTTAAAATCCGCTAAAACCGCGAAAAAATTAACATTTTTTGAAATGTCCAAAAGCTAAAAAAACCGTTCTAAACCGGTCTAAACCGGTCTATTCCGGTGGCAACCGGAATTTTCTAGTTCAAACCGGTTCAAACCGCTTCCAATCCGGTTAAAACCTGCCAAAACCGCGAAAAAATTATCATTTTTTGAAATGTCAAAAACTACAAAAACCGGTTTAAACCGGTCTATACCGGTTGCAACCGGATCTATCTAGTTCAAGCCGGTTCAAACCGCTTCCAAACCTGTTAAAATCCGCCAAAACCGCGAAAAAATTAAAATTTTTTGAAATGTCCAAAAACTACAAAAACCGGTTTAAACCGGTTTAAACCGGCCTAAACCGGTTTAAACCGGTGCCAACCGGTTCTATCTAGATCAAACTGGTTCAAACCGCTTCCAAACCGGTTAAAACCTCACAAAACCGCGAAAAAATTATCATTTTTTGAAATGTCCAAGAAAACGACAAAAACCGGTTTAAACCGGTTTAATCCGGACTAAACCGGTCTAATCATGTCCAAATCGATGCCAACCGGTTCAATCTAGTTCAAACCGGTTAAAACCGGTTCCAAACCGGTTTTTGCCGCCAAAACATCGATAAAAATTAACATTTTTTTGAAAGTCCAAAACTACAAAAACCGGTTTAAACCGGTCTAAACCGGTCTAAACCGGTCCAAGTCGATGCCAACCGGTTCAATCTAGTTCAAACCGGTTCAAACCGGTTCCAAACCGGTTAAAACTCGCCAAAACCGCGAAAAAATTAACATTTTTGAAATGTCCAAAAACTACAAAAACCGGTTTTAACCGGTTTAAACCGGTCTAAACCGGTGCGAACCGTTTCTTTCTAGTTCAAACCGGTTCACACCCCATCCAAACCGATTAAAACCCGCCAAAACCGCGAAAAATGTAACATTTTTTGAAATGTCCAAAAACTACAAAAACCGGTTTAAACTGGTTTAAACCGATCTATACCGGTCTAATCCGGTCCAAATCCATGCCAACCTGTTCAACCTAGTTCAAACCGGTTCAAACCGGTTCAAAACCGGTTAAAACCCGCCAAAACCGCGAAAAAATTAACATTTTTTGAAATGTCCAAAACTACAAAACCGGTTGAAACCGGTTTAAACCGGTCTATTCCGGTCTAATCTGGTTCAAATCGATCCCAACCGGTTGAAATGTCCAAAACTACAAAACCGGTTGAAACCGGTTTAAACCGGTCTATTCCGGTCTAATCTGGTTCAAATCGATCCCAACCGGTTCAATCTAGTTCAAACCGGTTCAAGCCGGTTCTAAACCGTTTAAAATCCACCAAAACCGTGATAAAGTTAACATTTTTTGAAATGTCCAAAAGCTAAAAAAACCGTTCTAAACCGGTCTATACCGGTGGCAACCGAATTTTTCTAGTTCAAACCGGATCAAACCGCTTCCAATCCGGTTAAAACCTGCCAAAACCGCGATAAAGTTAACATTTTTTGAAATGTCCAAAAACTACAAAAACCGGTTTAAACCGGTCTAAACCGGTGCCAACCGGTTCTATCTAGTTCAATCCGGTTCAAACCGCTTCCAAACCTGTTAAAATCCGCCAAAACCGCGAAAAAATTAACATTTTTTGAAATGTCCAAAAACTACAAAAACCGGTTTAAACCGGTTGAAACCGGTCTAAACCGGTCTAAACCGGTCCAAACCGGTGCCAACCGGTTATATCTAGTTCAAACTGGTTCAAACCGGTTCCAAACCGGTTAAAACCCGCCAAAACCGCGAAAAAATTAACATTTTTTGAAATGTCCAAAAACTACAAAAACCGGTTTAAACCGGTCTAAACCGGTCTAAACCGGTCCAAACCGGTGCCAACCGGTTCTATCTAGTTCAAACCGGTTCAAACCGCTTCCAAACCGGTTAAAACCCGCCAAAACCGCGAAAAAATTAACATTTTTTGAAATGTCCAAAAACTACAAAAACCGGTTTAAACCGGTTTAAACCGGTCTATACCGGTCTAAACCGGTCCAAATCGATGCTATCCGGTTAGATCTAGTTCAAACCGGTTCAAACCGGTTCCAAATCGATTAAAAGCCACCAAAACCGCGAAAAAATTAACATTTTTTGAAATGTCTAAAAACTACAAAAACCGGTTTAAACTGGTCTAAACCGGTGTAACCCAGTCCAAACCGGTGCCATCCGTTTCTATCTAATTCAAACCGGTTCAAACCGCTTCCAAAAAGGTTTAAACCCGCCAAAACCGCGAAAAAAATAACATTTTTTGAAATGTCCAAAAACTACAAAAACCGGTTTAAACTGGTTAAAACCGGTCTATACCGGTCTAAACCGGTTCAAACCGGTGCCAACTGGTTCTATTTAGTTCAAACCGGTTCAAACCGGTTCCAAACCGGTTAAAACCCGCCAAAACCGCGATAAAATTAACATTTTTTGAAATGTCCAAAAACGAAAATAAACCGGTTTAAACCGGTCTAAACCGGTCTAAGCCGGTGCCAACCGGTTCTATCTAGTTCAAACCGGTTCCAAACCGGTTAAAACCCGTCAGAACCTCTACAACATTAACATTTTTTGAAATGTCCAAAAATTACAAAAACCGGTTTAAACCGGTCTAAACCGGTTCAAACCTGTGCCAACCGGTTCTTTCAAGTTCAAACAGGTTCAATCCGCTTCTAAACCTGTTAAAATCCGCCAAAACCGCGAAACAATTAACATTTTTTGAAATGACCAAAACTACAAAACCGGTTTAAACCGGTTTAAACCGGTCTACTCCGGTCTAATCTGGTTCAAATCGATGCCAACCGGTTCAATCTAGTTCAAACCGGTTCAAACCGGTTCCAAACCGGTTAAAACCCGCCAAAACCGCGAAAAAATTAACATTTTTTGAAATGTCCAAAACTACAAAAACCGGTTTAAACCGGTTTAAACCGGTCTATACCGGTCTAATCTGGTTCAAATCGATGCCATCCGGTTCAATCTAGTTCAAACCGGTTCAATCCGGTTCCAAACCGTTTAAAATCCGCTAAAACCGCGAAAAAATTAACATTTTTTGAAATGTCCAAAAGCTAAAAAAACCGTTCTAAACCGGTCTAAACCGGTCTATGCCAGGTGGCAACCGGAATTTTCTAGTTCAAACCGGTTCAAGCCGCTTCCAATCCGGTTAAAACCTGCCAAAACCGCGAAAAAATTGTCATTTTTTGAAATGTCAAAAACTACAAAAACCGGTTTAAACCGGTCTCTACCGGTTGCAACCGGATCTATCTAGTTCAAGCCGGTTCAAACCGCTTCCAAACCTGTTAAAATCCGCCAAAACCGCGAAAAAATTAACATTTTTTGAAATGTCCAAAAACTACAAAAACCGGTTTAAACCGGTTTAAACCGGCCTAAACCGGTCTAAACCGGTGCCAACCGGTTCTATCTAGTTCAAACCGGTTCAAACCGCTTCCAAACCGGTTAAAACCCGCCAAAACCGCGAAAAAATTAACATTTTTTGAAATGTCTAAAACCTAGAAAAACCGGTTTAAACCGGTTTAAACCGGTATAAACCGGTCTCAACCGGTCCAAGCCGGTGCCAACCGGTTACATCTACTTCAAACCGGTTCCAACCGGTTCCAAACCGGTTAAAACCCATCAAAACCGCGAAAAAATTAACATTTTTTGAAATGTCCAAAAACTAGAAAAACCGGTTTAAACCGGTTGAAACCGGTCTAAACCGGTCTAAACCGGTCCAAACCGGTGCCAACCGGTTATATCTAGTTCAAACTGGTTCAAACCGGTTCCAAACCGGTTAAAACCCGCCAAAACCGCGAAAAAATTAACATTTTTTGAAATGTCCAAAAACTACAAAACAGTTTTAAAAAGGTCTATACCGGTTCCAACCGGATCTATCTAGATCAAACTGGTTCAAACCGCTTCCAAACCGGTTAAAACCTCACAAAACCGCGAAAAAATTATCATTTTTTGAAATGTCCAAAAAACGACAAAAACCGGTTTAAACCGGTTTAAACCGTTCTAAACCGGTCTAATCATGTCCAAATCGATGCCAACCGGTTCAATCTAGTTCAATCCGGTTAAAACCGGTTCCAAACCGGTTTTTGCCGCCAAAACATCGATAAAAATTAACATTTTTTGGAAAGTCCAAAACTACAAAAACCGGTTTAAACCGGTCTAAACCGATCTAAACTTGTCCAAATCGATGTCAACCGGTTTATTCTAGTTCAAACCGGTTCAAACCGGTTCCAAACCGATTAAAACTCGCCAAAACCGCGAAAAAATTAACATTTTTTGAAATGTCCAAAAACTACAAAAACCGGTTTAACCGGTTTAAACCGGTCTAAACCGGTGCGAACCGTTTCTTTCTAGTTCAAACCGGTTCACACCCCATCCAAACCGATTAAAACCCGCCAAAACCGCGAAAAATGTAACATTTTTTGAAATGTCCAAAAACTACAAAAACAGTTCTAAACCGGTCTATACCGGTGCCAACCAGATCTATATAGATCAAACTGGTTGAAAACGCTTCCAAACCGGTTAAAACCTCTCAAAACCGCGAAAAAATTATCATTTTTTGAAATGTCCAAAAAACGACAAAAACCGGTTTAAACCGGATTAAACGGGTCTAAACCGGTCTAATCATGTCCAAATCGATGCCTACCGGTTCAATCTAGTTCAAACCGGTTAAAACCGGTTCCAAACCGGTTTAAACCCGCCAAAACTTCGATAAAAATTAACATTTTTTGGAATGTCCAAAACTACAAAAACCGGTTTAAACCGGTCTAAACCGATCTAAACCGGTCCAAATCGATGCCGACCGGTTCAATCTAGTTTAAACCGGTTCAAACTGGTTCCAAACCGGTTAAAACCCGCGAAAACAGCGAAAAAATTTACATTTTTTGAAATGTCCAAAAACTACAAAAACCGGTTTAAACCGGTTTAAACCGGTCTATACCGGTCTACACCTGACCAAATCGATGGCAACCGGTTCTATCTAGTTCAAACCGGTTCAATACGGTTCCAAAAAAGTTAAAAGACGCCAAAACCTCTACCACATTAACATTTTTTGAAATGTCAAAAACAACAAAAACCGGTTTAAACAGGTTTAAACCGGTCTAAACCGGTCTAAACAGGTCCAAGTCGATGCCAACCGGTTATATATAGTTCAAATCGGCTCAAACCGGTTCCAAACCGGTTAAAACCCGCCGAAACAGCGAAAAAATTAACATTTTTTGAAATGTCCAAAACTACAAAAACCGGTTTAAACCGGTTTAAACCGGTCTATACCGGTCTACTCTGATCCAAATCGATGCCAACCGGTTCAGTCTAGTTCAAACCGGTTCAAACCGGTTCCAAACCGTTTAAAATCCGAGAAAACAGCGAAAAAATTAACATTTTTTGAAATGTCCAAAAACTACAAAAACCGTTTTAAACCGGTCTAAACCGGTCTATACCGGTGCCAACCGGTTCTATCTAGTTCAAACCGGTTCAAACCTGCCAAAACCGCGAAGAAATTTTCATTTTTTGAAATGTCCAAAAAACGACAAAAACCGGTCTAAACCGGTCCAATTATGTCCAAATCGATGCCAACCGGTTCAATCTAGTTCAAACCGGTTAAAACCGGTTCCAAACCGGTTAAAACCCGCCAAAACATCGAAAAAATTAACATTTTTTGAAATGTCCAAAAACTACAAAAACCGGTTTAAACCGGTCTAAACCGGTCTAAACCGGTCCAAATCGATGCCAACCGGCTCATTCTAGTACAAACCGGTTCAAACCGGTTCCAAACCGAATAAAACTCGCCAAAACCGCGAAAAAAATTAACTTTTTTGAAATGTCCAAAAACTACAAAAACCGGTTTAAACCGGTTTAAACCGGTCTATACCGGTCTATACCTGTCCAAATCGATGGCAACCGGTTCTATCTAGTTCAAACCGGTTCAAACCGGTTCCAAACCGGTTAAAATCCGCCAAAACCGCGAAAAAATTAACATTTTTTGAAATGTCCAAAAGCTAAAAAAAACGTTCTAAACCGGCCTATACCGGTCTATACCGGTGGCAACCGGATCTTTCTCGTTCAAGCCGGTTCAAACCGCTTACAAACGGGTTAAAACCTGCCAAAACCGCGAAAAAATTATCATTATTTGAAATGTCCAAAAAATGGACAAAAACCGGTTTAAACCGGTATATACCGGTGGCAACAGGATCTATCTAGTTCAAACCGGTTCAAACCGCTATCAAACCTGTTAAAATCCGCCAAAACCGCGAAAAAATTAACATTTTTTGAAATGTCCAAAAACTACAAAAATCGGTTTAAACCGGTTTAAACCGGACTAAACCGGTCTAAACCGGTGCCATCGGTTCTATCTAGTTCAGTCCGGTTGAAATCGCTTCCAAACCGGTTAAAACCCGCCAAAACCGCGAAAAAATTAACATTTTTTGAAATGTCCAAAACCTAGAAAAACCGGTTTAAACCGGTTTAAACCGGTCTAAACCGGTCTAAACCGGTCCAAGCCGGTGCCAACCGGTTACATCTAGTTCAAACCGGTTCCAGCCGGTTCCAAACGGGTTAAAACCCGCGAAAACCGCGAAAAAATTAACATTTTTTGAAATGTCCAAAAACTACAAAAACCGGTTTAAACCGGCCTAAACTGGTCTAAACCGGTCCCAACCGGTGCCAGCCGGTTCTATCTAGTTCAAACCGGTTCAAACCGCTTCCAAACCGGTTAAAACCAGCCAAAACAGCGAAAAAATTAACATTTTTTGAAATTTCCAAAACTACAAAAACCGGTCTAAAACGGTTTAAACCGGTCTATAGAGGTCTACTCTGGTCCACATCGATGCCAACCGGTTCAATCTACCTCAAACCGGTTCAAGCCGGTTCCAAACCTTTTAAAATCCGCCAAAACCGCGAAAAAATTAACATTTTTTGAAATGTCCAAAAACTACAAAAACAGTTCTAAACCGGTCTAAACAGGTCTATACCGGTGCCAACCGGATCTATCTAGATCAAACTGGTTCAAACCGCTTCCAAACCGCTTAAAACCTCAGAAAACCGCGAAAAAAGTATAATTTTTTGAAATGTCCAAAAAACGACAAAAACCGGTGTAAACCGGTTTAAACCGGTCTAAACTGGTCTAATAATGACCATATCGATGCCAACCGGTTCAATCTAGTTCAAACCGGTTAAAACCGGTTCCAAACCGGTTAAAACCCGCCAAAACATCGATAAAAATTAACATTTTTTGAAATTTCCAAAAACTACAAAAACCGGTTTAAACCGGTCTAAACTGGTCTAAACCGGTCCCAACCGGTGCCAACCGATTCTATCTAGTTCAAACCGGTTCAAACCGCTTCCAAACCGGTTAAAACCAGCCAAAACCGAGAAACCAGTCCAAACCGATTCTATCTAGTTCGAACCGGTTCAAACCGCTTCCTATCCGGTTAAAACCCGCCAAAAGCGCGAAAAAATAACATTTTTTGAAATGTCCAAAAACTACAAAAACCGGTTTAGACTGGTTTAAACCGGTCTATACCGGTCTAATCCGGTCCAAATCGATGCTATCCGGTTCAATCTAGTTCAAACCGGTTCCAAATCGGTTAAAACCCACCAAAACCGCGAAAAAATTAACATTTTTTGAAATGTCCAAAACTACAAAAACCGGTTTAAACCGGTTTAAACCGGTCTATACAGGTCTACTCTGGTCCAAGTCGATGCCAACCGGTTCTATCTACTTCAAACCGGTTCAAGCCGGTTCCAAACCGTTTAAAATCCGCCAAAACCGCGAAAAAATTAACATTTTTTGAAATGTCCAAAAACTACAAAAACAGTTCTAAACCGGTCTAAACCGGTCTATACCGGTGCCAACCGGATCTATCTAATTCAAACAGGTTCAAACCGCTTCCAAACCGGTTAAAACCTCACAAAACCGCGAAAAAAGTATAATTTTTTGAAATGTCAAAAAAAACGACAAAAACCGGTGTAAACCGGTTTAAACCGGTATAAACCGGTCTAATAATGACCATATCGATGCCATCCGGTTCAATCTAGTTCAAACCGGTTAAAACCGGTTCCAAACCGGTTAAAACCCGCCAAAACATCGATAAAAATTAACATTTTTTGAAATGTCCAAAAACTACAAAAACCGGTTTAAACCGGTCTAAACCGGTCTAAACCGGTCCAAATCGATGCCAACCGGTTCATTCTAGTTCAAACCGGTTCAAACCGGATCCACACCGATTAAAACTCGCCAAAACCGCGAAAAAATTAACTTATTTTGAAATGTCCAAAAACTACAAAAACCATTTAAACCGATTCAAACCGGTCTAAACCGGTCTAAACCGGTCCAAATCGATGCCAACCGGTTCAATCTAGTTCAAACCGGTTCAAACCGGTTCCAAACCGGTTAAAACCCGCCAAAACAGCGATAAAATTAACATTTTTTGAAATGTCCAAAAACTACAAAAACCGGGTTAAACCGCTTCCAAACCTGTTAAAATCCGCCAAAACCGCGAAAAAATTAACATTTTTTGAAATGTCCAAAGCTACAAAAACCGGTTTAAACCGTTTTAAACCGGCCTATACCGGTCTAAACCGGTCTCTACCAAAAAACGACAAAAACTGGTCTAAACCATTCCAATCATGTCTAAATCAATGCCAAGCGGTTCAATCTAGTTCAAACCGGTTAAAATCGTTTCCAAACGGGTTAAAACCCGCCAAATGTCCAAAAACTACAAAAACCGGTTTAAACCGGTCTAAACCGGTCTAAACCGGTCCAAATGGATGCTAACCGGTTCTTAATAGTACAAACCGGTTCAAACCGGTTCCAAACCGATTAAAACTCGCCAAAACTGCGAAAAAATTAACTTTTTTTGAAATGTCCAAAAACTACAAAAACAATTTAAATCGGTTCAAACTGGTCTAAACCGGTCTAAAC
>JAEAOA010001988.1:0-19718 GCA_016746295.1 Potamilus streckersoni
AGTTTCTAATTTACAACATTTTTTTTCTTCATTCAAATGTAGTGTCCAAGGGACAGTGTGTAATGAGTAGTAGATGAAAGTAAGAATCCGAGCTCAACAACCCCCTCCAGACCTCCAAACAAATACAAAATACCTAGGTAACGTAATAGAAAACCTATTGCAATCAATAATTGCGTTAAGAATCCGAGCTCAACAAATACAAAATACCTAGGTAACGTAATAGAACACCTGTTGCAATCAATAATTGCGTTAAGAATCCGAGCTCAACAACCCCTCTAGACCTCCAAACAAATACAATAGAACACCTGTTGCAAAATATCTAAGTAACAGGTAAAATTTAATTACGTGATATTCCAGAATAAGCAAAATGATATGTCAGACACAATTTTCCAAATCATTACGATTTAGCAGAGCGTGGCGATTGTGGACTAAATTACGCGTTAGAATTCCAGTAAGGTAAGTGGTATTATACCTCATTACCAACTGTTAATGTCTCAACTGTAGATATCAAAAATATTTCATTATCATGGTAATAGAGGCTAAACTTTACTTTACCGCTCACATAACGACGGGACTCAAACAAATCTTTTATATGTGATTTGTTAAGAGGGTATTTTTTGTCGATAAAATACACCTTTGACCGATCAAGATCAATTGTAAGTTTGGTGTATTTTTGCTGACTAATCGGACAGTGAAAGTTTTTAAATTCCGCTAGCAACTTTTGATACAATTGTTCGAGATAATTAAAATACTCGCTGTTATCAGATCTGATGAGCGAAAGTTTTAACTTGTCACGGGTACCACTAAAGCATATGCCTGATGTTTCATTATTAATTTCAACTGTCAATGGTTTGTCGTCCATCATTAGATATTTGATTTTGCTACTGTAGCTATTTGTCACTGTCAAATTTTCAAACATTATTTCTTAAGTTTAGATAAAATTTTAGTTTGCAAAGATAATGTCAAGTATATCTCTATCATCATGACAATACCCAAGTGCAAATGTATCTACCCCATTTTCGCAATAACGTTTATCATCAAAATTGCTCAAACCGCGTTTGATAAGGACATCTGTTTCGAGCTTATGATGATTTGTCCGAATTGACATAGCTCTTATAAAACTAACACCGCCATCAAGCGCGTACTTGTAGTCATCAAATTTTATAAACTTTTTAACAAAATCACGAGGCAGACCTTTTGCTTTTTTGTTATTTTATTATTGTCTAACAATACGGCATACATTTTACTACGTAATCCGATAAAGTATTTGATAGCGCTCGAGTTCATTTCATCTTTGAACTTACCAATAACCTTTTTATTTGTGTCGTCATGAAATTTACTGTCACGTGGGTAATCAGAAAGATCAAACAGATATCTATTATCATGCATATCCTGATAGACGTCCTCGCATTCGATTTCATATACGAGCGAATCAGTATCAGTAAATAATAATCTACTAGCCGGCCATTGATTTTTAACAAAATTATAATGAAAATCGTACATCAGCCACTTTGATAAATCTAACACTGAAGCTCCAACGTAGATCGGCTTGTTTAGTTTTAGATTTGTTTTTTTTTCTTTGTATCGCAACAAGATTCTCATTAAAAATTTTCATGCTCACAAAATCATCGTCTGACACAAGTTTGTTTCTGCGATTGACATCATTGACTAGTTCGATATTTACGCGTTTCCTAATAATTTCCATCGTCTTACCAAAAACAGAATTGTTCATCAGTTTGAAAAAGTTTTTCTCAAAATCAGTTTTTGCCGCAGCTCTTCTTGTAGTGTTCGAGTTAATATAACCTCTCATCCACGGCGACTGATTAAATTTTAGTACGCGATGAACTTTTCTCAACACGAGACCAGCATCGACTGCTTGTTTTAAGACTTTGTAATGCAAAACATAATTACGTTTATGAAGCAAATTTGGTACTAGTTTCTTTACCATAGAATGTTGTCTTGGTAATGCTGACGCTTGTTGTTCTTCTGATAACAAACTATATTCTATAACCATCGATTCCGCGCAGAAAGGGTAATCGTTATGCAATTTGTGTAGCGAAGTTGGATAATCGAGATCAACTTCAACGAAATATGAAACATCGTCGGGTATCTTTTTTTCTGTCTCTGATAGAAATTGATCAGCCGTGATCCAATGAAATCCACCAAACGGCATTGGTTCTGCCATCGAATACCCGTACAAGTTATTACAATCTAGATAAACTATATACTTTGAAGGAAGGTCAGGATTATACTCTTTCAAATATTTGTTGTTTGCTTCAGAATACTTCTTCGCTATCACGCTAATACCGCCTCGGATACCTTTTTCGATAAAATTGAACATATCAACATCAGTCAGTAATTCCAACCTTACCTTACTAAATTTTAACAGAGCATCCCATGACAGTCCGGGGGCAGAATAATACCAGCAAGGATCTAGTCCGTAATTATTATAACTCACTTCTCGAAAACTTTCAAAAACATCTGCTAATAATAACACGTCAGTTTTCAAATACAAATCGTGATAATCACCAAAAGTCTCACAATCAAACTCTTTCCAAATATCTTGTGCATACCTGTACTCATCATCAGTGATATTTTCATTTTTAAGTTGCGAGTAAAATTTGTCTTTGCCAGGTAAAGATGTTTCATCAAATTTACTCCAATCGTCGAGATATTCGTATGGAAAAACTCCTTTTTTAGCTAGTAGATTAAATTTATCTCCAAAACAGTCTCTTAGGTTATTAAATTTACTACATCCTTTTACTAGCTCATCTAATGAGGCTGCCATAAACTGCAGGCTGTCAATAAAGCGCAATTTACCTAGCGTAACTGACATGTACTTTTCAAAATTATTTGGAATGCATTTGATGACATTATTGAGTTTTAGATGAGCTTTTATCTCAGGATCACCAAAAGCTTCTACGATGATGTGACTATCATATCCTCGAAAATTGTGAAGAATAACTGGAATAAAATCTGGAGCGTGAAATTTTAAATTACACTGGTCATGAGCCGCTCCACGATACTGTCCGGTCAAATGGCAATGGTCACGTACTTTTTTGTTATCGTCAAAAGCTTTTTCACAAATATAACAAATTTTCGCTTGCTCGTGAGCGGATTCTTGTTGAGGTGTTAATTTTAACATTGGCGTTACTTTTTTCAAACGATAAGTAATATTATCAACTTCGCTGATCAATTGCTTGAGAAGCCAAACAGCTGGATTTTTACCTCGATAGAGTTGGATTGGTTTAGATAATCTCGAATCAGCGCAACAAACTACCTTGTACGCTACTCCACATGGAACATGATTTTGAATTTTTCTTGTACTCGATTGGTTAGGATCATTTTCTACGCCAAGTACAGGTTGAATTAAGCATTCGAAATCGACGTATATGACGAAAGGAATTTTTAGTTTATGATTATGATGGACAAACTGTAACACACTATCTTTTTTAGATGGCATTGTTATTCTTTGTACGTCACTACAGTACTGCAAATGCTTTTGTAATGTTTCATTGTCTCTACAACCGTGCAAGCAGCGATAACAAAAAAACTTTTTGTTGTTATTTTTATTATACTGTCTTCCAACTAGTCTGTTAAAGTTTTTGATCCAAACGTAATGATTTTTATAAAACAGTAAATTGATAGTCGATTGTGAAGCTTTTTCTGAAATATACCTCGGATAGACATTTTCTTTTTCATCTAATCCGAAAACGTTAATCGAAATATTATTTTGCTTTTCAAACTTTGGTATTTGATTTTCTGCTACTGGAAAGTCAATACCAGCACAATTTAATCTTGACACGTGACTGATATACTTCTCAACACGATCAGCATTTTTTTCTGCTGGAAATAGCGCGGAAAGAACAGCCCATTGGAAACATTTGCTATCAACGTTTTTTATGTTTATACAGCACTGTTTATTTTTTATTTTTGGTGGCAGGTCGATAAACGAACTACCGCGTAATGCGTCATATTTCATCGTGTGAAACAAAATTTCCTTGATCATTTCAAACTTCCAACCCGAACCTAATTCGGTAAATTCTTCTATTTTTTTCCAAATTTCTTGGTGTATTTCATTAGATAGTGACAAAAGATCACTACCAAGTAAAACACGTCTAGATTTTGCGTTGATGTAAGGGTCTGCAATTTCCTTGTTAGTAGATTCTTCCGTCACAAGTAGTTTTGAAAATATAACGTGATATTGCACTAACAATCTTAGACCCTTGTGTTTTTCAAGCTCACGTTTTACAGTCGTCTGTAGCAGATGAAAGAGATTTGTTTCAGAAAAATTTACTAAAACGTTTTGATTATCAAACTGATAACTATTATCAAAACCTGCAAAAGCAGTCGCTATTTTAACAGGTTCTCCAATAAGTCTCTTCTTGGCTATATCACACAATTTCAACATCGCTATACTATAGTCTAATATCTAATTGATAATTTACCACACACTGCGCATGCGCTAAACAACAATTAGAGATAAAAATATCACCTATAATATAATGACAGTAAATCTGACAAGCGCACGTGAGCAAGAGGTATATCACGTTTACCAAAAGTACAATATGTACGCTGGAAATGCACTTGGTTCGGTTATTAATATCATTACTGGAATATCTGTTGGTAAAGCAACGCCAGCGGGTTATACGATTAGTGTAAAGGGAGATAATACTGAAAGAATTACGATGTTTAGAAAAGATTTTATTTACACGTTATTTTGCGATGACATTCCAGAGGGGAAACGAGTATATCATTATAACGGTAAAGTCACTGATGATAATATTGAAAATTTATCCTTACAAGACGAGTTTCAGCCGCATCCGGTCTTTGATTTATACGAGGCTAACGATCGCGGTATTATTAGAAACAGAAGAACTAAAAAAGTTCTTAATAATATGAGCAATATGGGATATATCAGTGTGACTGTTAGAGGAACATCGACAGATCGAGTTTGTTATACTGGTCATAGGTTTGTTTACGAGGTGTTCAACGGATCTATACCCAATGGTCTGGTTATTAATCATATCAATAATGTAAAAACAGACAATCGATTGGAAAATCTGGAGCTAGTGACCCAACAGGAAAATGTGAGTAAAGGACAAAATAGTAATGGTATTAATTTTAGATGACCCATAAAACCTGTTATTTCGTTAAACCTTGAAACGGATGAGGAGATCAAATTCAAATCAATTACAGCTGCGGCGAAATATTATAATATAAATCCCAGAGCAGTAAAATTTGTAGCTGATGGAGCAACAAAATCAGCTTTTTCAAACAAATATGATGCTAGTATTATTTTTAGATATGATGATTAATAATATTTTGTAATTCGGTTTTAGTCAAACAATGATGAGCAAATGCTATAACATCATCGCAATCAAATTTTAGCGTCACTACTGTACTTTCATTAAGTTTATTTTTTTCTGATACTGTTAGTAATATTTTATGAGAATCACCTTGCATTACAATGACGTCAACGGAGTATGACCTGACAGGCATTTTCTTACCGCTTCAGTCAGTTCGCGGTAGTTTATTATATTAACTTTTTGGTGATATTTTACCTTGTCAGTCATCTTATAACAACAAATTAGATAAAAAGTATATTATAATATGGATATGATGAAACGACTCGTTCAACTATACGAAGAAGATACTAGTGATATCAGCGATAAGGTCTCCACAATCTCTAATGATATGATAGACAAATCTGTTGGTTATAACGAAGATGATATTTTATATAACAACGAGTCTGATGATGGTGAAATAGTCACCGTCGTTAACAGATATAATTATAGCAGACCAACCACTGGAAAATATAATGTCAAGTATCACATTGCTAAAAAAATTTTAAAATTTAATTTTACCGTTACCGAACAGCAGGTATTTTTGCAGTTAATCATACCTTTTTTAAACATCAAAATTTCAGGTCGACAGAAAAATATAAAATTTGATTTCATCTTTGTCAAGATTTTTAATCTAATGACGATCTCTGACGATCGCAGACAATATCTAATATCATTATGTAAACCAGTAAAATGCAAATCTATCAAACGAAAGTATGAGGAAATTTATAATAGCATTATTTCACAGTCGATAAAATCGACCGGGTTGGAATCCAGCTGTTAAATTTATCACTATACCCACGCCATTTGACTAAACTTTTATCGCCTTTTTTCCTAATCACTTTTTCGATAACGAAAACATCTTGTTCAGTTTTTTGTAGTTCTTGTTCGTAAAAACTACCTACTATAGGTTCCCCTGCCAGATCTTTTAACGCGTACGTTACAGGTACTGTTAAGAGTACTTTATCAACAACAAATACTTCTTCGCTCCAGTTTGGAGTAAATCCTTTTTCAAATATCTTTTTAGTCAAAGAGATTCTAACTTTATCACCGACCTTAAATTTATGTCTGCGGTACATGTTTTCGTTTGCTAATATTGGATTTTTGATAGCGTCATTGGGTGACATTTTGATGGTTCGATGTTTCGTGTTATTATATTCGCCTACGATTTGAGAAAGGTCATCGATGTACCTGTTGGTGTTTTTAGCTGTCATATGTTTGTGTAATTTTTCGTTTAGCGTGCGATTAAATCTCTCGACAACAACGCTTTTGCCTTCGTTCCCTGTAACGTATTTTTTAATATTATTTTGTTCTAGAAACTGCTCAAACTTTTTGTTAAAAAACTCGGCTGCATGATCAGTCCAGATTTTGTTTGGTTTTCTTTCGGTACTCGTTATTATTTGTTTTAACGCATCAGTGATTGACGTTCCTGTTTTATCTGAAACTGGCACACTAAAAGCGTATTTGCTAAAAACATCTGTGACATTAAACAAATACTTCTTATTATCGTTAAACTGAGCCAGATTGGATACATCTACCAAATCTATTGCCCAGATATCATCTACAGCGTTTGCAACAACTTTACGTCTCGGAAACTTTTTTTTAGGTCTGTGTAGTTCGACTGCAAGATCATCGTATAATTCTTTTCCGAGTCCGAGTTTATATTTTGCTCCTATCATTCCCTGAACAAATCTTCTATCAAAACGTTCTCGTAGATTTGTTGGCTCCATATCATGTAATTCGTCTAACATTACTTTATCACAATCTGCTTTCGAGTTTTCATGATCACGATAACAGATATCGTGACGCATTGCTATTGCATCCACTTGATTATAAGGCTCTTGGCCTGGCAATGGATTGTCGTTTTCATCTAGTTGTTGGTCTAGCGGATTGTAAGGACCTGTATACCGATGACCAGGCAAAGTCCAACCGCCTTTTGGTTTTGGTAATTTACCAATAATTTTATGTATATCTATACCTAACCCTATTATTTCTCTGTTGTTACAACGTTGACAGTACGTAATGATTTTATCTTGTTCTATGCAAAGATCTTTGTCACAATCACAATTGCATTTCATTTTATTTTATTTTGTTTCATAAGATTAATCGTCGATCAAGATAACTCTATCAACGCTAGATCCTACTTGTTTTTTCAAAAACATACTTTTCTTTCTACCACAGATTGCACAAATACTTTTTAACATCGTTCCATTATTTTTCGTTTTTTCCGTCATCTCATCCTTGTTCTCTGTTTTAGTTTTGCATTTGAGACAGTATGTTGACATTATTATATCAAGGAGTTTAGATAAAATTGATTGCAATATTATCATTCGCATGAGAAGGATGTTCATCAAATTGTAAAATAAACTTTAAAAAGTTTTTACTCCCAAAGCTTTTACTCTGGTGCATTTGTCTGACAAACATGATACAATAATAACCACAAGCTGATGTTCCAATCGGCTGTAGTTGATTAGACGAATAATTTATTTTATCAAATTTTTTAAAAATATATTTTTTTATGAGATCGCTTGGAGGAAGTCCGAACGAATCAAAATAATTGTTATCGTGGACAGCAACCCAGTGGGTGCCAGAGCCATCATTGAAGTTTTCAATATTTACAACACAAGAACCGCCTGTTGGTACGTCATCGAGTTCATCCTTGGAAAATACTCCTCGAAATCCAACAACGTCCTTCAATTTTCCAAGGATGTCAAAATTGCTCAATAACGTCTGGTCCCTATTAGAGTTAATCCGCGTCCGATTCCTTGTAAGTTTGGCAGCAGACTTCCCGCTAGTCCCGCCAAAAGTGGAGCGAAAGGAATAATTCCTCCTTGTTTTGTTTGTTTGCGTTTTGTTGTTGTCTTTTTTTTCGATGATTTTGTTTTTTTCGGCGACTTTTTCGTTGGCATTTTATTTTATACTGTTACATAAAATTAACGATAGATGTGTTTGATACCACGACCTTCGACTGCTTTCTTCGTTGCGCCAGAGACTGCTCCTGACGCAGCCGCAAGTCCAAGTGTACCAAGTACTGGTAAAACTTTGCTAGCTATTATTGATAACGCTGGTCCAAAAAATCCACCTTCTTTTGACATTGCAGTTACCTGAGAAACAGATAATTTCAGCACAAAAGGTTTGTTGCGATCGAGTTTATTGATTTGTTGTTGCGTTAGCATGACTTTTACTGCAATTTTATTTGAAGTTTCCGGAGAGATCATCAAAGAAACAGAGCTGCGTTTAGCAACAGCTGCTGATAATTTTTCAACTTGACCAGATGTTAGGTATATTTCTCGAGTTGTGTATTTGGTTTTCATAATGTTATATCCAAGTCTCTTCAGCCTCTCTGCTGCTGGACATCATGGAAATCACAAGATTGGAAATATAGTAGTGATTATCTTGGGTAGTCTGCTGATTATGTTAGCCACATTTAGTTAGCAGAAAAATAACCCAAATCTGATATTTTGCTTCCGGAACTGAGGATGGTTTATAGTCTTTAGCATTGTGTACACCAAGATAACTTATTCCACAACCGGAAGTCTGGTCTGATATTGGTAACTTTCAAATAGTTGATGATAATTATAATTTATTCTCCCTATAATGCAGAAATCAAACTAATGCAAAACATTGAATATGTGTAACTTTAGAATCAAAAACAGAATATGTGTAACGTTAGAATCAAACTAATGCAAAACATTGAATATGTGTAACTTTAGAATCCAACGAAAGCAAAACATTGAATATGTGTACTTTTAGAATCAAACTAATGCAAAACACTGAATATGTGTAACTTTAGAATCAAACATTGAATATGTGTAACTTTAGAATCAAACATTGAATATGTGTAACTTTAGAATCAAACTAAAGCAAAACATTGAATATGTGTAACTTTAGAATCAAACACAGAATATGTGTAACGTTAGAATCAAACTAATGCAAAGCATTGAATATGTGTAACTTTAGAATCAAACTAATGCAAAACATTGAATATGTGTAACTTTAGAATCAAACTAATGCAAAACATTGAATATGTGTAACTTTAGAATCAAACTAATGCAAAACATTGAATATGTGTAACTTTACAATCAAACATTGAATATGTGTAACTTTAGAATCAAACTTATGCAAAACACTGACTATTTGTAACTTTAGAATCAAACTAATGCAAAACATTGAAAATGTGTAACTTTAGAATCAAACTAATGCAAAACACTGAATATGTGTAACTTTAGAATCAAACATTGAATATATGTAACATTAGAATCAAACTAATGCAAAACACTGAATATGTGTAACTTTAGAATCAAACATTAATTAATTAATCTTAAATCAGACCAGTCCTAACACTAACCTCTTAATGCTGAGCGCCAAGTGAGACAGCTGTTAGTACCATTTTCATAAGTTTTGGTATGACTCTGTCGGGATTCGAACCCGGACGCTCTAACCACTTAGGCCACGTACGCGTAGTCAAAGTGATAACAAATGCATGGTGCGAAATTAGCAATAAATACATTGACTTTTGGCGTATAAAAGGTTAAATATGTTTAAATCAAAGAACACTATTTTGCATTTGTTGGCCATAAATATTCTATATACACTTAGTCGTTTTCATTTACATTTAAAAATTCGTCATTTATATGGAATAAGCGTACTTCTTTTGGATAGTTAGTAGTCGTTGTGCGTGTTCAATGAATGTATTCACATGAAATATATCATACAATGCATGACACTCCATATTAAAGTCTTAAATCACATGGATGTACACAATCATTATTATCATAAGCTGCAACAAAATAAATGATGCATAAGGGCCAGATCAGGACATACTCGAAGATGACTCCGTCAAGTTATCCATCGAATCTAACGTTAACCTTTCCAGCGATTCATTCGCCAAACAAGCAAGATTTTTGTGCAAATCATATTATTATATAGATTTCGTCAAAAGACATAAAATTTGTTCATTAAACATCCATAACTAAATGTTAAAGAGGTACACTCAAACATGTCCACAAAGACTACTCTGGTGACAATTTGGAAGTTGTCTCTGCAAGCTGTTTGTATTTATATGCACGTTTTGATTTATGTACAAATGGAACCTATGGACATTTTGACACAGAAGGTTCATGTATACAGTTCTTATACGATGGTTGCTACAAGGACTGCCAGTGTTTTCTATTTATTTTCGTTACTAATATAAACTATTGCATTTCGTTATGATGCTAAACCGGGTTTAGATTACGTTCTAAATGAGAACTTAAGATCACTACCGTCAGTAATTCCAGCTTTTAACTTTTACGTCATAATTGATGATATTTTATTAAAACTTATTATTTAAGTGATAAATGAACAATAGTTCTTAGGGTCCCATGCATAGAAAATATTATATAAATTAGTCCAAAATCATTATAATCATGAAATTCCTTAAACGATTCACTTGTCTTGTTTAGTTAAAACACACCATAATTTGTATTTAAGATATTTTTCGTTTGCCTTGATATAGGTCAAAATGGGTGAAGTGTGATTAATTTTAACGTACCTTTAACTATTTTTTCCGACATGTTGCAAGGTGGTTGTTTATAATGATGTCTAGCACTGGGACATAGTCCCCATATATTTATCATGTCCCACCAAGTCACATTATCCTAACACCAGTTCAACCAGTCCTAACACTAATCTCTTAATTCTGAGTGCCAAGCAAGGCAGCTGCTAGTACAATTTTTATAAGTCTTTGGTTTGACTTGGCCGGGGATCGAACCCAAGAACTTCCGCATCTGAGTCACCACTTAGGCCACCTTAGCGGTCTGAGAGATCTTAATGATTAACAATTGTATATATTAATAGTAAGATGTCTCATCGTTTCACTTTTCTTCACACCAATGATTAGAAGACTGTATTGAATGTTTGTCTATTCTATCATTTACAAAGTAATTATCGTAAAACTTCGAAAAGTAAGACATGCGTATTTTACAATTAAATATACCTTAAAGACGTTTTTCCTTCAGCAATAATTATACGTGTATTTCACGTCCTCCTAAGTCAGGTCTTATGTCAGAAACAGACATTTCTTACCTTTGATCATATCATTACAAGATTTCAAATCAGCATAAATATTCAAATTTTATTACGGTCTAACCTCATTTATCTCCAAAAAGTTTCACATGTCACTCCTTGTGAATTCGGAGGAGTCATTAGGAAGATCTCCTAATGTTTGATTCTTTCGTTGCAACATTACTTCAGCAGGTTGGGATTTAAACTAGGGAAAACACCAAACACAATTACGTGAATAGGATATTTATTTATTATGTATATGAATAATATAATGAGTGTGAAACCTTACTTATGCGCAAGAAGTCCACACGTGGAAAAAATAAGATAATAAAAAAATAAATAAAGAATATAAAAAATGATATCGTTCCTAAATGGAACGGATCAAAACGTGGAATTTCAACAAGTATACAAAAATTATATATTATAGGAAATGATATGACCACGGTAGGGAACTATCACAAAAATATGAGTAATATACAGAATTATAAACAAGTATGGTTGACGTGCGAATCCATCAACATGATATTACTACTGGGTAAGATAAATATGTTTGATACATGGGTCATCAACAAGTATAGTGACATGATTTTCACTTATTTCAATTTAATTTTCAAACAAATATTAATACTGAAAAAGATTTGATAAAAACTTCCAATCGATTAGCACGAGGGATTTCAGATTCCACATCTCCAGCCCAATGGTGCAGAAACGACATATTGTGATCCCCAGCCTGTGGAACGATCCCTCAAGAGCATGCTATCCGTCTGACCTGATGGCCTGTCGAACGATCCCTCAAGAGCTTACTATCTGTCAGACCTGATGGCCTGTCGAACGATCCCTCAAGAGCTTACTATCCGTCAGACATGATGGCCTGTCGAACGATCCCTCAATAGCTTGCTATCCGTCCGACCTGATGGCCTGTCGAACGATTCCTCAAGAGCTTGCTATCCGTCAGAATTGATGGCCTGTCGAACGATCCCTCAAGAGCTTATTATCCGTCAGACCTGATGGCCTATCGAACGATCCCTCAAGAGATTGCTATCCGTCAGACCTGATGGCCTGTCGAACGATCCCTCAAGGGCCTGCTATCCGTCAGACCTGATGGCCTGTCGAACGATCCCTCAAGAGCTTACTATCCGTCAGACACGATGGCCTGTCGAACGATCCCTCAATAAATTGCTATCCGTCAGACCTGATGGCCTGTCGAACGATCCCTCAAGAGCTTACTATCCGTCAGACCTGATGGCCTGTCGAATGATTCCCTAAAGAGCATGCTATCCGTCCGACCTGATGGCCTGTCGAACGATTCCTCAAGAGCTTGCTATCCGTCAGAATTGATGGCCTGTCGAACGATCCCTCAAGAGCTTATTATCCGTCAGACCTGATGGCCTATCGAACGATCCCTCAAGAGATTGCTATCCGTCAGACCTGATGGCCTGTCGAACGATCCATCAAGGGCCTGCTATCCGTAAGACCTGATGACCTTTCGAACGATCCCTCAAGAGCTTACTATCCGTCAGACCTGCAGGCCTGTCGAATGATCCTTCAAGGGCCTGCTATCCGTCAGACCTGATGGCCTGTCGAATGATCCCTCAAGGGCCTGCTATCCGTCAGACCAGATGGCCTGTCGAACGATCCCTCAAGAGCATGCTATCCGTCAGAACTGATGGCCTGTCGAATGATCTCTCAAGAGCCTACTATCTGTCAGACCTGATGGCCTGTCGAACGATCCCTCAACACCCTGCTCTCCGTAAGACCTGACGGCCTGTCGAATGATCTCTCAAGAGCTTGTTATACGTCAGACCTGATGGCCTTTCGAACGATCCCTCAAGAGCTTACTATTCGTCAGATCTGATGCTACATAAACTCGAACTGAAAAAGCCAGACGCGTTCTTCGAACCATCGTCTCCTTTCGACTGCAGCGTCAGAGTTCGAGGACAGCTTTCTAACAATAATTGTCTGTTTTGTGACTATATAGAGAGAATTTAGGAGTATAAGAAGCCATCTTGGTATCAAATCCACACCCAGAGAACTCGATGTAATAGGGTTTTCCATATTGCTAGCACTTTCTACGTGTGGCAGTGCGAAACTCATTATTTTGAAATAGCTCGGGCTGAAACTATACATTCAGCAAAGAAATTCTTGTAAAGTTTGGTTTGTGTATATGTTAGTATGCACAAAATTGTGACACTCCTTATATTTGTATGCAAACATGTATATAATGTCTAAACACGTACACATACATACAATGGGATGAGCAAATACAATAATGATCCATATATATATATATATATATATATATATATATATATATATATATATATATATATATATATATATATATATATATATATATATATATATATATATATATATATATATATATATATATATATATATATATATATATCTGATATATATATATAGCTGATTAAGAAAAGACATTTGTTATCCACAGAGTCTGGATCCTTGTGCTGATATTAGTTGTGCAGTAGGACAGAAATGTCAGATTACCCAAGCAACCGGCAAAGCAGATTGCATCTATGAAGGTAAGACAGAGCGAAAGTTTGGATAGTATAACTTTACCATAAAGTGCCCTAGTTGCAGCATCACCAGCTCCGTCAGCGTGCCATAATGCATCATCATCGGTATTTTTTCGCACGAGTACAACTGTTATGTTTAGCTCCGAAAGTAACCTTTCCTACATGTCTGCAGAATCCAAAGATATGTGACAGTGGAATTGCACATACAAATTTTCTCCTATCACCTTTTAACATCGCTCGACGTGATGTGAACTCCAAGTTGAAATTTGCATTAGAACCATGAACCACAGGCTACACATCAGAGTCAGATTTGTTAGCATTTTGGTCGTCTTATATCATATGGTACGTAGTTAGGATGGTCAGAAGTGTCCTTGGTAAACATCATTGATGGACCAGCTGATCTTGAGTAATCGTCGCTGTATCTTGCAAGAACAAGTATCGTCGTGGCAACGTCGACATCTTTCTCAACTGATTCAATATTTTTACGTCGCTATCAAACAACGCCATAATAACATTACTAACAAAACCAACACTAACATCTTCTTGACGTCCATTTATTCTTAGTGAAACCTCAGTAATACCGAGTTTGTCAAATACCATATTTTCATTTTGATCGTTTACTCGTGCAGCATCTTGTAATGCAATAAATATGTGTCTTGGTGCAGAAGCACCCTGCTGTGAAGCTATTTGCCATGTGAATAAACCGTTGATATTACTCTGGATAGCATCCGTAGTCATTGTTATCCATGACAACGCTGATTTGCCACCTTGATCCATAAAGGAAAGTAACAGTTGTTCTTTAGATATCGAGGGGATAATCACTGACATCCATAAAGAAAGCTTTGTAAGAAATACTCTACCAGGATCACCAATAGGTTTCCATATTGCATCATCGTCTGTGTTTTTTCGTGCTAGTACAACTGTATGCTTAGCTCCGAAAATTTCTTTCCTAACACTCCTACAGAACCCAAAGATATGTGACAGTGGAATTGCACATGAAAATCTTCTTCTATCACCTTTTAACATCGCTCGACGTGTTGCAAATCCTAAGTTGAAATCTGGATTTGGAAAAGATAAATCTTAAATAGCAGCAGGAGCAGCAGCTCGATCATTAGGTTGTCGAATGACTTGATTTCTACTGTCAGGATGATCAGTTATATCCTTTGCAAACATCATTGATGGACCAGCTGATCTCGAATAATCATCGCTGTATCTTGCAAGAGCAAGTATTGTTGTAGCAACGTCGACGTCTTTCTGTATTGATTCAATATTTTTTCCGTCGATCATGTACGTAGCGCTATCAAATAACGCTATAATACCATTATTAACAAAACCAACTCTAACATCAGCTGCATATGTTGCTGGTGCTGCAGGATTAACGTTATTTAAAATTTCACCTTCGACTTCAATAAATGCGGGTAAGAAATATTTACTTGTATCCTGAACCTGTAATTCAATTCGTTCACGCTGATCTGGCATTCGGGCGTCATAAGAATAATACTGATAATCACGCATAGACTCATCTTTGAGAACTGGTGCGTCCATGTCAAACGCGGGGTCACTTATTATCTTGAACATCTTTATTATCATCTTCGTCTAACACGAAGACCACTTCGGGAAGCAAGACCACTTCCTGCTATCAGACTAGGTCTTATACTTTTTTCCTTTTCTGACATTGTGATATCAGCCAACTCCGCTAGTTTTTGATTAGCGGCTTGTTTTATTATTTTACTTACACTTGCGGGCATCACTTCAGTGCTAGGTAATTTCACTGGTTCAGGTCAGACGGGTTGTGGTCTGCGTATTAATCGTGTTAGTCTATCTTTGATCGCTGATAATGCTTTGCTAGCAAGGTTACCAGCAGCGTCTATACCTTTTTCACGAACAACATCAATAGCTTTCATTCCTAGCTGCTTTGCAATAGGTATTGCTTTTGGGGCCATTCTTCTAAACAGACCCTGAACAATATCGCCTAGTCCATCTCCGTAGGTTGCTTTGTATACCGGTAATCGAGAGTTTATTACCCTGACCATGGTAGATCCACGGAGAGTACCATGCACGATCATTGTTATTATTAATTGACTTTATCACTAATTGTCTCGAATCACTATGACTTAGTCACTATAATAATCATCGGCGATTTCATTAATGAGCGATCGATACACATCAATGTCCATAATGCCGCCACTAAATAATCGTTTGCAAATATAAGCTGCTTCATTAATGATTTCTGAAGAATTATTACCAGATCGTTTTCCTCCAATGTAGATTTCTAATCGATCGACATCAGCAAGGACATTATTGGGACAAGTTATGAGACCACTTCCTAGACCACTTCGAGTTGCACCAGGAGGGTCTTAAAATACTTATTTTTCCTCTTTACTTGGTTTCAGTGGTGCTTATTTACTTGGTTTTGATGGTGGTTTTGGTGAAACTGGATAATCTCGAAGTGATTGCTCATATGATTTGATGCTTTTTGTCGTTGTATTTCTTGTTGTAGTCGTTTTTGTAGTCGTGTTACTGGTTTTCTTGGTGATGGTGGTTCAGATTGTTGTGGTAGTACTTATGGTGATTGTAGTCGTGGTATTGGTCTTTCTTGTATTATAAGTTCTGGTGATGATGGTTCAAATTGCAATAGTTTCATCGTTTCTTGTTTTTGTTGTTCAACCTCTTCTATGTATTTATTTACAATATCATCAAACATGTTTAAACCTCTAATTTCTTCATTAGATCTGATTTCTGGAATACCAGTAGAGATGCGATATACATCCTTGATCCAATTGGCAGAGCATAGAGATTTAACATATTCTGGTTTTACATATTCTTGTCTTTCATAATATCAAATAATTGCTTTGGGTCCCTGATAGCAGCAATACCTTCAGGCGTAAATGTATCTATTATCTTAGAACTAGTTCTTGGTGGTCGAGGAGATTGAATGGGTGGTGGCAGTGGTAATGGTTGAGCTTCTTGTGCACGAGCAATATCGGCAGGTAATGTTGCAAGAGCTTGTTGTGTTGCTTCGGTTGCTGTAACAATTTTTTGTTGGTTCTACAATCTGTTTAAATAATTGTTTTGTTTCCTCCTCAAACTCAGTTAAATCCCTTTGACGCGATTGTAATTGTTCCTTAACAGAATCACGAAAAGGTAGATATTTTTAATTGCCTCTAATCGTTCTCGAGCTAATTTAGCTGAGTGTGGTTCTCCAATACTCATTATCGATAATATTTATACTGGCTGTTTAATTCATAGCAGCAGAGAGGCTGAAGGACATACTTGTAGTGACCACATCGTGAATAAATCGAGCAAAAAGTCTGGTCAATTAAAGAAAGTTTTACTATTAAGGCAAAAACGTTTCTTCTCAGCCTTCGTAGGAACCCTTAGTTTTCAAAAATAAGGTCTCAGACAAATTTGTCTCTTCAGCCTCTCTGCTGCTGGACATCATGGAAATCACAAGATTGGAAATATAGTAGTGATTATCTTGGGTAGTCTGCTGATTATGTTAGCCACATTTAGTTAGCAGAAAAATAACCCAAATCTGATATTTTGCTTCCGGAACTGAGGATGGTTTATAGTCTTTAGCATTGTGTACACCAAGATAACTTATTCCACAACCGGAAGTCTGGTCTGATATTGGTAACTTTCAAATAGTTGATGATAATTATAATTTATTCTCCCTATAATGCAGAAATCAAACTAATGCAAAACATTGAATATGTGTAACTTTAGAATCAAAAACAGAATATGTGTAACGTTAGAATCAAACTAATGCAAAACATTGAATATGTGTAACTTTAGAATCCAACGAAAGCAAAACATTGAATATGTGTACTTTTAGAATCAAACTAATGCAAAACACTGAATATGTGTAACTTTAGAATCAAACATTGAATATGTGTAACTTTAGAATCAAACATTGAATAAGTGTAACTTTAGAATCAAACTAAAGCAAAACATTGAATATGTGTAACTTTAGAATCAAACACACAATATGTGTAACGTTAGAATCAAACTAATGCAAAGCATTGAATATGTGTAACTTTAGAATCAAACTAATGCAAAACATTGAATATGTGTAACTTTAGAATCAAACTAATGCAAAACATTGAATATGTGTAACTTTAGAATCAAACTAATGCAAAACATTGAATATGTGTAACTTTACAATCAAACATTGAATATGTGTAACTTTAGAATCAAACTAATGCAAAACACTGACTATTTGTAACTTTAGAATCAAACTAATGCAAAACATTGAATATGTGTAACTTTAGAATCAAACTAATGCAAAACACTGAATATGTGTAACTTTAGAATCAAACATTAATTAATTAATCTTAAATCAGACCAGTCCTAACACTAACCTCTTAATGCTGAGCGCCAAGTGAGACAGCTGTTAGTACCATTTTCATAAGTTTTGGTATGACTCTGTCGGGATTCGAACCCGGACGCTCTAACCACTTAGGCCACGTACGCGTAATCAAAGTGATAACAAATGCATGGTGCGAAATTAGCAATAAATACATTGACTTTTGGCGTATAAAAGGTTAAATATGTTTAAATCAAAGAACACTATTTTGCATTTGTTGGCCATAAATATTCTATTTACACTTAGTCGTTTTCATTTACATTTAAAAATTCGTCATTTATATGGAATAAGCGTACTTCTTTTGGATAGTTAGTAGTCGTTGTGCGTGTTCAATGAATGTATTCGCATGAAATATATCATACAATGCATGACACTCCATATTAAAGTCTTAAATCACATGGATGTACACAATCATTATTATCATAAGCTGCAACAAAATAAATGATGCATAAGGGCCAGATCAGGACATACTCGAAGATGACTCCGTCAAGTTATCCATCGAATCTAACGTTAACCTTTCCAGCGACTCATTCGCCAAACAAGCAAGATTTTTGTGCAAATCATATTATTATATATATATTTCGTCAAAAGACATAAAATTTGTTCATTAAACATCCATAACTAAATGTTAAAGAGGTACACTCAAACATGTCCACAAAGACTACTCTGGTGACAATCTGGAAGTTGTCTCTGCAAGCTGTTTGTATTTATATGCAAGTTTTGATTTTTGTACAAATGGAACCTATGGACATTTTGACACAGAAGGTTCATGTATACAGTTCTTATACGATGGTTGCTACAAGGACTGCCAGTGTTTTCTATTTATTTTCGTTACTAATATAAACTATTGCATTTCGTTATGATGCTAAACCGGGTTTAGATTACGTTCTAAATGAGAACTTAAGATCACTACCGTCAGTAATTCCAGCTTTTAACTTTTACGTCATAATTGATGATATTTTATTAAAACTTATTATTTAAGTGATAAATGAACAATAGTTCTTAGGGTCCCATGCATAGAAAATATTATATAAATTAGTCCAAAATCATTATAATCATGAAATTCCTTAAACGATTCACTTGTCTTGTTTAGTTAAAACACACCATAATTTGTATTTAAGATATTTTTCGTTTGCCTTGATATAGGTCAAAATGGGTCAAGTGTGATTAATTTTAACGTACCTTTAACTATTTTTTCCGACATGTTGCAAGGTGGTTGTTTATAGTGATGTCTTTATTTTTCAAGTAGCGGAAGATTGTCTGTTTTAAATTTTGTAATATCCTCGATAGATTTTTTAATATTACTAATGTTATCTCTAATAATACTAAATCCAGCATCATTAATATTTTTAATATTGGATTTAATTTCATCAAAATTGGATTTAGTTTCAGCGAGAGATGGAGAGGTTACCGCTGGTG
>JAEAOA010001989.1:0-42500 GCA_016746295.1 Potamilus streckersoni
TTTGAGGGTTTTTTCATAATTAAGGTTGGGGGTGGAAACATTATTATTATAAGTACATGTAATAAAAATACTTGATAAACGTGAACAAAGACAGTATACAAAATAGTAATAGCAAGCTTTGACAATGAAAAGATTCTGATGTTAATATATTTGGGGTTTTTCTTCAGTTTTATAGGGATCGTTCTTCGTTTTCAATTGGCCTACGATTATTTCTTACATGAAAACTCACACCATTGTGCATTGCAATTTTTATGCCTTAAACCTTGCTTATGGGACTTTGAAAGATCGATACGATTAAAATAAAACTCGGATATCCTCGATCCAAAATTTACATTGCTCATGTAATCCTAAATGCCGGTGTACAAAATTGCTTGTGGTAAACAACACACACACACACACACACACACGTCTAAATTATTATAGTAAGCAGAATGAATATTTAATAAAAATAATACTATCGTATAGGTTTGAGATTTTTTAATTCGTAACTTGAATTAGATACATGGGCAGCACCTTCCGTTCTGTCTGCTGTATATCATTTTATACAATTATTTCTATATACCTTGCTTTCTTTCATAGGAATCCTGAATGACTGTGTAGATAGATGAGAATTAAATATTGGGTCGTCATGCGAGTGTGTCTGCGAAAAATTATTTGCATGCCTGAAAGGTAGTGCAATTTCAATTAACTCATAATGAGCACATAATGAAGATTTGCATGGCTCGATGGGATATTTTATATATTCACATGATAAAATATCATTTAGGTTTGCTATGTAACACAGGTATTAGAACTTATGACAAACGTTTCACTAATATTTGTTTGGTATTTTACGCTTAAGTGTATGATGAATGATAATCTAGAGGTATCATTAATAATTATGCATGTAAGTTATTATACTCATCTGCAGTTACTCCATCGGATCCAATTTTTCATCTGGTGTTCCTACATCAGATCCAATTTTAATCTAACTGGAAGTATTGGTTTGTATCAACAAATTAACAGATAATTTGATAACTAGCGCAATTCAATCATATAAATTAGGTGACCTTGCAAATGGTTATCTAACCGCGTTAACACTCGGATGGTGATATTTCTGTTTGTTATTACGATCTCTGACAAGTTCAATAATGATTGATGTGACTTGTATGTGATCAGCTCGATTGTTACCAATCTAGGGGCCTTACGTCTGGTCCAATATCGACAAAAGTTGGAAGATACACTAATATCATTAAGAGCTAGAAAGAGTTTGATGACGAATGACTTTCACTCTAGTACTGAGGTGATTATGCATCTGAATGACTTTTCGTCTTACCCCTCTGCATACTGTATTTCCGTTCCGAACATTTGAGGAGACTTGGATATATGGATACATGCTTATATCATAAAGCTCTGATATGTATTCAACGACGAGCAAGATCTACCCATATTAAATAGATGATGTATCATTTGATTAGCAATGATGTCTTCATATTTATAAATATTTTTCTATGGATGTAGCAAAATGAAAAACATGTTTGTCTATTCGTGAAATCTTCTTTTACTAATGCATAAACCTGCTTAGAAAAATGGTCGGCTGATATGTTATGCACCAAAATGAGAGATGACATGTTGCCCTTGGCTCCTTTTCTACTACTGGCTTGTCGAATCCTAGTTCAAATTTTAATCAAGGCACATATTTCATTAATTTCGCTAATCATCATCACATCACAGTAATGGTGCCGTGTGCATCGAACTACACAGATTGTACAATTCACTCATTTGTCAGTCTACGAATGTTGCCCGGTAGTGTCAACAGACCCAGATTGTTGAAAATCCACGCAAGTTGCTCACTCTCAATTCTTGTTTTGCTACATAAGCGTACACACATTAAATTGTATTAGAATTGTATTACAATTGTATTACAATTGTATTACAATTGTATTATTTTGGCGGTGTGAGCATTTTTAAGATATATCGGTAAAAGTATTCACAGCCACATGTATTCAGCATCAGTTTTATTGCAACGTAACATTGTAATATGGTCACATTAATGCTAGCATTAGGCCTTGACATTCCAAATGATCATGTTATAGTGGTCTCAACAGCTTATATATCATAGACAACACTGCCGAAAGTGCGTTAACGGTGTTACAAGTCCTAATTTATCAACTTTCCTCGCGGAATTAATATGAAATTGTAGGATAATCGATATATTATCCACTAACAGAAACCCTGTGGCAAAAGGTAATTTAAAAAAATTCAAAACTCGTGCTAGGACTTTTATTGATTTACTCATTCGTCAAAGACAAATGCATGAATGAAATTATTATTCAACATCTTCCCTAAGTTCTTTGATACATTGCAGATCTTAATTCACCTTTATCTTTTGTTTAAATTACGTTACACGTTACGATCGCCTATTCAGAAAAATCTCTAACTTTCTTAATGAATGTTACTGAAGCAGAAGTCCAAGCATTTGCGTCAGTACTGAACACGTGTTATTTGAAACACGTGTATTTTCAGCAACTACGAGGCATATTTGTGTGCGTATATAATTTATGTTCTAATTCACGTTTTCCAAAATAGTTGAATATATGGCCTTTCTGACAATTGCATTTTTTAAAACAATGATATGCTTTAATTCATATTTTTGGTAATCCTCTAGGAAATTCTTGTTGTAGCTAATGCTTGCCATATTCTTTACAAACGTTTGAGAGATATACATGATTTGTCGACAACTTAGAATATTTTAGAAATTAAACAGTTTACGTTCATTCAGATCATAAAATTGTGAATTTGTTATTTATGTCAGGTACTCGAAAAAATACATTTATTATGACTATCTTTACATCTGAATTAGAGCAGGGCTTTTACTTGTGCTTGATTTATACTTGATTCACTAGAATTCAAATGGTTTTAAGAATGCGTTGTGTATAAATCACAATTTGGGTATTATTATGAAATCATCTAGATACTGAAAGAACACAAACGCTATTCTTGGATATTGACATTAACACTTTCAAGATTGGAATTCATTCTGAACATTACTGTTATTCATTCGAAATAATCTATACTTTTGGACAAGTGATAGAGCTTTTAGGATCTTATTTTGATTTCATTTTCAAACTATTGTTGTTGTTGTTGTTGTTGGGCTTAACGCCATTTTTTTGAGCACTCGATAGGCTCTTCATGGCGGCCAGTATTAATGGTGGAGAAAGAAACCGGGAAATCACCGGAAAGAACCACCGACCCACGAGAAGCTACTGGCAAGCTTTCTCACATATCCACATTCGCCGAATCCTAGACTCGAACCCACGCAGACAGAGGTGAGATGGTAGTGATCCGTAACGGACAGCGCTTTAGACCACTCGGGCACTCGGGGCCCCTCACAATATTGTAAGTTCCTTTTGAACTTTTTTCTTCTTTGTCAAGGTAAAAATATACGTTTGAGATTTCGCAAAACATATATTTCACTTTTTTCTGTTAAATAGTTTAAGACCAGGAATTCGAAACAGAAAAATTGTGGGCGTTTGATCTGGATAGAAATTTATTTTAACATTATTCCAGAAAATTTCGATGTGTTTTTAGATCAAACTACGCCTTTATTGGGAAATTTGTTTAATGTATCTCTTAATTTAATTAAGCATATTTGAGATGCCTTTTGTGACACTAACAGGTTTTCATAATGAAATCAAAATTTGGAGAAGTTAAGTTAAATCCTGGTCTGTTAGGGTTAGAATACTTAGAACAAGGACGAATTGCATCAGCTTGTCAGACAATATTCCCGAAAATAATTCGTCTTTATAGAAGAAAGAAAAAAACAAATTGATATCAATACTTGATGGGAAAAAAACTTACATCAAAGTGCTTTGGGTTTGATCAGTAAGACTCAATCTTACTTCGATACAAAATTTAAAATATTTAAATAAAAAAGGAAGGAAACAATGTTTTAAACTTTACAGCTTAAAAATGATGAAAATCTAAAATCGAAACAGAAAATATATACTTGCTGAAAGAGGAAAGAAAGAGAGATTAGAGAAAGGGCGAATGAAAATGCTGAGGAAATGGGGAGAGATAAATACAGTTGCAGAAAGAGGACAAAGGGAAAGAGAAAGAAAAAGTATAAGAAGAGAGAAAATGCAAAGGAAAAATAAAAGATAAAAATAGAGATGCGTAAAGGAGAAATGTTCAATTCGAATAATTACGATCAAATTAGGCGATAAATACTTGCTAACTATAATATGTGTCCGCAAGAAGCCTAGATGGAAGAAGCCTAAAACATTAGCAATGCTTTGATAAGGATTCTTTACTCCTTTGATTCTTTCCAAAATATCTAACCTCATCATGGGTCTAATTTCATTTGAAGAAATCTCCAGGTTTTCTATACCAATTAGGCAACAAACAAGCTTAGATCTTTTGCACATCTCCCTTGAAGACAAAGAGCTTTGGAAAACTTTCATACAGGAGAGAGATTGGGATCAATTTATTTATTTTCTGTTGTGTTCTGCTAGATAGTCAGTTTATATATATATATATATATATATATATATATATATATATATATATATATATATATATATATATATATATATTCCTTTACCATATTATATCTGGCTATGGTCAGTAAACCTGTTACAGCAGGTACTTTCAAAGTGCAGCCGCATCATACGACATGAAGATGTGTGATGTGAAATGTTCAGTTTAGTACTGGTATCTCCATGGCCCAGCTTTTTATGAATTATTCTAAAACATTAGCAATCCTTTGATAAGGATTCTTTACTCCTTTGATTCTTTCCAAAATATCTAATCTGATCATGGGTCTAATTTCATTTGAAGGAATCTCCATGTTTTTTATACGAATTAGGCAACAAACTTAGATCTTTTGCACATCTCCCTTGAAGACAAAGAGCTTTGGAAAACTTTCATACAGGAGAGAGATTGGGATCAATTTGTTTATTTTCTGTTGTTTTCTGCTAGGTAGTCAGTTTTAAAAAATATATATATATATATATATATATATATATATATATATATATATATATATATATATATATATATTCCTTTACCATATTATATCTGGCTATGGTCAGTAAACCTGTTACAGCAGATACTTTCAAAGTGCAGCCGCATCATGCGACATGAAGATGTGTGATGTGAAATGCTCAATTTAGTACTGGTATCTCCATGGCCCAGCTTTTATGAATTATTCTCTATAACCTTTGTATTATGTAACACGACGTTATGTTGCCAGGAACAATGGAACAGTTACCTTCAGTTGGAGCAATTTCTAGAATTTAAAACTGTCATCAGCCTCTTGACTAGAACTGCATAATGATTCATGTTGTCATCGTTTACGTACCATATAATGATAATTAGTCTCCAAATTTAAATACATAAAACACATTACTTAAAGTTATTCTTTATTCAGTATTTTATTATATTTCTTTTTCTATATCAATCAACACCACACGGGTATATTAATTGATGGTTATGACTCGGGTATCTTCTCCGTATTTATTTCTAGCATGGCACGTCCAATTTCCTCTATGAGAACCTGGATGGTATTGTCTGATATGGACAGTTCCATTCGAAGGATAGGTGACATCAGCTGGTACCCATCGATTTCCATGTTCCTAAAATAATAAATAAATGTTAGAAATATAACAGCAGATGAGGCACATTCGTTTATATTTCAAACATAGTAGAATATTCATGTGTATGCTTACACAACAATAACTACTAATGCATCCATAATGTATTCTAAAATTGTTTATAATATGGCCACGGTTTTTACACCTTCATAAATAAAAGTAAAGAAAATATTGAACAACTCAAAGTATGGACCTAAAGTATGAGAGTCATTTTTGTAAATACTCTATTACAGTAATATGACTTGGTCGGACATGATGCTGGGTCTGCCACATGATGCCTGAGTGCTAGACATCAGTTTACACTAATCCAATGCAGACATCAAAATGCTACGACAAATTATTGAACAACTGAAACAGTGGACCTAAACTATGAAAGTCATTTTAGTCATTAAAACATTCCAAAGAATTGTATTGAATTATGGTAAACTAATAATCAAATAAAGGAATATCAATGGCGCTAAACATTAAAGTTACCAAAGGTAAAATCAATCCCTTTGAATGAACGATATGGCAGAAGATTATTTTGGGGCGCTATGAATATTTCAACAATTATGTGCCACGTTGCTGGTCAGTTTAACATTGCTTTTGTCCTTGTTCCCTAATATTAATTTTCAAGATTTAAGCTGAAATTATCCCTTAAAATAGACAATAAGGAATAAATATTAGAATGCAACTAATTTGCATGTTCTTGTTTCATATACGATGAGAATAAATATGACTTAGCAATTTACCTGCAGGGATGTCTGTCTAAATACATTTTTTGTACAACCGTGACTTACCTATCACACAGAACATACTCATGTGTTGTGGTAATTTCTATTTTCACATACTTCCATAGGAGACATTATTACCACACCCACTATATTTTCATTTTAAATATGCCCTTTCTAAAACAAATAAAACAATTTAATAGCAATCAAATCAATTAGTGATGTTTCCTTAAGAGTTTAACGCAATTGATAATGTGATATAAGGTCTGTGGAAACATATCCCACGTATTTTTCGAGTAGTTTCTGATATCTTGAGCTAGTATACCCTGCACTGGGTCTTTAGTAGTACTGGACTGGGTGTTTTGACACATTTACTATCCTATGGTTTCCGGACATCCGTTCTCTAACCCCCATGACACGCTATCTGTCACGCGACCCATAGATCTTTGATTGCTGTTAATTCGATGGTTTGATAGAGGTGTGAATATACACGTTAATCATGTATCCCTGTCATGAGATTAGAGTCTCCTACGGCTCTCTGTGTCAAATAGTGTATCGAATAAGGTCAAAGAGAACTTGCATACTACTATAGCCAGCAAAAATTCTGGAAAGGAAAATACCGCATAGAGAAGCTTGCTTAGAGATGCAAGTCTATGGCAGCCATCAATATTTTTCTCTGCGTGTTGTTTTAATCGACTTTCAATGTCTGTAAAGTTACCACTGTCATATTTATTTGTGATCAGAGTTGTCTGTTATTTTCCGTTTCCAACAGCACAGTCACAAACACGGCCGCACTGATTATATTTTCTCGATTACTACCGATTAGAGTTTGCTAATGGCATTGAGAAAATTCGGTGTGGCTGCAAGCAATTCGGAATAAATGCGTAGTCGGAAATGCAGTCGTATCAAAACTGACTTGCTGGCACTACCAGAGACCAGTTGCTATTGATATATCTATGACAATAATACCGATTGTAGCACCTACATTGTTATTCGGGTCATACTAAGACCAACTATTGCTGTCGCGGACATGTCAGAAATAGCCTCTGCGGCCAGAGGTATGGGTGTGTACTTCACGGACAACACGGTTCTCTAAGAATCGTCTCTTGCAGTTCTTGTTCCGGTCGATTATCGTTTTTCACGTCTGTGCAACTGAGGGTATATCATAGTTCTTCTATTAAAACTACAATCGCGTTTTTTTTTAATTCCCGACAGACAGCCCTTTTTCGGTCTCCTAACTACACGTACTTCGAGATTGTCATTCTTTTAGCCTGACGCAGTTTTCATGCAATTAATAAAACCCTCTGCCTTGGAGACTGTGCGCTCTGGACGTTGACAAACTCCTATTCAAAAATACAACGAATCACGCCATAACATTTGCATCTAACAATCGACTTTGCCCAAATACAACTGTTACCTTGAAAGTGCGGCATTATTAAATAACAGTCGAGATCGTTCTTTTCTCAAATTAGTGACTGTTGTTTAAAAATATTTGATGAAAGTAACTAAGATGGATACACCGGTAAATGTCATTTCTGCATTGCAGATGAAATCAAGGAGGGCTTTTACTTTTGTTACCGCAGTCAGAACTTCGGCGTATTCACGTGCACGTTTTGACGATACCATGCTGGCTTCTGGTTGGTTGTGGTATATCAGGGTTATTCCATATGGCAATTTCTGCTTTACCATTAACGAAACTAAACGATAGTTCGTACGATGGTTCGATAATACCACTCAAATGCAAATATCTTCTGGACAAAAATTCAAATTTATGCTAGTATCCAATGTCGATTGGTTAAAGATCCCGTCTGTAAATTCTCAAACATATCGACTCGGTCAGATTCTATAATGTATTCACTAATGATATAAAGCTAATCTTACACGCAAACGTCACAGACAGTTAACAATCCCTCGGATAAATGTTGAGTGCTTCAAACTTAATTTCATCTCTGGGGACCATCGATCCTGATAATGCAACAGTATTCAATGGCAATGCTCTCCTTCATTGTAATCCGTAATATGAGTAATACATAATCAAGACTTTGATGCCGCTTATCAATCAAACACATTCCCATTTCAGCTTACGTGCCATTACTTCAATATGTAATTAAAAAAAAATATAATCCAAAGGACTTAGCATTAAGAGGAAAGAGTTAGGTCTGGACAGTAGGATAATGTAACTGGGTAGTAAATGATGATAACTGTTTGAGGCATAATGCCCCAGTGCAAGAAATCATTATAAACTATAAAATATTTAAATAATGAAGAGATACGTCACCTGAAAATAGCCATGTACTATTTGGTTTCGAAACCTTTTTTTTTTACTTTTGAAAGAAATATACAGTACTGGAAATGTACAACCTGTAAAATCTGCCTCAGGTAAGGCGGATACTTACTTTGGACAGATCAATGTATTACGCTTAACTCAAAGCAACCGGATGATATTATTTTAAAGTTGTTAATTTTTATGCTCGAAAAGGGAATGGCAGTTTGTATAATCTGGCGAAATTCTTTTCCCTGTTATGAGAATTGCTAGCGCTCTAGATCGTAATTATAATGGGGATTGGAGCATTTGTCAGGGACTTCTGTATAAAGGTAGAAAGGCATCTAGCGTCCTGCCAATCTTCATAGTGTTTTCTTTTCGTTTGAACTGTTTTTCTCAGTTTTATATAGATCTTTCGTGCTAGATAATACTTCGAGGATTTAAGGAGATAATTCAGCATAGATCTTTATATCCTTTATGCTTGTACTGTATCCGTTTAACCTTGCCATTGCATCCTTTTCCATAATAAAATATGATTCCAGTGCCCATTTCAGAATGTATTTGCTTTTACAAAATATTTAATAAATACAGGTTGTAAAGGAATAATAATAATAATAATAATAATAATAATAATAATAATAATAATAATAATAATAATAATAATAATAATAATAATAATAATAATAATCAGTAATTTAGGCCAACGGCCTATATTACTAAATCTAATACCAGTAAATATAGTGTATTCTATAGTGCAATAATAATTTAATGTGGTGTTCAACATGAGTAGACATACATATTTTCCAACAAACAATCAGAACATAACAAACAATCAGAACATAATGTTATGCAGGTTTTACTACCACAACGTTTTTCTTTGAAAAGGTCTACGAGTTATCAAAGATTGCCTACCTCAAAAAGCTAATTTATATAACAAGAAAAATTTCTTATAATCAAAATTCATGAAGTATTATAATTATCACGCATAGAGATAATAAACTTCGTTATAATATTTCTTATCTAAAATGGTCATAAGCTCGCAAAACGCAAACAAAATTGAATTCATCTTCTACCAAGTAAATAGACATTAATTCTCAAACCCAATTGATAGTACTTATTATTTTTCTCAATCTTATAATGTCTGTCTCCAATTTTAGCATATGTGCTGATGTGCTGACCAACAAATACGATATTCAAGATCAAAGGTATATTTCCAGTTTTAGTTGTTTTTCTCATGTTGTAATGCACACATATATGAGAATTGTTAATATCAATCTGCCAATGTTTGGAATACCATATCATTAATTCTTTGCGAAGATAGTGAGAAAAATTTGTATTATCTCCCTCTAACAACTAGCCAGACATACACAGAGCCAAAGTGAAATAACATATTTTTAATTGTGATAACACAGGTAACACAATTGGTTTCATATAATCTTCTCAACATAAAATAACATCGTTGTAGGTAACGCGTACGAATTCTGACATCCTTTAGTCAGTATTTAATACATAGCAAACAATTACGAGTTACAAAGTGGATATTCTCCCCAATCACCTTGTACAATCGCAATGTTGTTACTTTTGGAACATGTAAATTATGCTGGAAAAAGTCCTATTGCTCTATAGCAATATCTGCACTAACTCATTTCCCGAACTTTCTGTTTATCAAACAGTTAGGCGCTCAACATTAAGAGGTTAGTGTTAGGACTGGAAAGCCAGGTGTCAGGATAATGTGACTGAGTGGGACATGATTAAATTATAAACTACCACGCTGTAGACATGGCAGCTAAATAACTAAAATATTCTTAAAGCTAAGTTTAAAAAATCCATATCACACATTAATCATATAATCAGATATTCTAAACGCATTTTCATCACTTTATGTAGGAGAGATGGAGGAGAGACTCACGTTTAAAAAGGTCCAGTGTACTTCTGGTACTGGATAACCAGTTATTTCACAATATATGTTAAGTGGTCTCTCATTCTGAGCTGATTTCGGCCATGAATAAACCCAGACAATATGAGCACGAGCTGTAATGTCAAAAAATAATTCCATTATCTCCTTGTATTTATGAGTTTCTGACAATTGTATCAATACCTTAGGTAATACACACCCACCACTAAAAGTACCACATAATAACAGCAGTAATTAGTGATATTTTCGTTGATTATTATTATTAAATAATTTTAATATTATAGATACTACCACTATATTGCAACTAATAATACTACCACAACAACCACCACTACTAATATCATGGAATATTTATTATTATATGTAGTTACTACTACAAAAACCACTGCTTTCGCAACTAATAATACTAATGTCATAGACACCAGCAGTATTCTTCTGCCACTAGAGAGTAAACAATACTAATTACTTTTTTATTTCCTACTTATCCACTACAGACATACACTTATATGTATTGGCATTATCATGCTATTGTTAACGTGCTACCAAAACCGCAATTAGTACCACAATTACAAAATTTATAGCGGCAGCAACATCAGTTACTACCACAATAACTTCAATCATAATTACTACTCAATTTTTTAATCGCTATTATAAAATTCGACCAGTAATGTTCCGATACGTATCACATATATATTTTATTTACATTAGAAAATAAGTAGAATCTATAGTTTGGGCCAATTTATTATTGATTCATTTTATTCCTTTGCTTTTAATATTCATTGGCATTACTCTTATGGCTGCATATCATTGCTCAGCATAGACACTGATATTCCAATTTTACATTATAATACAAAGAAATTGATTAAAGTTATGCATCGAATTAGTGCTGAAAACTTCTTTCATAAATCCTATATAAAAATGAAGATGAAGAGAAATATAACACAATAGTATTTGTAACTAGTATGTATATGTTATTAGAGTTTATAGAAGACGAAGACAAATGGCCTTAAACGAACGACGCAAATACATTATAGCTGCATTAAATGGAGCAAGAGGTATTTAGGTGGGTGATGATTGCTAGCTAGTTTCTTCCACGACCTTGGATTACTTTTTTTCTAGGGCTATACGGTACAAATATACAAACACAAAGTAAAAGCCTTGTGATCATCAACCCATTTACTACCCTTACAACTGTTACCCACGTATGCTACTTCGGCAAGTATAAATTTCGCCTAACACATAAATGTGAACTACGTGATGATGAATTCTGTTTTATTGCAAGATCAGAAAAATATCCGAATTACTGTGCGGTGTTGTCACCTTAACAGCAATATTCCTTAATATTGGCCATCGATGTATGAAATTCTTTCCAAACTTTAATAAAACTTTAATCAAATCTAATGGTATTAAATGCTTCATTGACCTCTCATCATTTGACCTGGGGTCATATACTTAGGTACTGATTGCTAGTTTAGCCGTGTCCAAATACATCACTTTTGCAAAGACAACAAAGATAAATCGAAAACAAAATACGATGGCTAATGCATTTTAACTTTGTAATCGACGCATTCGTAAGATTGCAATTGTACCAATTATATTGTTACTGGAGTAATTATGTTTATTAAGGTTTGTGTATTTTTCTTGTGCAAATTAGAGACAAAACACACTATTAAGTATTATGGACGATAAACAGAATAATAACGGTGTCAGTTCATAAAGCTTGGTGTTTATTTTCTATGGAAGGCATTATATAATGTTTAACTGTTTCTACCGTTTATCATATAATCTGAGTTTGACAAATGAAAACATTCAGTCTACAGTGTAGGATCAAATTATCCAAACGAGGAACGTGGCTTAGCGTGATTTATGTCTCAGATATAATGACTTATGTCTAGTGATTTTATAATCTGCAATATGTGGTTTCAATCAATTGATGAATCATGGGGAATTATCAAAGATGTTTCAGCTGTTTAGTATATGTTTCTTTATAAATTCCAACTCTTGTCATGCTAATAATTAAAACGTTTTCTTAATTACAGTTTATTTGTTTCATGTATTAAACCGTACATCGATTATAGGTTGCTCTTTATTTGTCTCTCAGATATGTGTAACAGTCCTTTTTCTTTCAAAGTTTTATAAGTACTACACCGTACAAGGTATGCACCAGAAATAACCCTTTGGAGGGCTCAGTTCTGTCTTGTTTTGCATCTAAATAGATGTATCATCCCAAAATAAATACCTGTTAGTTTCAAAACAATGGTAATTATATTTTGTATGGATGTAAAGGTTACATAAACATTGTAAACATTAAAAGCATTATTGTTAAAATAGAATAAAAAGAAAACAAACGTATCATAATAACGTGGAAAAGCGGGGGGAAAAAAGCTTCTTTAACCTATTTTCTCTACGGATTTAAAACTAAAACCACCCGAACCTCCTAAGACTTACTCTCTTAATTTGCTTATTAATTGCACATTTTACGAGCATAGGTTTCAATCTTCTTCTCGAAAGACTATGTTGAACCTATATATGTCACCGATTTGCGATTGCTTGCAATGACAATTAACGTTGTGCAAAGCACTGTTAACATGAAATAACTGTAAAAAGGAGATTACTCTAAGTTAAATTGTTCAGCAAGACTCGTCTCATGTCGGTACCAAATATCATAGTCATTCAGGTGATCGCTCCATCCCAAAAGAAGATATATAAATTTATGTACAAGAATTTATAAAACATTTATAAAACTGAAAGTTATAGCTTTCTACATCAATTTATATCGTGTGCTGCCACACTTACAGATCAACTCTCTTTGTAAACTACTACGAAGTTTATTTCCTATTTAATTCGTTTAATACAATTACATTTGTTTTCTCCCTGTATTTACTTTACTCAGCCACTATGAAATTAAATTCCTCACAATTTTTTTAAGTATAACTTATTACCGGTCTGATAATACCACCAATGCTAGTTTTATAACTAAATGCAGTGACCATAATCTGTATGATTTTTAAGCTTAATTTGCAACATCCTACAATTAAAAATGTTTGCCAAACCTCAAAAGTAGCTAAATGCCGGATAAATGTGACGTAAGGTCACTGCTAAACCCTCTCCACCGGATTTTGATTGCATTATATCCTCTTCCCGGTTGAAAATTACATACGTCATATTTCTTTCCTTAACCTCTGCAATGTTCAATCACTTAAATCAAACCATGCTTGATTTCCATCTCCCCGTAACTTTAAATTAATGCAAATTGTACGCCAGATATTTAGAACATAACAATAGTGCAGCTGTCACTTTTACTGGAATATAAAATGTGTAGACAGATTCATGACACCGTTGCAAAACCTATATTTTCAATCGAACAACAGATTCTTTTCGCAGTTCTGGAGTTTTAAATTTAAAGGTTATATCGGCTTCCTCGTCTACAATGAAATGCTAGTCTCATTAGTTCTACTGTTACTCTTGTTTTTATGGAATTTACTATTTAATTGGTTAATTGTGTGTCTGGTAAGTGTACGTGTGCTATCAAATCGTAAACTGTAAATTGACTTACATTATAAATAATGTTCTAATAACCAGTGTTGTGCAAATTTAAACGGCGCAATACAATCAGCTGGCTCCAGATATATTGCATAAAGGCATGCTGAAATTCTTTTAAAAATCCGACCTTAAAAAGTTAAATAATACCAACGACCTACAGTGCAACGCCTTTATATTTTAAGACTGAAATAGAAAAGGATATTTCCCGTAACTTACAAGCTATCGTTTAGAAGCATTATTAAGATTTATTTCTACTGGTGCTGTAGGTTACCTATGTTTTCACGTTAGGAAGAACAAATACAATTGCCTGTTGCAGATGCGGGAAACTGGAGTGGCACCAATGTCATCATTTAAGCATAATTCATTTACGCATGTCTTCTTGCAGAATGGCTGCATTTCTAGGATTTTATCCTGAAATATCTCTATTCGTAGCGTAATATTGTGTACGGAGCATAGCTTTTATATCTGCAATACGATATTTCCAAGAATTATACTTTGCATATTTGTGACTTTGCTTTGCATATTCACGATATAGCTTGTGTTCTTGGGATTTGGCTCATGATTTAGTTTTATCTAATAGTTTGCATCTATGTTAGAACAGTTAACTACATGAGGATAGTCCTTCTCCAGACTGACATTTAGAACATTAGATGGTCTTCCTCTAAATTAATCTACCCCATGCCACATTAGGCACCAAGATTCAAATCTCACAGGATATACTTTATTTGCCAAACCCGTAAATATGCATCAGCACTGGCAGGGTGCACTTGTCCGTCTTTGAGCCTCTGAAACAAATTTAGGGTCGAGTGTCAGCAGACATGATCTGCTGGCAAGCAGATATAGAAGAGTAATATCGAATTAATTTGCTCGGCACTTTCATGTTCCGACCGTTACGACGCCTCGGTTGTATTCTGCCCTTTTCGACAGGTTAAATGAAAGTGCAATAATATGTCTCCCCATGCGGCTGGCTTGTACGGCTAGCAAGGCTACAGTTTCTACCTAGTCCTTGTAGTTGATGGGTATGGGCGCTTTAGGAAAATATGATTATGATGTCGCAAGTCTACATCTGAGTCTCTGTCAAAGGTACAATTTTGTCAGTCACTCTAGAGTAAGATGCACTTATTATAAGATACACAACCCTGTGTTAGTATTATGCAACAGAAGAATGTCCATACAAAATGCAGCAAATTTGATCGTGCTGAATTTATAATATTGAGTTTAATTTTGATGAAGAGTCCAAACACTACGTGGATAAGGAAGATCTTTCCTCGTAGATGTCATGTCCTTGGAAGATTTACATAATGTTGTCATCTGCAGCTGACATTATAAAATTGAAGATTAAATACATTTACCGAAGATTATACTGAATTTAGCAAAGACATCATGTGGCATTCGAAATTTAGCAAAGACATCTCCTTGTTCTCCTGCCTCATGCCTTAACCCGTGAAGCCAGTGACCAGGATCCAAACTGCCCGATGGCTTACAAGCAAAATTGACAACTGTTCATATTATTGTTTCTAAATCATCTGCCGAAATTGTGAGTTGAACACAACGAAATCATATTATACTGCTTCTGTTTAATTCCCATACATTATCAACATAAACAAGGGAATGAATGAACTCTCAATTTGGACTACGTACGGAGAATCAGGGACATATTATAGAATGATCAGAAGAAGATAATATATTTTTCATTTATCACAAGATAAAATAAATTTCAACATGATATTACGCAGTTAGATTATTCACAGACCAAAGTTAGAGCAATTTTTCTCAATGCATTTGCGGGTCAAATGATTCCATAAAAAGCAAAGCCCTTGGAAACATAAATGGTTAGTTCCTGTGTTACTAGTCTATGCTCTGAAAATCGTTAACAGAAAATAGTGAAAAGCAACACGATTTATGAAATTCAACAAATAATTTATAGAATTAAAGTATAAAGTAAACATGTAATGAAGAGGAACATACGGTATGGCAAATCAAATCCCAATAATATTAGAATTTCAGACTAAAGTCCTAATAATTTAAAGTCCTAAATAAAGGTCGAAGTCAAGTCCAATTTCTGAGAAGAACCCGTTAGATTTCAACATGAATTATAGCCGATGTTTTTGCAAACCTTGTTTGTTTTTGTTTGTTTTTCATTTCGTATTATTTAAAGTATGCGGAATTTAAGAAAAATGTTTACATTAATTGCCTCTTTTTCGAAATAGAACGACAGAGTTTGTGTTCTAACCCCAGATTGTACACTAGATCATTTGTTTCCACACAAAAATATTTTGTACTATGTATTCCATAGAATATACCTAAATATCGTATATTTTTACTGTGTTCTTAATAGTTTAGTCCAGAGTGGGAAAAACGAGTTTCTTATTTATGACGGCAATCTCAAAGTTGCTCGATACCTGTGTCGACATTGTACCATAAAAAAACCGGAATCTTATTTCATTGATAGCAGATGGCCTTTCTTACACGAAATGGAAATAATGAATCACATAGGCACGACAGATCCACACAGTCCATATATGCAAGGACAAATTTGTTTTCTTATTTAATTCAGAATTACCCAGCTCTGTGCCAATTTTCAGCCAATTGTATAATGTGAAAAATATAATTTATATATTTTACCTTCGTTTTATTTTCCTTAACGTGTAATTCATCTACTATTTGATTTCTTCTTTTGTGCAATATTGCCATCGCTTCTGAATACTTCCGTACTTTTTAGCATTAATTTGTATTATTATGTATATCCTTTACGGAAAACGGGTACAGAATATTATTAGTTGTCTATCAATTATTGCATGATTTCTTCAAACCCACACCAGTTTCGCTACCTTCATATCCCTATAGGACAATCAAATACACAAACGGACGAATGAGGCACGCCCAATATTTTTTACAATGTTGACATTATGTTTGGACTGTTTGTAAGTAAACATAAATAAACAGACTCCTAATACTGCCATCTACCTTATGACCAACCAAAGGCATATATATATATATATATATATATATATATATATATATATACATATATATATATATATATATATATATATATATATATATATATATATATATATATATATATATACATATATATATATATACAAAGAGATTACCATTTTGAATCGTGACATCGGTTTGTGCTTCCTTCGTTGCTCCATTTTTAGACACAACACAGGTGTACGTCCCCATCTTTGACTCCGTCATATTTTGTATGAACAAACTATTACCATGTTCAGCTTCGAGAAGAGTCTATAATAATAATAATAATAATAATAATAATAATAATAATAATAATAATAATAATAATAATAATAATAATAATAATAATAATAATAATAATAATAATAATAGGAGGGGGCGAACCCTACAAAATTTTGCGACAAAATCGATTAAAGCCTCAGAATGCCAAATGGAGACTTCCTACGAAATCTCATATTTTAAACAAAAAAAAATAAAGACCCCATTTGTAAAATGGAGCCTTAGCGATTTTGTCGTAAATACATTGTCATAACCACCCTCAAAATTGCTATCATCTACGTCGCAAATATGTTGTCATCTCGCCCTCCCTGCTGCTGATTAATACAAATTATTTAACCAAATATTTTATCAAGTCCAATACGATATCGTGACCGAGGGTCGTGTAAATTTACTGTTATAAATCCATATGTGACTGACTGAGCATGACTAAAGTAATTTTTTAATCCATTGAAGTCCATATCGGAACACCATGTCTGCCAAATATTTCGTAGCGTATGTGTATCAACGCCATTGAATACAGCAAGAATATTGCAGTTATCGCGAATCACTTTTGGAATTTGAGTATATCGTTGAGTGACATATATCACGTCAGTGTTTTTATGCCTACCTCGTGAAAATATTCTAGCAGGGTTCTTTTGATTATCTAACATTACATCATCGTACACTACAAGATTGTTTATGTCTCCATCGAGATCTTCTACTGATAGTGCATTACTAATATCAGTAATAAAGTCGATTACACTTTCACCTTTAATTTCTGATGCATTTTCATTATAATCTTTTAGCACTTCATAGCACCGTTGATCATCTACGGATGGGGCAACTAAATATAATTTATCCCACTTCATCAATCGCATTATCAAATTAAGCAGCAATTGTGTTTTACCCGAGCCAGATGGTCCGATTATAATGGCACGGACAGAATTCGGAAGCGCTGCGTGGTGTTTTACCGGTTCTCTTCTTTTAGTCGCTGAAAAATCAATTCTATTCATAACTCTATATATAAATTATGGATTTATATTGTGTTAAATGTAAACAGCGTACTGATACAACCGATCAGACAACTATTACAACTAAAAACAATAGACTAGCGCTTACTGGTAAGTGTGTAACATGTGGTACAAAAAAAATTTAGATTTTTAAAAAAAGCAACTCGGAGGTGATATTGCCGCAAAACTTGGAAAACTCCCCGGAACCCCATGGGCAAAATACCCCGGAGAAAAACACCTTCCAGGATATAGTTACTGTGGTCCCGGAACGAGATTAGATATCAGACTTGATGATCAAAATCAGCCCCGGCCTGGTGAGTATCCGATAAATGCTATTGATAAGGCATGTCATGCTCATGATGTTGCATATAAAAGCAATAATTTGCAACAAGGACATCTCACGGATGTAAAATTAATTCATGCGTTAAATGCTATTCCCGATAAATCCTTCAAAGAAAAATTGGCTTCATGGTTGGTCAAATCAGCTATGAAAGGCAAATTTGAGTTAGGTGCTGGTAATTAAAAACATTAGTGTTTTTATAGTATAGAATCTATTTATTATTCTCCGAAAGGATACTGGAAGGGTAAAGCAACAATCAGTAAACTCGCTAACGTTGCAGAAATGAAAAAGTCCACTGCGAAAGATTGGTTATCCAAACAAGCTATATGGCAAATTTATCTACCACCGCCTAAACAAATTAATTATTCTCATTTTGATGTTACCGTACCCAATGAAGTTCATCAGGCTGATTTATTGTTTTTACCACATGACCATGGTTACAAATACGCGCTAACTGTAGTTGATATTGCGAGTCGATTTAAACAGGCAGAACCATTGAAAACAAAGTCAGCTTCTGAAGTCGCTTCTGCATTTGAAAGGATTTATAGACGAGGTCCTCTAAGATGGCCACATCTATTACAAGTTGATCCTGGCAAAGAGTTTCAAGGTGCTGTTCTATCAACAATGAAAACTCATAATGTTACAATACGACGGGGACATACTGCGTTACATCGTGATCAGGCAATTGTAGAACGATTTAATCGAACTCTTGCAGAACAGTTATTTGGATATCAATATGCAAAAGAATTCATCCAAGAAAAACGATCTCGTGAATGGGTCCAAAGGTTACCGAGTGTAGTTGCAGCGTTAAATAACGAGATTACTCGAACTATTAATATGAAACCAAATATTGCAATAAAAAATATATATACCCAAACAACCACAGCGGGTTAGCACTCAGCCACTTCTCGGTGTTGTTACTGTGAGATATTTATACGAACCAGGAGAACTTGAAGGTGGTAAAAGAAGAGCTACTGATCCTATATGGAGTGTTACTACGCATAAAATTTCAACTATAACGCGATCAGCTGGTAGACCTCCAATCTACAGATTGGATTCAACTGCACCTCAGCGTGGTTTTACACGCGAACAACTACAAGTCATTCCGGACGATACTCAATTACCGCCACATGGTCTTAACTAGCTCCGTTACGTCTATTACACTCAAGACAGGTCAACATCACATTGTTTCTGACATGACCAAGACTGTTATTTTTTTCTGTCTACGGTGAATTGTCGAGGGTCTTTATCCGAATACTGCCAGTGCATTATACAATTGCAACTGGCGCAGTGATTATTCTGTTGTTCTTTTAATGCGATTATTACTTCAGCATCAATATCAAATTCTCGTTGGATTTTTTTGTCCTGTTGTTTGTAACCAGAGAGTTTTTTTTATTAATGATGCTAATATCAGTGTTATCATCGTTTGCATTAAAATCATCATCGAAAACAATCCTTCGTAGTTGATTTATTCGTCGTAATCTGGACACTGCGAGATAGACTAAATTTGACCATTCAATGCGATTATCAACTATCCAAACAATTGTATCCGTGATGGTCAATCCTTGTGACGAGTGTATTGTTGTTACATAACCAAGCGTCCATTGTGATTTACCAGCGCATAATGCATCTTTTACAGCATTGATATCAACTAACACAATATCATTTAACACTAGAATCTGTTTCTCCGTCTGGCCTGGAATTTCAACTTCAATATTCTGCTTTCGTGTATCCAATGGTCTATAACACAACGGTACTGGAAACGTTGGGAATTTTTTCTTGTGTAGCTCAAACAACTTTTTCTGAAGTGCGTCTCTGACTATCTTTCTACTTGCTACTACAAAATCATTTGGTCTCCATGTTTCCCAAAAATCATTCATAGGCGTTTCAGAAATTATTTCACGCGCTACTTCACATTGAATTCTATCGGATTGTAATCTAATTAGTTTTTTAAACTCACGTAACTGCTCATCGAGTGCTCTATAGTCAGTATCAATTTCTTCGTAATAATCAACAAATCCTTTTAACCAATTATGTGGACTTCTACCAACAAATGGTGGTGGTTGACCATGATCGCCGAACAATATAACTTTTGTATTATTTTGCAAAAACCAATCAAGAAACATTTTTAATACATCTTCTGAAACAGTACATGCTTCATCCCAAATAATCACCGCTGGAATAAATTTCTCACCCATTCGCTCAGGAGTCCAAGCATCGCCCTTGTATCGAAAAAACTATGATAAGTGCAAGCTTCAGCGGAAAATCCTTTGGATTTTTGGCGTTGTTTTATCTCTCTCGCTAGTCTATGGGTTGGTGTGAGTACAATCATGGACGTTCTCTCTCGATATAATTCTATCGCACGTGTTGTCTTTCCAGATCCACCACAACCGTTTAAATAAACTGTTTTATATCTACAAATTGGATCTGATATCGGTAGTGCTTTAGACATAGAAAATCCTTCAGATTTTTCACTGATATAATTATCGTTCTTCAGGTAACTGCTTTTAATCTAAAGTCTGCTGATTTAGAATAATCGCGTTGTATTTCACGTTTAATTCGCCATGTTCCCCAAGTCTCTTCGCTATTAGTAAATTTAGTTACCTCTTTGATATATTTTTATCGACATACATTGAATCAATTGCAACTCTAACTGCTATACTAGGAAATCTGTTTATCATTGCAAATAAATTGATAGATGCATAACCCAGCATAGAAGCCCTTAAATGTATATATGCAGAGCTTTCTCCATCACTGTAAGTAACAATTCTACCTAACTTTCTTTTATTGGACAAGAAGGCTGTTTTACAATTTGCGTACCTATTTTTCTCTACTGCATCTTTAATAACGAAGTCGTATTCGGCATCAACTATAATCAATCGTGAGGATTGTTTTTTAAAGTTGAACTTTTTTCCACCTTGTGTAAATTTACCGATTATTTTTCGGCCGAGATCCTTTGCTTCACTATTTCGTTGATTAAATATATTTTTTGACCATTCAATGATGTACTCCTCGTCAGCATCAATATGTTTTCTAGACTTACCGATTATACTATCAAGACATTCTGGTTCTGGTAACCAGACATTGGTTTGTTTTTGATATGAGATAATCGCTTCGCTGACAATCAACGAAACTAACATTTTACAATCAATCATATATCGCAATAACACTATTGGTAACCACATCCTTTCAGCCATGTGTCTACCAATCCAAACATAACAACACGGATGAAGTCCTTCAGCGAATTCAAATGATACTACGCGAGCAAAACCGGTCAAATCAAAATCAGGCAGTGGTCCATTAATAGCAACGCGAGTCATTTCATGTGTGGGATGTCCAAACCGTTTAAAATACTCACCAGCGAATTCATATCCTAGAAAACTTCCTGGATAACAGGCAATGATATCAACTGATATCATACTTTCACGATTGTACTTAACGTTCCATAGACCGCCATGATAATATTCCAAACTGCTGGATTGAACATCCTGTAAAAACTCTTTTCGTGTTGGTTTCCAATTATTTTTCTTTCTTGCAAAATGAGCTGCAACCGATGGAATTGTAAAACAATTTGTAAGTAACTGTTCGTAATCGTCGGATTTTCCATTAAAAACGCTAGCGTTTTCACTGAGACTTATTGCTAGATTTTTCATCCTATTATGTAGACTTTCAGTACGATATAATTCACCGTTAGTTTCACAAATTGATTGAATTGACATTTGTCATCTTCAAAACTATGAAGTAGCCATACTGATACAGGGTCGTTTTTACACAAACTAGCAATAGCATCGAATAATCTTTCTTCAGTGAGAATGCCATCCTTGGTGAATTCTTCTGGGATATACTTCACTGTTCTGTCTCGCGGGTATATTGTAACCGCGGATGTCCATGCGTGTTTGTTATGATCAATAATTTTGATTGGAGCTCCGTTTTTATTGTATTTCGATTCGTATAATACTTCGCCAGTTATCGTTGAAACGGTTATCGGAAATCTCAACGACTTTTCCAATCTAGCTATATCGGAAATAGTTGCTCCGTTCTCTTTCACTGTTAGCTCCCATTGACTTATTTTTTTACGTCTTAGATCGGTTAATTTATTCCCACGGAGTGCATTTGTAAAGTGTTCTATGAGACGTTGTGCCACACAATTGAGTGTTTTTTCCACTGACGTTGACTGTTTCATTGGTGCTAGTTTTCCAATGTCAGGTTTCTTATTTAACGGATACATCCCATAAACAATTGCTGTTTCTGGATACGCTTTTTCATAGTATGGTTTATCAATTCCAGTTAACAACCCTGGTCTGGAATCACGGCTAACAATGACTGTTGTCCTATCTTTGAGAATTGGCTCAAACTTGTCTCTTATAACCCAATCGCCCGATTCTAAATTGACAATAAGTTTCACTCTGAGAAAATACCTTTTACTGCCAAGTTGTGATAGTATCATAGCTGCTGTTTCATCATTCATTCTAGCATCAACAACACCATCAATTTTAAATGTTGACCAGGTGTGTGATGCACCGTCCTGTTTAAACTCATGAACACAATCTCGTATTTTTCTAATCAGAGTTCTATTTTTATTCTCTCTTTTGGTACGTCTTCGAGGGTTCTATCAAGATTGAATTTAATATTTTTTCCAAGGCTTGATTGCCGATAATCTCTTGAATTCTTCATTCATATAAATAAGACAAGTATTTAAATAGAAAATTTTGTTTATATATAATGAATCACTGCAAATGGCTTATGATTGGATCAGTAACCCCATATAATAAATCGTGTAGAGGTGAATTCTGTGGATATCACTTACAGAGTGTCAGAAATAATTTGACAGGCCCGGCACCATGCATAAATTGTGGGGTGGGTGTGAGAGGAAAATCACAATTATGTATCAATTGTGGGGGTAAGCGGTTTAGAGAATTAAAACGTTATTATGATAAACGAATGAAAAACGCTATCATTGACCCTAACCATGACTCTGTCAAAGACAAAACCATAAAAACCCCTCAAGACTACATTAATAGATTTATAATTAAAGCAAATAATGAATTAGACAAATAGTATTATTATTATATATAAATGGAGCAAGAATTCAGACCACATCCAATACTCGTTGATTATGAAATATCTGCTGATGGTGATGTTAGAAACCGCAGACTGAAAAAGCCAATTAGTTTTGTTAATAATCAAGGATCCTTGCAATTTACTGCTGGAAGAAAGAACTATTACGTTCACAGAATTGTATATGAAGCATTTTATGGATTGATTAAAGATGGTAATGTTATTGATCATATTGACTCTAATCCTTTAAACAACGCGATTTCCAATTTTCAATGCATTTCTCAAAGAGAGAATATAAAAAGAGGAAAGACAGGGACTTGTAAGTCAGTTGGAAAGAGACCAGTACATTCATTTGATACAGCGACGAATGAAGAAAGAGTTTTTCATTCAATGAATGCTGCGGGAAAATATTTTGGAATATGTATGTCTTCAGTACGAAAAGTTGCTGAAGGGATTTATCAAACAGCTATCTCAAAGAAAAATGGACATAGAATAAAGTTTTCCTATTTACAAGATAACTCTCAATAATGAGTTATGCTATTTTAGTCATTTTTGCATGATTTTACAATTCAGACCAATTACCATGGGGTAAAGTAGTCGATTTTCCATAGGGAAAAACGCTAAAAACGTTTCACGTTAATATCATTATGTACATATATTTTTTTTCAATACTTATTCGCAATATCCACGCATACATGTATTAAAAAAGTAAATGACAGTAGCTGGAACAGCCGGAACAGCTACATAAACAAATAGTAAATATGGTCATTGTACCGAAACGCGCGTGTGTAACAAAAGACACTGGGTCAAGGTTCTATTAATAGATTTTTTTAAAATCCCAATTACGTACGTTAACAGCGCTGTTTAGATTTTGTATGAAAATGAAATTACTTTGTAATTACAAATTAAAATAGATTGTATGTGAGGTCAAAATAGTAAAGCGCATTACATGTAATTTACTTTTTTTTAGTGTGGTAGCTACATGTAATAAAATTATCAATGACACAGAAAAATATCATTCTCGATTCAAGAAATAGCAGGTCCTGAATTGACAGGGATCCCATGACAGAGTTATCTCGTCATGTAAATCCATTATTATTACGATTAAATAAACGTAATATTATATAAATTAATAAAAAAAAAATATTGCTATTATTTAACAGTTGTGTTTCTTGTTTTAATGTTTTATTTAAATATTTAGCTTCCATTGAAATTACTACACAATTTTCACTATGAAATGCTAGGAAAATAAATACACACTCGCTTATCGATACTGGTCTTATTATCACCTTATATATAATATGAGCCGTAAAAGTTTGGGGCTTTAAGCGAAGCCCAAATTTGCCAATCAAAACTCCCACGCCATTGACATGGTGTGGTTGAATTTTTTCAACTGCAACCATGGTTAATTTCTTGGGTTGCTTTTGATTGGTAAATTGGGTTTAGGTCCGCCCCGTCGTTTCATGTTTGTATCGTCATGTACTGTCCCTATCATACCATACTATCATCTCATTGTATATATAACCATCCTATATGTAATGTGCTGTCCCTAGTATATATATAATCTCATTGTATATATAATCTCATTGTATATATATATATATATATATATATATATATATATATATATATATATATATATATATATATATATATCTATATATATCTATATATCATCCTATATAATCGCATTTTATATATATATATATATATATATATATATATATATATATATATATATATATATATATATATATATATATATATATATATATATATATATATATATATCATCCTATATAATCGCATTGCATATATACACCATCCTATCATCTCATTGTATATATTATCCTATCATCTCATTGTATATATACCATCCTATCATCTCATTGTATATATATCATCCTATATAATCGCATTGTATATATATATATATATCATCCTATATAATCGCATTGTATATATAATAATCCTATATAATCGCATTGTATATATAATCATCCTATATGTAATGTACTGACCCCCCACAACATATCTTCCGGAAGACCTAATATAGCATTTGTTACGTTAGAGCTTCCAATTGGGAGATCTATGTTTGTGGCCCCTTGGGCTTATTTAATGCGAAGGCACTAAATGAGTTCCAAGAATTTGCTGTCCTCCCTCTGGGCCTTTTTGACGTCGTTTGGCGCGAAAGAGGTTTCCAAATGAGGCTTCATGTTATATGTTCAATGTTTGTAAAGAAATCACTTGGATTTCACGTCTAATACCCATATAACCCGCCCTTGAACTCGATTGGGGGGTTAGGTATTGTATAAGTCTTTAATGTATGCCTTTCTTGCCTCGGAACTCGAATGAGGAAGGGATAGGCATTGTATATGTTTTTGTGGTTTTTTTTGTATGTTGGGGAATCGATAAAAATATTTTAAAGATAAGAAAATACATTAGTAATAATATTCAATAAATGGAATTTCAAGATATTACATCTATCATCACAGAAATATCAAATTTAAGAAATCAAGGAATCGTACTTTCTGAATTTTTGAATGAAGACAGACTTTTGAATGAATTTGAACAAATTGATATACAATTGAAACATGGAAGATATGTCCTACCTAAAATGTATTCACTGATAAAAAGAATCCAAAAAGCGGTTAATGTTTCTTTGTATAACAATGATATTAATTTATTCATTCGGCTATTTAGTATAGTTGAAACAATTAGAAAGAAACTCGGGGAACAGTACCAAGTTCGGTCAGAGATTGCTTTGAAAGTGAAATCTATAAGACGTTTGATTGATGAGTCTGGAAATGCAAGCATTGAAACCCAAAATTGAAAAAACGTTAGCATTTTCAATAATGACATCAGAAGCATTAACTACCAGACTAGCCCGTGAGAGGTTAGCATTACTGAAAAAGTTTATACCAATTCGAGATAACGTGCGAGATAAACTACAACTTAGACAGCAAGCGCAGACTGACTTTTCTATTGGCAGTGAACAGCTTTTTGCTCCTGTAACTAAAGCCACTAAAGAAATGAAACTTGCAACAGAACGTGCTATATACGGCGACATCCCTAAAGAGGGAGCAGCACCTATTATTGATGTGCTGGGAAAGATTGCTACAGAGACTGAAAAAACCAAAGAGGAAATAAAACAGCTTTCAGATGAGTTACAAACTCAGCGAGAAATACAACAAATAGGTGATATTGATACTGATGATAACACCGTTGAAGGTGCTAGTGATTCTATTGAAAAAATTTCCACTAAAAAAGTGTTCCTTTTAACGAGAAATTCGCTGATGAAGCTATAGCAGAAATCAAACAATTTCAATTGATGAAAAATGAAGACTATATAAAATTTGGTGAATTCGCTATCAAAAGTTATTATGAAAAAAGGAGGGAATTTTTAAAAGACGAGTATTAAAAAAAACATAATAAAACGAGATGAATGGGTGGATTGGTTATTTAAAATTAATAAAGAAATCTCCGGCAATTTAAAAAAAGATACATTTGAGTACAGAGCTTTTCAAATGGGAGATAATAGGTATGGTTTAGAACAACAACAACTAAAAGAACAACAACAACAACAACGAAAAGAACAACAAGGTCGAAGACGAGGTCGAGGAAGAGGTCGAGGTCGACAATCTCCAGAAATTCAAAACGTTTCCGAATCAGAAAGTACTTCAGGAGATGGTTATGGAAGTTCTCATCATGATTCTCATATGTGTCCTAGTAATATCAGTAATGATATATCACGACTTGAGGTTCTTATGGGAGGTAAACGAGCTGGGAATAACTCAGTCGAAATAACTAATGAAGCATTTGATATTTGCAGACGATTATTCCAAGGTGGTATAATTGATATTCATACGTATCGAGAACTCTTGGATGAGTTAATGGACGGAATTTCAGGGGAATTTAGTGGTTATTATAGCGATTGAAATTTCTGAAATGCCTGCATTTAGAAATTACAAAGTGATTTCAAATAAGATGATAGTACACTATAATCACGATAAACCAACAAACGTGTATGTGGTAAACTCAAGATTGCCCGTTTATAAGGCATACTATGGAGACGGCCTTGGAAATACCATAGCGGGTTTATTCACAAGAATAGCCCCAAAAGTAGCACCAATTGCTAAACAATTATCGATGAAAGCCATTGATGTTATTCGTAATAAGGGAATTAACGCTGTTGGAGATCTTGCAGGAACGGCCTTTTCTACCGCAAAAAATAGAATAACGTCATTGGTGAAATCTAGATTCGGACGAAAACCACCACAAATGGTTTCAACACCGCTACCTTCAACAACAATGATGCCTGCAAATGTCAGTAAAGTGATAAATAGCGCAGTGGAACAAAAACCAGCATCATTAGCAATGACTTCACCAGATAGTAGTAATATTGCAAGTATGATAGCTGGAAGCGGTCTTGGAGGAAATCGTAAAGATGTCAGACGAAAAAGAAAATGATAGCATTACTACATTTAGAAAAACGATAACGTTTTAGTATAAATGGCATTTAAAAAAATTGCTGATCCAGCGTTTGATATGGCAGCACCGGTGAATAAAGATGATTCTAAAATTAATTATCAGTATTATGCCTATCCTGCAAGAGAGCCTAATCAACGGGGGAGAGTTGAACTTCAATTTCAAGATACAAGTAGATACTTTTTGCCGTGTGAGGCGTTCATTGAAGTAGAAGGAGAGCTTGTAACAGATGTTGCAGCTGATACACCATATGAGAATAACCCAAATATCTGAGTTGATATCGTAAATAATGGCATTATGACGCTATTTAACAGTGCAAGATATATTATTGATGGAAAAGAAATTGAATCAATAGAACAAGATGTTGATATTGCAACAACAATAATCGGACTTGCGAGATATTCTGATGATTATACAAGGTCGGCTGGTCCGTCTATGATGTTTGCTAAGGATACTTCTGATCATGCTGACCATATTCAGTTTATTAAAGTACGAACTGCGAGAGCTACTGCAGAAGCTGATCAACAACTCGCAGCTAATCTAGACCGTGAAGATAGACCAGCCGCTAAATTCGACATTTTAAAAAAGGTTAATGGTAATTTCGATCTAGGATTTGCAACACGAAATGGAACATTGAAAAGACAGCATCGACGGTTTTCATGTGCAATTCCGTTACATCACATATTCGGGTTTTGTAGAAATGTCAGAAAAGTCATCTATGGAGCAAAGCATACAGTCGTGTTATCGCGAAAGGAAAATGACAATGATGCAATCTGGCGTGCTAATGGTGTTGATGATGGTAAGGTCATTTTAAATAAATTGGTTCTATGGATGCCCGTTTTGACACCAGCAGTTACAATAGAGCAACAATTACTATCGTTTATGGACACAGGTGGAAAATCATTGCTAAGTTGGCTAACAACAACGACTGATACGAAGCAGGATAATGTAAATGGCACATTTACATGGCACTTAGCATCAAAACAAGGTGTTTCAGCTCCACGTCATATCTTTATAGCGTTACAGGATGCAAATCGAGTGGGTCGTCAATTATCTAGTCATATGATATTTGATAAATTAGGAGTAAGTGAAGTTTCGTTGAGAATAAACGGACAACAAGAGCCAGCAGAGATTGTACAGCTTAGTTATGAAAACAACAACGTAGCACGTGTATATCATAGAATATTGTCGTATATGGGTCGTGATCAAAATGTTGATACTGGTTTGCAAATATCGCAAATTGATTTTGAAAAACACTATCCGATTTATTACTTTTCATTGGAACATCTTGACATGATGAGACAATCTGTTGTTGATATATACTTCCAAGCTCGGGTACAATGTGGTGCTATAGCTGATTATAGAGCAGTTGCTGTCATTCTCAGTGATAAATCAATGTTGTTAGAAGGAATTGGCGGACGAATGAGACTTATTGATGCACCAGTAGAAAACATGTAGTTAGGATTTTCACAATAAGATCAATTAAAAATGTAAATTACGTTTTAGAATAGAATGACATATAGTATTGTTAATGTCCAGTTGACTGATGGTCAGGTCAAGAAATTGAAATCAAAGTCAGCTAAAGAATGTTGAACCACAATAACCCTGAAAACCACTCAAATGTCCGGTGGTGCACATAAATTATCATTGACAGATCGTCAAATAAAACATTTCAATGATGCGCTAAAGAACAAACGAGGAGTTCAAATTGATTTTTCGAAAGCAGCAATCGCCAGTATGATAAAATCAGGTGGTATATTCCCGCTGTTAGCTGCTGTTCCAGCATTGATTGCAGCGGCTGCCCCAGCGGTTGCGAAGGCGGCAGCGTTAGGAGCCGTTGGTACTGCTGCGGGAATGGCCCTGAAAAAAAGCTACTGGGAAAGGCTATAAAAAAAGGAAAGGGTCTAAGACTACCAGGAACCCCATACAATTGGTACAAGGGCACGGGCCTAAGAATACCAGGAACGGCTTACTAGTGGAAAAATCCCTAGGATTTTCACCAATGTCCAATTTTGATTTAATTGATGCTGTAAAATCATTATCAATAAAAAAACTTTAGAGTTTTCATGAGAGATCAATTACCGTCAAAACCAATGAAAAATGAAACGGGTATTATCAATCATAACAGCAGCGGAAAAGGAACTCATTGGGTCGCATATGCAATTGATCCACGTGGAATTGTCTATTTTGATTCATATGGTTTAGCTCCACCAAAAGAATTCATGCGATATGTATCTACAATAACAAAATCATCTCCAATTTTTTATTCCACGCTACCAACACAACGGTTAAATGATCCATCAATATGCGGTCGTGAAGTATTAAACGTCCTTGCAGAGATATCTAGATTTCCAAGGAAACCACCACAAGTTGTTGTTAATGAATATACTAGTGGGCAATGGCAAAAACTATAGCGTCATGATTTAGAAAAACGTTAGCGTTTTCGTATAATGATTGATATTTGGGGACGACCTTTATCAGAGTAAAAAAAAACAGAAACCGATAGTAAATTCGCTGTCGAAAATGTAAAAAAAATAATCGAAGATGAAATCGCCGAGACATTAAATTTGTCAAGTGTAGATCCTGAAGAAATAGTTGTATTTTAAGATCGGCAGGGCAAATTGAAATCTAGTAATGTGTCATTGGATGATATCTTAATACGAAGACGTGACGTCGTTGAAGATAAAATAGTGTTATATTCAAATGATGGAAAACTCAAACCAGGGATATTTGTTTCGATGATCACGGATAAACTAACAACAGTAGATAGCACAGAAAACGCGTTAAAATCACTCAGTGATGAATATAAAAATCATAAAGCTGAATTTAATAAATTGTATGAAGTACAAAAGTCAATCGTAGACAAAATCGACAAACAGCTGCTAGAATTCCTTGGAAATCCACCAATAACCACACCGAATATTGCAGAGATAAAAGCATCTATGTTGGAAATTGCAACATTTCAATTATGAAGAACACGTAAAACAGTTTTCAACATTTCGTAAAAACATCGTTGATAAATTTTTGGGAGGTCCACTTGATAAAATAGATATCAAACTTCCGGATATTAAAAAATCCATCGAAGAAATACCAGCGATTAATCGGCAATTGGAAGCAATCAACACGGATATTACAACGTTCAAAAACAATCTTCCGCTACTTGAAAAAATAAAGATTCCTCATGAGAGGAATATCATAAATATGGTATACACAGTTCTCTCTGGATCATTAGATTGGGAACCTAAAAAGAATACAATAACTCTCACTGTGTCAAACAAGGGTATTTATCGATTAACAATAGTGTCACTGAACCAGTTTAATATATCATCATCGACTTCATATAGATACAACAACGTGATTTCAACGACTATTGACGTGGGTGAATACAAACGGTTTACAATAACAAGCACTGATCCTAATTTAAATAAGACATCATTTGTATGGTACATGGAGTTTATAGCTGATCTAAATTAGAATTTTTAACAATTAGAAACCACTTGAGATTTTAAAATAATATGATTCCGTCATCGCAATATCGCTATGATACCGTCAAAGAGTTTTTAACGAAACTCAAAACACTCATTGATGAGTATGAAATAAAAAATTAAAAAGTATCGCAGGAGAATTACCGCGATTGATGTTACAGTATACTCGGTATCTGGTATAATGGCCGGTGCTGGTATTATACTATCTTCAGTAACAATGGTAGCTCCGATTGCTGTCCCAATTGCTATTTCCGCGGTGACAACATTTGCTGGAATTGCAAATGCTATTACTAAAAAAAATATCATCGTGTTCTCAAGAAAAACTTAACGACTATATAGTAAAACATCAAGCAATATCTAACGGTTACTCACAATTATCCTCGTTGATGTCATCATCGATTGATGATACGATAATTACCGAAGACGAATTCTCCGCGATGATACGTATTTATGACACTACGATTAAAAACGCTAGCGTTTTTTCATCTATTGCAAAATTAGACATTGTAAATAATAATAATAATGTCGCAAGAGATTTAACTACTTCAGCCGATAGCAGAAAATACCACTCCGCGGAAAACAAGCATGATATCAATATCGTCAACAAACCCTAGATTCAGTGTGAATTTTCCTTCACCTGTTTCAGTAAAGGAAATCGCGTTGGCAAAATTACGAGTGTACCATATTTGGCCTAATATCAGATCGGTTCCATTTGGTGGTCAGAGACCTAATAATTCTCTGGTATTTGCATATAGAAATAAAAAAGATAACACTACAGATTGGAACGTTGTTTCAATACCAACTGGGTCCTATCAAATTGAGCAAATTAATAATGAATTACAACGTAGAATAAAATCCATTACTAGAAGGGAATCAAAAATTGCGATAACAGTTCATGAGCCAACACTATTATCTACAATTGAAATAAGCTCCCCTGGGTATGTTGTAGATATTTATAACAGTTCAATAAGAACAGTATTAGGATGGCCCGAAGATCCACCTAGAAATGCTGGTAATTCCACGCCCGAGCCTGTAAAATCTGATTACGTCACTGATGAAATAGGACCTGAAAATCCATCAAAAACTTTTAAAAAATTCGAGGATATAAACTTCACAAAAAGATATCGATATAAGGATCAATATGGTGAGGATGCATGGATAATTCCACTTTTTAATGATTATATTATACGAGAGGACGAAATTTTGGAAATGCATGATACAAGTCCAACATTCGTAGATATTAAAAATCACATCCTTGATAGAATGAATAATGATTTTTTGTTGTTATTACCCTCGTTAAGATCTGGCCTTCTTACACAAGCTGAGTTTACTAGTGTAGTCGCTGCGGGTAATAAAATCATCGATGACATGGAAATATTTAATTCGAGGATTACTAATCTTTTCACTGATGAAAATAACCCGATTTCAAAAACTAGTTCAGCCCAAGATTATAAAAAAATATAAATGAAAATCCAAATTATAAATTACCAGGATATAACAATCCCGAGTTAAAGAAAAAACTCAGAACTGCCATCGAGGAAGGATTTAATAAAATTTATCAATCATGGAAAGATAGCCAGCCAAATCCTATTATCCTCACTCATGATAATTCTCCCGACGGCGACGGTAGACATATCGCACCGAACAATGTGGACATTTCATCGGTGATCGCGCTTAATTTAACGTGGGATGTAATCGAAGAAAGTTATCAAATTAATATAGAACAATCAAATCAAGCCCGACAAGGTTACATTCTTTATTCATTTGCACCAACTGCTCCTCCAGGATTTTTAATTGTTGAGAATCCGACTAATCCAGTCTATATGCAATGTCAAAATGATTTGCTAACTAGAATTATTTTTACACTCACCGATCAGTCAAATAATTTAATTGATTTACGTGGTGAAGTATTATCGATTAGTCTGTTTGTGAAAAGCTAACAAATTATTTGTATTAATCAGCAGCAGGGAGGGCGAGATGACAACAGATTTGCGACGTAGATGATAGCAATTTTGAGGGTGGTTATGACAATGTATTTACGACAAAATCGCTAAGGCTCCATTTTACAAATGGGGTCTTTATTTTTTTTTTTTTGGTTAAAATATGAGATTTCGTAGGAAGGCTCCATTTGGCATTCTGAGGCTTTAATCGATTTTGTCGCAAAATTTTGTAGGGTTCGCCCCCTCCTACTACTACAATAATAATAATAATAATAATAATAATAATAATAATAATAATAATAATAATAATAATAATAATAATAATAATAATAATAATAATAATAATAATAATAATAATAGAATAAGAAGAAGAAGAAGAAGAAGAAAAAGAAGAAGAATACCAACAACAATAATAATAATGAAAGTAAAAATAATGATAATAATAATATTAATAATAATAATATAGAAAGTACGAACAAAGATGATGATAATGATGATAATGACGATGAAGATGTTGATGAATCAACACCATCATTCTTCCTCCTCTCTTCTATCCTTTTTCTCTTCTTGCATCCAAATACGAACAAAATACGAACTTTCAAAAGGTCCATTCTTCCATAGTGACTTTCTACTCTCCATTATATGTCCCTAAACGCGTGCGCCATAAACGTACAGATCATAATTACGGAAACATTATAGTATTATGCTCTATGTACCAATGTACTTAATTAAAACAAGTGACTACCAGTAAGGTTTGTATGATTCCAAAATTCCCTAAGATACAAAGTGACGGAAATAAAAATAACTTTAGCCGTGAATGAGTTCTTTAGATCCAAAAGTTATTTCAATTCCAAGTAATCAGGATATTCTCCAAAGATATTCCAAATTATATCTGTGATCTGCCTTTGTAAAACACTATATAAAAACCATTATGCTTTTAAATCCAAAATATCCTTCGAATAAATTTTTCACAGTAGATGTGTTAAAAATATATCCAAACTGTACATGAATGTTCCACAAAAAAAAACCGTTAGCTATTCATATTTCCTAGCTTTTCCACAAACGTTTCTTTACTTTTCTGCAATTCCAACGAACGATATTAATTTCAGTAAACAAATATACCTGCTCAATTTACATCTTCCATGTTCGGTAGCTTAAACAACGAAGAACGCTGCATATATTTCTAATGATAGTATCATCTTCTATGCAGTAGGAAAAAAAGAATTCATGTTTTGGATGTGAAATGAATCTATTTACATGGAACGATTGATTTTTATATTGTAAGTTCACATACAGAACGTATTATCTTCTTTAGATATACGAAGACTATACTTTTGCTGGTTCTATAAAATAGTTCTCAAAGTCGTAGCGACTATAAACTCAGGTCGTGATAGATTGTATATGGTCGTTTTTGATCAATCGAAAAGAAGTTCTCACCGTCATATAGTGGTTTTTAGTTTACTCCTTTCGTGTGGTTGAAGCTATGAATATTTCTGGTCTTGGCTGGAAAATTGGGCAATTAAATTTTGCTTAATTTAAATTAAATGTAGCAAAATATTTCGTTTAAAAGAAGTTGTCAAATTCGAAATTACAGGTTTTCTTGATATTTGATACATTATCTGTAAAACAAACAAAGACCGAAAAGCTCTTGTAAGTGATGGAAAAGCTTAAAATTTGAAGGTTTCATTGTTTACCGTTGTGATACGTAATTATCAAATTTCCGTCCTAATGTTGAATTGCCAAGAATAAAGTTTGCCCATCAGAAACAGCTAATAATAATGAAGCGTTTTACTTAACCAATTTAAAGAGAATGTAAGGCACACAGTCAGTGAGACCCCAATACGTTCTAAATTGCACCCAAAGAAACATAACTGTATAAATTACCAGGTGTCCCATAAAAATTCCCACCTTACATGTTTCGAATTTTAGAACAAAAATGATGCAAGCCTGTTGTTTGCTTTTTTAAAACTGGTTATTTAAAACATTGTGTAAAATAGTTTATCCTATCAGTTGAATGCTTGACAGATTAAAGAGTAGAAGGTCGGCATTACTCGTACACGTACGAACGCACATACTGGCTGCCGAGAACACATAATCTATCCCTTGAGTACGAGATGCAGTGAAAATTAATGAGGAATTTTCAAGCTGTTTAGTATGATAATTTTAGCATTGATGAACCTATCTTGGTGATGAAGATTTGCTGTTATTTTCATATCTTAGTTGCTTAAATTGCTTACTCCATTCAATTTCCATGTGTAAATGACATCTTCTACACTTGACGTACAATTTAACCATCCGTCTCCGTGGTAGGCCAGTATCGTTGTCCCACTTATGACAGGTTGGTAAAGCTTTATGTTATTAAATGGTGTTGTTGTAGCTTCTGTGTGTGTTGGTTGACTGCTGGTATGGTACACCGCTGAAAAGGAACATACTATTATACTTATTTCCAACATATATATATATATATATATATATATATATATATATATATATATATATATACATACATACATACATATATATATACATAAAAACAGAAATATATATATATATATATATATATATATATATATATATATATATATATATATATATATACATCTATCTATACATCTATCTATCTATCTATCTATATATATAAGATCGTTTTCCTTCGAGTGTTCGATATACAGAAAGAATAAAGCATAGTGCAGGCTACTGTTAAGGTTAATTAATATCAGTATTACCGCCACATGGTTAAGGAGTCACTTCAAAAATGTATGTTAATGTTCTAGTCAATTGTGTGAGAAGTTTGAAAGAATCTAAGGAGAAATCGATTGTTTGTTCTAGTGGAATGTAATTAAACATTTTAACTATTGTCAATGAATATAGCGTAAGCTTGATTCTGTGTTCAGTGTTAATTTATTATCGTATATATTTATTGCTGTATTTTTATTGACCTCAGATAGATTAAAGTTTATGCATTTGATACCGGATACAAATTTCAGTCAACATTGATTAAGCGCATGCGTTCCTAGGCACAACTATCAATCTCGGCACAATTAGTCTGCTTTCTTTCACTTTGTTTCGTTTGGCGACGGGTACCTATTTATATATCTCATAAATATTTTTTTAATTCTCTATTTTTACTGTTAGTTTCATACTCTTTAATTAAAATGGTGTTTAGCTCTTGCTTGTATATCTTATCTGTAAATATTTTGCATCGGGGACATAATGCTAAGAAATGTTGGTATATACGTTTCACATTTCAAATGGATTTATAAGCCACCTGACGTTAAGGTCACATGGGCTTTTGGAAGAGGACATTTTGGGTCTTGCATCGTCTGTCAGTAATTGCTTGCAATCACTCTGAAAACCCTATTTCTAATATAGTTTTAATCCAAAATTGGAACAGGAGTCCATAGCATCACAATTTGAGACGAAATTCGATAATGTGTGAACATCAGTAAATTATATGAAATCAAATGGCACTTGATTGGCTAATCTCTTTACCACACGGGAAGTCATGTTGCTAACCTTTCTACCACAATGGAGATCATATGGATAAATTTTACCACACTTTAGGTCATACGGATAACTTTTATCACACTTTAGGTCATACGGATAACGTTTACCACACTTTATGTCATATGGATAACTTACCACACTTTAGGTCATATGGATAACTTTTACCACACTTTAGGTCATACGGATAACTTTTAAGACACTTTAGGTCATATGGATAACTTTTACCACACTTTAGGTCATATGGATGACTTACCACACTTTAGGTCATATGGATAACTTTTACCACACTTTTTGTCATATGGATAACTTTCACCACACTTTAGGTCATATGGATAACTTTTACCACACTTTAGGTCATATGGATAACTTACCACACTTTAGGTCATATGGATAACTTTTACCACACTTTAGGTCATATGGATAACTTTTACCACACTCTAGGTCATATTGATAACTTTTTACCTCACTTTAGGTCATATGGATAAACTTTTTACCTCACTTTAGGTTATATGGATAAACTTTTTACCACACTTTTTGTCATATGGATAACTTTCACCACACTTTAGGTCATATGGATAACTTTTACCACACTTTAGGTCATATGGATAACTTACCACACTTTAGGTCATATGGATAAACTTTTTACCACACTTTAGGTCATATAGATAACTTTTACCACACTTTAGGTCATATGGAAAACTTTTATCTCACTTTAGATCATATGGATAAACTTTTTACCTCACTTTAGGTCATATGGATAAACTTTTTACCACACTTTTTTCATATGGATAACTTTTACCACACTTTAGGTCATATGGATAAACTTTTTACCACACTTTTTGTCATATGGATAACTTTTACCACACTTTAGGTCATATGGATAAACTTTTTACCTCAATGGATATCATACATCTAATACGCTATTTATCAGACTTGACATAAACACTTGTGACACTATAGTTTCAGAGGTTTTCAGGATAGTAATTACGTTATCTTACAACAGATATGTTGAACGTGTTAGCATTCCAAAGACTGTACGTGAGATCCGATTTTGATTGCACTTAGAATATACACGTGCATCATTGATATCTTGGAAGAATATAACAAACGAGATCGCAGAATGCTAATAAAATGATCTTTTACTTGATTGTCCGAATTTGTTGCCACTCTGGAGGCCATGTATCGTATCCGATTTTGATCAAATTTGGAATGTATATTTGTATCATCGAGCACTGGAATTAATTCGATGCTGAACAAGACCCACCTATCAAACTGTCTGAGTTCATTGTTACTTAGAAAGCAATATTTGTGATTCGTTTTTGTCTAAACTAGGAATTTGTGCTTCTGACATCACGATCTTGGACTGTTTTCACAATAAGCGAGATCCTTGCATATATATGCATATGTTTGGAGTCATTGTTCATTTCCACTCTGAAATTCATTATATAGTCTTGTACGTATTTGAGCGAAATTGGGCTTTAATGGTCAGGAGCTTAGTTAATTTCGAATTTGCGATCACTGCATCTAAATGAGATGCTCTTGCATCTGAGTTTTTGACCAATCGAAAAGCCATGTTTTGATATTTTGGGTTTATTGTCCTCAAGATCGTCGACGACTACCATTAATAAATAGGTCCAATAAACATTGTATACATTTTGGGGATAGTTTACACAGGATATGTTCTTATTGTGTTAGTATTTTCCGTGGTTCGTTTGATGTAAGAATAATTAATGAGGTTCTTAAGACAAATTATTAATTTTCCAGACGATAGTGAACAAGGACGTAAATAAAAGTACGCCTGAACCATCGTAGATGCGCATGAGTGTATATACACACTTGATCCAATAATGACGCCGCAGCTTTTTACAAGTGGAGCCGGGCAAAGAATTTCTCAAAGCCATTGCTGCATTGTAAATTAAATATAAATGGCCTCATATATATATATATATATATATATATATATATATATATATATATATATATATATATATTTATATATATATATATATATATATATATATATATATATATATAATATTGGTATATCAAATTGTGATACGCCCAAGGCGCAATAATACTCATATATAACAAATAAGCAAACGTTTGCAGTTGATTCTAGATCAATGATGAATTTTCACACATTATTCATTAGTGATGTATGAAAATAATTATAAAAGGTATTAAAAATGCTCGTTTTCTAACTGAATTTTCATCAAAATCCTTTCTGCTTTCTGTTAACCCTTCCCTACAATGCATAACGGACAAACTACTCAGAAATGTGGAGTGAGGGAGAAAAGGAATTTGAGTTGGATTAAAACCTTGAAATAGAAATTACACTAAGTAACCTACAATAATATGTTTCATCGCAATAATACGTGAGCAATATCCTTGGGATTTATTTACACCATCAATAATAAAATGTTACAAACTATGACAACATTATACAATAAATTCCTCAGTTACATGGTACATATACTGTGATGTATTTAATGTTTTATTGTTGTTTCTTAAACATAATATTGTGTTTAAAACTCAATTATTATTAATTAAATATGAAAATCTCTCTCTCTCTCTCTCTCTCTCTCTCTCTCTCTCTCTCTCTCTCTCTCTCTCTCTCTCTCTCTCTCTCTCTCTCTCTCTCTCTCTCTCTCTCTCTCTTATATTATTAGAGAGAGAGGGGGCAGCCTTTGGATATTTTCATATTTAATTAATAGTAATATTTTGGCATTATAATAGGTTTAAGAAATAACATCAACAAAGACTTAAATACATTACATATGTGTGACCCGTAACTTTGTATCTTTGATAATAAAAACACTTTAGATAGGTCCCAAGGAAAGGGTAAACACACCGTTATGAAGAACGATATTGTAGGTTACTTGGTGCAATTTTAGTTTCAATGAGTTTTTTAATGGCTTTTAGGCAGCCTAATTCCTTTTCGTCACTCGCTCGTGATTCCTGCATATTTTGTCCCTTTGTCATGAAAATAGAGGGGGAAACAGGAAAGATAGGTGTGATGTGTCGAATTTTGAAACTCGTAGAAGTATTTATTAAATGAATTGTACCAAAGTTAACATAATTAAAGTAGAAAGGGCTTGATACAGTTATATGATTATTCTCATTTCATTTCTGAACGACAAAGGAAATTTGATTTTCCTTCATGAAATTTCACCAAGTCATCTGTTGCAATACAAAGAGTTTGGCATAACACTTCAAACTCGCACCGGTAAAAAGGTGTAGCACATCAATAATTGATTGTTCAAAGGAAAGTTGATTGCGGCATGAGTAGCATATTCTCCTTAATCAAACATTCTACGTAGGAAATTTAGGAACCAGTCGATTCTGATTGCCTAATGGAAACTATAGTGGGTAAATCTTGTAAGAAGGTAGTAGCTTTACATTGCAAAATTGCTTCAGTCTTCAATCTTGCTTGAAAGAAGTTAGACGGGACTCCGGGGCGAACGTAAGAAGTACGTTTACCCCGTGATTGTAGAAAGGCGAGTTAGTTGTCCCAGAAAGTAGACAGACTATATAGTGGAAGATAAAGGGAAAAACAAATAAACGGCAAAGGCACGCAATCATTCTTACAATATTAATATTCTTACATACCTGATAATAATATAGTGACACAAAATTAGACAGTAAAGTAGTAGTACTATTCCTGCCGTAATATTTTCTTTTCACAGAAAAATAAGTCTCCAAATATGCAGTTCCAATAAATATATGAACCTTGCTGAATACTTCACATGCGGTCACAGGTTATATGTATAATAGTTGTCGGTTTATTCCTTGCCACGCAAGCGTTGATTCAAATAATGGCAGTGGTCAGTCGATAGTGGACAGGTAGTTTGAAAATAACTGTTTTATCTGATTACAGATATAGCTTGATATATTATACTCCACGTGACTCTCCTCTGGCCTGAGGGCCTCATGGGACATTTGCCCGTCAAGTGCTATTTGTGTGCGGTTGATATGGAGACAGTCTTGCTGTTAAACGCTTTAACCGTGATAAGAAGCAGAGGTCCAAAATCTATATTATGAAACTACTTTCTAATAACTAATTACTAGCTACGTTGACATACTAATCATACTAATGTAAAGTTGGTTTTGGGAACGAATACCGTATTAAGTGATGGAGAAAACGTAGATGAAAACAGAGTACACAAGAGCAAAACAAGAATTATTTGTATGAATAAATTTAAAATGGCACACTGACCTGTCCAGTTTAATCCACAGCTATTTAAATTGCACATGCTTGTATTACAACACTCAAAGCACTGATTGATACGTGGTGCATGTGCAATAGCTCTGCATTGCTGGGGAAAAAAAACAAGAAAGTAATTCATTTATTCTAATCAGCACTTTTATATTTCAACCGTGTCATATTAATCCAAAAATATCCTATTTTTTTGATAACAAATGATGCATATATTCGTTATCACAACAGTGACGAATAGGCAGTTCTTACACAAATGAATTACTTCATAAAAGATAGGATCCGAAATACTTTTCACGAATTGGATGCTCTGAGGTTAGATATTGTATTCACTTGGCATTTTTCTACAAGTTTTCTTATTGCAAAAGTTTAAATGACTCCGGCAGATTTAGAGATATTTATTACACTGTTTTGTTTTTCAATACATAGATAACTTAAAAACATCGGTTTATCATGAAACAAACATTATGATCATACGTAAATTTGTTTCGTATTTACTTCCTTGTGGCCTTCCATAAAATCAATCTGTTTAATGTAGAACTTTCATAGAAAAAATACAAGATATGTGCTTCCTATTCATACGAGCAACAAAACACAAATTTCAATCGTTGTAACATTATCAATATAATTTGGTACGCCTACATAATATAATACAACTCCTTTCAAAAGACAATGTTTTACATATAGTATTATGAAGATTTGTCTACCTAACAATCTGCATTATTACAATTAAAATGCTCCACTTTTTGTACCAAAGTCATATATATATATATATATATATATATATATATATATATATATATATATATATATATATATATATATATATATATATATATATATATATATATATATATTTAGTGCCGTACATAAATTGGTACATGCATAAATGTGATCACACATGCGCAAATAATTTCTTACCTACCCACCTACTTACTTATCATCTCATCCACCTGATATTCTACCAACCTGCCTACTTACCAACCTGTCTTTCTAACCACCTCCCTACATACATACATACATACATACATACATACATACATACATACATACATACATACATACATACATACATACATACATACATACATACATACATACATACATACATACATACATACATACATACATACATACATACATACATAC